>JARJCP010000002.1:1200000-1595101 GCA_029281795.1 Mycena crocata
AACAGCGCAGGTGTAGTTTCAGTCCCCCAAGTCAACAGACGGAGCTTGTCAGCCAACACTTCAACCTCGAAGCCGACATCACCCAGCTGTTTCAAAGAGTCTAGTGTATGGCCGCAGAATACCGTCAAAGTGTGTTCTGCTACACTATTGATGCGGTGGACGTATGGGATGCCAAGCGTAACCTGAATCATGCCTGGAACAGGCTCGAACTCGAAGGTTTTGCGTACAGGATCATAACCTGAGGGACGCGTTTTAGGAGGTATTACAATGTGCTTCATCAGTTCATCCAGAGTAGGGCGATCACTGGTTTTGTAATCTGCCCTGTATGCCCATCCACAGCGATATGCATTGGATTCTATTAGCTCGTATATGGGTGCCATGGGATAATATTGCCCCCTCGGGGGCTCCATGGGTTGTGCAGGATAGAGAGTATCAAGCTTGGGACGAGGTTGTTTGTGCATTACAACTGTAGACCAAATGTATTCCTCAAACGGAGGTTTCAACATGGCAACACCAGACGTTGGCATCCCATATAAACGGGGTCTGTTAGGATCGAGGTAAGCTGCAGTACAGACATTAGTAGAGGTTCCGAAGTAAGGTACACAATGATAGACGTACCATTTGCCACCATGTTGTTGAGTGCAACATTGCCAGAATGAGGTTGGGACGTATCTGCATGGTCATTAGATAGATGACTTGTATGTATAACTTGTATAACACACCAGTAGTATCAGCAGCAAGACTGCAATCCACATCTCGCATCTCCTGGTCATCAGGGAGAGTCAGAGCATCAGGGTTTCGGCGTTGAGCTGCCTTGGCTTTCACAGCGGCAAGGGCAGCATGGAGGGGAGCCAGATCTTCAATTGTGACATCAGGCTCAAGCGATAGAGCAGCCAGGTCGGCTAACAGGCCCTCCATCTCCATCTCCAATGGGAAATTGCCAGTTCAAGACTGACACAAAGTCCGCTAAGTACTGACGCAAAGTCAGCACTAGAACCTACCACAAAGGCAAGCCCTTGGGAAATGTCTACAGAAAGAGATTTGGATGTCCCTGGTTAAAGTTGAACTGAGCTAGAGCCTGAGTACGACGAGGGAGACAGTGAGGTTAGCAATGAGCTGGCAGCACTGCCTCAGCACTGCCACCAGAGTGCGCTTTGAAACTGTACCAGACACTGCCACTGGTACAGTTTGAAAGCGCACTCTGGTGGCTGTGCTTCGACTTTATTGCCGACTCTCTTTCATTGCACATACAACCCTTACAACATGAATACAAATCAGGATATATCAACTACAATGTTGTTACAAGACACAAGAAAATTATCCTGCAGTGATTTCACTCCAGCTGAAGGCGTTTGTTCTGCCTAGAGGGAAATCCTCTGTGCAATACCCTTGCAGCTATATCATTGCAAGGATAAGCAAAATTCTGCGTGGAGGGATTTTCCTCCAAGTCAATATTGCTGTTCAGCTTTAGCGGCAGCGGTGTGGGAATGCACAGACACTCTAAACTAAGTATACTGTAGCAGAGACAGAGTCGTTGGTAGATGGTTGTCCGAGAGAGTCTACTGCTTGCTTCGCGGAGACCTTCTCGCAGGGACAGCACCTACCATGGGAGCGCTCAATTCCTTCCTTCACTCGCACGTCTGTAACCTCGGCCAACCCCTTCATGTATTCCCTGGACACAGAATTCACACTTGTTAGCGCGGTCTTACGGACGCTGAAAATTTTGTACCTTGTGTGCATCATGTGTGAGGACGGCCCTCTGTACCTGTCATGGGAGCAGAAAGGGATCGGCACCTGCGCGCGGTATTAACTAGCAGGCGCGGGCGCGTGTAAACGTCTCTGAATCCCCAGATGATTCAGTATCAATATTTCTGTGGAATTCCTGGGATGTACCTCGGATATCTACCCGGTCAAAATCACCTATGACAACACAAACCGCGAGCCAGCTCGATTTAGAGCGACTCGCTGGCCCATATACCAAGCTCCAGATTTTTCTTTGCTCAATTCACTGTTTTCTGTCGAATTTTCAGCTTTCAAACATTAGTTCCTGGATTCTCTTACCTAGGGAACTCAGGGACTTCATCCAGCGTTCATTCGGCGTACTCCTACGCCAAAATGTTAGGAATTCCGTGCACGGATGTCGGTGTACGCCTCGTATGTGTCACTTCTCCGTTTCCGCTTTGGGACTTGCAATCCGAAGCGAAACTCAGATTTGTGGCGGTTGAACACCCCAAATCCGCGGTAGATGTGGCTGATGGTGCCTCACATCGTTGAGCGTCCCACGTACGCGAAGTGTTGAGTCGGTGTATGCGGGAAGGGCAAAGGGCAGCTTGTTTGGCTCCGAGGTTGATTCCCTCAGGACCAAACAGTCATCCTTCCTCTTTCGGACACGCGGCTCGAACGCGCTCGTCGTTCCTTGCTTCCTCGACGTTTTGTCTCTCTTCTTTTCACTTGTGTCTGGTCCTCTGAACATTCCTTACTCTTCCTCGCTTCTCTAAATTCCTGTGCAAGACGAATTCAAAACCCCGGATGGAATTTTCATTAGTGGAAGGAATTGAACTGGAATGAACTATTCAGGCATGGTGGGGAGATCGTTGGAAGATCGTTGAATTTCCGTGCCTTTTGTGCACTTTTCCTCTCGCCCTCTGCTGGCTCTGCTTTCCAGGGAATCTTGCGCCCACTCAACACAATCTCTTATTCTTTCGGATACACGGCTTTGACACGACTCAAACATATTCCTCTTTCTCAATACCCCGACCTTCTTTCTTTCTCTCTTTCCAATCGCTTTCGCTCGTCGGCACCGTCATGCCTCCGGATCTGCTCTTCGGAACCATCGCAATCGCATTCACTTCGCGTGTGGAAGGAGACGGGTCGGGCTGGAAGAAACAACGTGGTATGGGGAAGGCCTCGGCTCAGCGGCCCCCGACACTGGAAACACAGCGGCTTGTGACTGAAAAAACGATGTTAGAATTATAATATGAACAAAATCAAAATCAAAATGCAGACCTACCAGAATTGATACTGCCGCTGCCGCGCTGCAGCTTTACGGGACGCTCGAGGGCATGCAGCGCAGGGCGAAGCTGGAGTGGGCATGCATCCGCACGTGAGTTGAGGCATTCGCCTGAGCGGGCATTCGCTCATGTCGAGCTTGGCAAGGGAATCAAGTGCCGATTCGGGGAGTCGGGCGGTGGGGGCTTGCGACCAACAACAAAGCGGCAGGTTCCAGCGGTGAGCGAATGTGGTGGCGGTGGCAGCAGCAGCGAACTGGGCGGTGGTGGTGGGAAGAGAAAGAGCAGGGCGACTTGCCACGTGCAAGATCTCCGCATTCCACTCTGGCGGCTGTGCCCCGACGAGCGTTCTGCGTGGAGGGGAATTCCTCCATGCAGAAATATAATCTCCTGGAGCAATATTGCTCCAGAGAAATCAGAGCGATATCCCTGCAGCAATCTTGCTGCAGGGATAAGCCAAAGCTCCGGGGCTGCGACAGACCGATGAGTCCGTGGTGAGGCACACTGTCGAGCGCATGCGTGTCGGTGCCGTGCTTTGGATCGGGTCCATGCCGGTGCAGAGTTCGCGTAGCATGCACAACCAACATGGTGACTTGAGTTTCTTGCACGTCGAGAGCTGTGTTGCATCGTATTGCTTGCGTGGCAAGGGCAGCGGCACGCCACCGCTCGTCGGATGCATGCTGGGGAAGTCGGCAGTAGTGGTAGCGGCCTACATAGACCAGATATGGGAGTTAGTAGCCTGTATATGCACGGGTTTTGGAATCACATACCTCCCAACTCCGTGCAGCGTAAGTGGGAATCAGGCGGAGTCAGCGTGTGTGCAGGTCCGGCACAGATTCTTGAGTCTTGACGTGCTGTCGGGGTGAATTGTGCAATCCTCGCACAGAGTCAGCGGGACTCGGATTTAGTTGCTGTAAGTGTCGTTCTTGTAGGAAAACCGTACCTGCCCACGGTTCTTCACAGGCTCGCAGGCACCGGTCCCAAGCAGGTGTGAAAGGGGCAAGTTGAATTATTTGGATCAGGTGTTGTTGCAATCGAAACCAAACAACACGATGTCATCTGTCCACCATGATCCTCGAGATACTCTCCCTTGCATCCAAGTGAATGCATCTAGCGCCAACAATGCACGGTACATTAATCCAAGTTTTGCGAGGTTCTGAACCAGCTGACATGTTTAAGGGACTCTAAGCAGCAGGATTTTGTTGATTCTCAAGCAAGCCACTGCCATGTGGATTATTCCGATGAACCTGGCTTGCGCTTCATCGTTCTAATGCTTCCTGTGACACCTGCACCTGCACAACATCCTGTACCCGCCATTGCCACTGCAGCTGCCACAGCACCTTCACAAACAACTATGTCCTCAGCAGCAACTACTGGCTCTGCAAGCACCCAGTCTTCGAGTGAGTAACGGCCATAACTCTCCTTTAATCGGCTGACAAGATTAAAGGTGGATAATTTTTGTCGATTTTGCAGAAGAAAATACTATACACTGTTGCGTTGCATTGCATTATTCATTTTTTTTTCATACTGTCTCCGCGTCATGCAAGTCCAGATGCAAACTATGTGTTTCAAGTACGCGTAACCATATTTACTGGTGGCTACTTGGGAAGTATTACTGGGTTCTTGACCCAAGCCATCGCCTTCACCTCTGCCAAGATCTTTGACACGCCCTTCGGCTTTCCATTATCCTTCAAGTATTCGGCAACGTCAGTCTCAGTCTTGCAAGTCTGGATAAATTCCAGGCGTTTTCGCAATCTGTGAACCAGCCAGGCCTCCGGTCCATTATCTCCTCCCAGTTGCTGATGAAAATGTGCTTGCAACAGATCTCGGGTGGAGCTTCAGACGGTACATGCTTGTAGCGTGTCAGCAAGTAATCAACTTCCTCAAGCCATGTGAGTGTGACTGCAATAGATGCGCCTATCTTCTTAGATGCGTCTCGAATAGACTTGAAGCGCTCTCGATGGAGAAGGTGAGCAATCATCCACTTCTCTATCTGAGCATTGCGTGCCAGTGTCTCCATCGAAGCTTGGTTTTTTTTCGCGCGCTTGGCCTTGACCTCGGGCTCAGGCTTGACATCTGGCTCAAATTTGATTGCGTCCGGCCCATCGTAGGACTGAATGTCATTGACATAGGCAGGATCGGTTGCATTGACTGGTGCCACCATACCCGGAACGTGGTACGTGCTATCCTAATCAAATGTAAATGAAAAGACCGACAGGGTGCAAACATATTATAGCTTACATTGGGATGCTTGAAGACCACCATTAGCCGCAAGGCATCCTCAGACCCCGTGACGGGAATGTCGCAAAGGACGTCCTGAGAGTTGTCTAGCTGGACTGGGCCACCATCGCCATGGAGGCGAGCAATGGGTACAACGGCCCATGGATATCCAGCTAGACACCAGTACAAGTCCCACGGGGCTATATCAGTTGTCAGATTTGGACCCAACAAGAACGGTGGAAGATATGTGTGCACCAGACGGACAAAAACCTGAATCCTGCAAACCCTTGACAACGTCAGAAGTTTTGGCGAACAGGTGTGACGCCTATGTATATAATTCGTCCTTTTTACACGGCCTGAGGCCATTTAGTACAATTCTTATCTCATCTTATCTACATTGTAATCACGTGTACATATTAGATAATCATCTTATACTCACACTTAACTCCCATGTCGTGAACGCGAGACCTACGAGGGAACACCCCTACCGACCCACCAGAGGCCCGAGCAAGCGTACAACTGCTCCCCGTGCCTCCTGGGTCATAGGAGCCCGATCCCGGGTCATACGATCCCTCGACGTAGGGTTACAACGTCGGTTGAGCGCCCAACGGCCGCTCCCGTTCTACTTCTCTCGTCTCGGTTAGCGCCTCCGGGCTGCTTCCGAGACTCCAGACTGCTTCAACTCCTCAGTGAAGCCCCGCGAACCAAGTCGCATCACAATGGAGCCCACCGCGAGGGCTTCACCCGGAGTTGAAACTCGAACTACTGTGCAACTTAGAATTTAACGTCGTGCTCTCTCTTATGGCCCGTGGGGCGACGTTTCTCTCTCAAATTACTCCCTTCTGGCTTCCACTCCCTTGGTCCTCAGCTCGGCCTACGCCTCCTCTGGATGTAAGCCGGTTTCGATTCGCTAACCGGATACCCGAGCCCTGGGGACACGTAACTGGTGAAACGCGCCGCTTGCTGGTTCACCCGAACGCAACTCCATGCGAGATGCGGCCGCCCGTTCACGAAGAAAACCGCACGGAGGATCAATTGCCAGAAAGAAACTCTCTTCTTTCCGTCATGTCGTTCAACATTCGCCGTACTCCCGCCGAAAACCTGAATCCTCAGCCTCGCGGAACCCGATCCACCTCGGCGTCCAACCGACAAGGGTCGAGCGCCCCTGTGGCGACTCCCCCGGGGCGCGCTGCTTCTTCCAGCACGTCCACGCCAACGGCGGCTTCCCTGGCGCGCAACGTCAATGCCACTACTACTCAGCAGGCTGCATTCGGCTCCGCGGAATCGCGCCTCCCAGAGTTCCTGACGCGGAACTTATTTGGTCGCCGTCGCGCTACGGTTGAATCCGTCCCGGATCAAGACGACCCTCCTCCAGCAGAGGCCCAGCCGTCGAGGAGCGCCCTTGAGGCTGCATACTCCGGCCAGTATCCGAGCGCTCTCGTGGCTGCGGCTGCGGCCCGAGCCACTCCTGAGACCACGCCCTTGCCCTCCTCGACAGCGGTTACGGATACCTCCCCACCTCCCTCTACGCTATCGGTCTTATCGTCCAGCGCCCATTCTTCGCGCGAAATTGGGCGAGCATCTCGCTCACATTCCTCTCACGCCTCACGCGAGTCCTCCACCCGCTCGAGCCGATCCTCGCGCGGATCTCGACCGCCAAGCTCGAGATCTGCGTCCCCAGGACTTTCGACACGCGATCGTTCCCAGCCCCACGCGCGCGCTGGCTCACGCGGAGGACCTCCGCATCTGGATAACAAAAGTGTCACTGCGGCCCTTCAAGCGCGGTCGCTGGGACCCTATCCTCGAATCTTCAACGGAGCGGGGCGCATGATCGAAGCGTACAATGAGCCTCTCATCGCGTCGGTTGAGCGCCATCATGGCGCTTTCGACGTGGAGGATAAAGGAGAATACGACCCTCTCATCCACTACGGCGCGACTGACGGCGTGCTGCCAGGTTCCGACTCCTCGGCTTCGTTACTCCTTCGCGACATTCTCATTCGTTTCGAGCGCCCTCGCTTAGATTTTGAGTGGGAGTCGCTTTCAGAGGCAGTGCGGAGTATCAACCGCATCGACGCGAGCACCGTGGCGCTAATACCTTTAGCGGACTCGGAGAACGGACGATCCTATTCCTGTCTAGACCTCAACGTGCTGGCTAGGGTGGCCCACGCTGTACTTGTGATGCAGCAGATCCTAGTCGCTTTGGCGTCGTTCCTGGGCCAGAAACCCTCCTCCTGCTACCGCTTGGACGTCAATTTCAACCTTCTTCGCATGCTTGAAAGATGGGAGAACACTGTCGAACTCAGATTTGCCCTATCTACTCTGCAATTACACCTTACCCGCGCGGATAATCATGTCCGCTCTTACCTGCGCAACATTCGCGAGACATTCACTGGGCAGACTCCTGATGAACACTTGAGCTCGGTAGATTCGACTATCTCGGAAGTGCGCGAGGCCTATGGGTCTGTCCCACCAGCTCAAGAGCTATATCGCTTCGTAGCGCGTGACGATTACGGGCGCAGAGTCGCATTGATAGACCCTGAAGCTCATCGCGGCATGGTGGAGTCGCTACGTGCAGTGGAAACCATCAACACGCACCCGTACAAGTCGCGCGATCGATCCGTAGTCCCTACGATCCGCGAGCCCGAGGCGGTGAGCGCGACTCCGTTCGCTGCTCCCGCTAGCGCTGCTGGCGTCACGCACAGTGTGCGCTTTGCGCCAGTCACTCCTACGCATCGCCGGGCTCACGCGGTCAGTTCTTTACCGGGCGCGGGATTCATCAAGGATACTTGGGTCCCACCCGATATGTCCTCGATAGCTGGGGGGCCATCGGTGATGCGTCCCGTGGCCAACGTGCGAGGCACGTTGTCAGTGGCCTCCCTCAATCCCAACCACAACATTCCACCGCCTGCGGATCCGAACCGCACGAGTTACGTGTATCGTACAGCTCTTGGCTCGAACCCGAACAAGCGCCGCGATGGAAGTCTTGGGGACAGTAAGGTAGGCGCCATCAGGAACCAGCACGGCTTAGTCAGCGTGACGTGACCGTGACGTCACGTTTCAAATCCTTCGTTTTGAAAAAACCACATTGTATCGACCGCTTTTCCACAGAACGCGAGCCCGAAAAAATTACAAAACGATATATTTCTATGTTTGCAACATTGCCTGAGTTTTATAGAGCAGCACGAGCTTTTGCAAGCATATCAGGTGGTAAGGTACGGTGTCCATGATACCGTCTATTGGCCCATGCCGCTTGTGCGCCACTCAAGCCCTCTGCGTAGGCATGAATAAATCGAGCAGAACGGTTCGCATATCTATAACAGAAATGATAAGTATTCAATACCGAAACCAATGTCAAAATTACCTTCTGATCTGCTCCAATGGAACATCGTCGAGAGACTTGAACACATTGGCCCGCATCTCATTGAAGTTTGATGTGGTCGGTGTATTGCGATATCGATACTTCGCTGCACCCCAATATTGCTCTATGAAATTTAGTTCACAATGATACTTCGGGTAGAAGTCACACAAATGCCCGCGCGAGATGATCAATTCTTCCAGCGCGGATTTTTGCTGAACAAAATCAGGCTGGCAGAACAAGATCTTGCGACAACAACATGAGGTGTTGGGACTGTCAAAGCAGGCCTTAGCACAGGCGCCATTAAGCCCATCCTTGAACAGGCCCCGTTCGCGCAGAATGATTTCGGAGCCTTTAAACCAACCGGGCATTGTCGGGTGATTGTCGGGAAAGTAAAATGATTGTTCGCGGCCATCTGCAAAGCGTCCGTTGCGCATGCGAGGACCATCGGGCTTCAGCGTCCAAGTTGGGTGTGGGTTCTTAACCATTGTTCGAGCCGACAGAGCATCAGCGGCTCGTTTAAGATGGCCGGGAGCGTTGTCATAGAGAAAGAGTCCTGTCATGGTGCCGTTTGAGCGGGACTCGAAGATGTCGATAGCTCTGTCGGTTTGTTTAAGTAAATGCTCATTGGCAAACCAGCCTTCACGGTTTTTTCCGGCTTCAAATGCAAGGCGGGCCTCCCTAAATATTTTTCAGTATTGGAAAACGATGCAAAGAGATGATCACACACTCGTTGTCAACAGGGTCAATTAAGCGGCCCCATTCTAGAGTCAGGAAATCCGATATCATCAGAGATTCACCTTCTCCTTTGCGCTCTGGCGTCGGCCCAACAGACGAGTGCTGATAGAACATCTTGCGACGGTCGCGGGCGAAAAAGGTGGACTCGTCATGGGTAACCGGGACAAGCCGGAAGCGGATTCCTTGGTCAACGGCAAACCCGTTCGGTGTGCTGATGATGTTGCCGAATTTGTCGTATAAAACCATGCGCTTTTCGTATTCCTTCCAGCGAGCGCAGAATGCCTTTCGGTAAGCAACGACATCTTCCCTTTCATGGCCGTCCATGTACATACCATGTTTCTTCTTCCCATAGCGCCAGTCAAGTTTCTTAAGCCAGCGCTGTCCAGTTCGCGTGCTGATGGCAACCTTCCCACCACCATAACCCGTCTTTCCCTCGAACCGCTTCTGTACCTCCTCCGTTTGCACAAAATCCACCACATTTTGCGCACCAACATACCCTTTTGACGAGACTTCCAATAGATATGTTTGCAGGTCGGCAGAGAAGTCTTCATCTTCCAACAGTGACGAATGGAATTCACCGTAGTGGTGCATGGGGAGCTCACCGCAGCTCAAAAAGCGGTGGATCCGACTCCGGAGATTGCGTGCATGGTTTGTTCCCCGCCCCTGAGCTTTAGCTGCCAATAACGACGCCTGCCGCCAGGAACACTCCACCGATTCATCAAGGTACAGGTTTATTGTTGCGACCATGGAAACGATTCGGGTGCGGAAGAATACATCAATCCGCTTATCCTTGGCCTTTAAAGTGAGCCCTTTAAGCGCTTTTTTGAGGGCTGGGAAGTCTTTCCAGGTCAAGGCATTTAAAGCACGCTCGGACTCGTCAATCTGTGTTTGCAACATATCTGCCTCCGCCTTTAGCTGATTCAGCTGAGCTCGTGCCATCTCCGGTGTCAAATCGACTTCGGGTGCATGAGAATTGTTGGGAATGTCGGGAGATTGTTGAGATGCCGGATTGTGCTCCATGTGGGCGGGTGCAGTGGAAGCAGAAGAAGAGGCAATGGGGATCGGCAGGTTAGAAACGGACTCTTCAGGTCCAATGGAGACGAATTCAGACTCGGAGGTACGTCCCTCGTTGACCGGAGTTGAGTTTAACACATCCTACATGATTTTCTTTAGCTCTGAAATTGATTTATTGAAGCTTGCTCACATTATTATCATCAGAAATTTCGCTTTCAGACTCTGACCCACTCTGGGCCCCCTTCTTGAATCGAGAGAAGAAGTCTGAAATGAATTTACCACCGCTTTTTGCATATTCCAGTCTCTGTTTTTTACGGCGGAACAGAGTCGACTTTGAGTTTCCTGTGTATCCGGCACTCCGATCATTGTGCTGACGCCGTTTCTTCTCGCGGAGTCTTTCTTCGTCATGGAACCTCTGAAGTGTTTCTGTGAAGACCTTTAAATCTGATTCACCAATTTTTTCCCCGGCTATCACATCCTCTTGCATTCCGTCTTCACAATCACAGCTGGGAAGCCAGTGGGGCACAGTGCCTTCTTCTTCCAAATGGATGAATCTGGTCATGATCTCGGAGGCTTCCGGAACCAGATGTAGAGTGTCCTCCTCTTCTTCCTCCGTCTCCGTGATTTCCCCAGCCGACTCGCTTGCGGAAGGCATTGGCGCGTCCGCAGTGATGGGAGGAGAATCTGATGTTAAGTCCGGAAGTGGATGCGCTGGGGCAGGATAACGCGTCTCTCGAGCTTTCTTGAGGTTCAGATTGCGATCGCGATCCTTTCTCTTTGTTCCAGGCATTGTGTAGAGACGCAGAAAGGCTTATTCGGCTTAAAATTGTGGGCAGGCATGGCCGTTTTAGGAAATAACGCGGTCACGTGCTTAATTACATAAGTTTCAAATCTTGCGCCTCCCAAATACGAAAAGCTCTGAATCGGCGGGAAACATATTTCTACAATAAAAGAAAATGGGTCACAAAAATGTCATATCACCCGGAAACGAAATGCTTTATGCACAATCTGCTTTGGTAGCAACGTTCTTTAAGACCACTAGTACCCTTCCACCAGATCAAAATATGTATAAAAGTCGGTGCGGCGGCGTGATGTGGGTCGGGAGGCGGGGTCACGTCACGCTGACTAAGCCGTGCTGGTTCCTGATGGCGCCTACCTTAGCGGAGGCGGCGGTACCGAAGGCGGCGGGAATAGAGGCGGCAAGAACAGGGGCGGTGGGAATGGCGGCGGCGGAGGAAATGGCGGCGGAGGAAATGGCGGCGGCGGTGGCGGGAATGGAAGCGGTGGATACCCGAACGGCGGGGGTCACGGTTACGGAGGAGGCCTGCCAGGAGGAGGAGATGATGGTCCCATGGCTGCCCCGGGCGCGAACCCGGAGAGCGCCCTTGATCAATGGCAACTCAATCCTAAGTTGAACATCTCCATCGTCCCTGGCTGGAACGGCAAAGGCGATACAGTAATCGCCTACGTGATACATATGTCGTACTGGGCGGGCATCAGCGTCCGCATGTTCCATGGAATCGCCCAGATGGCTCCTCTGAAGTTTTCCGACCGAGCTTTGGCCTGGTGGAACTCGCTTACGCTTGAAGTCCGGGCCAAATACAGCCTTAACTGGTCCACGCTGCTCGACGCCATCCGCAGCCACTTCCTTACCACGAAGTGGTTGTCCTTGCGCTCCCGTGAATTCGATGAAATGACTTTCCGGCAGAAGGGCTACGAGTCGGAAGAGCCTGTAGATTTCTTCCAACGTCGCATCAACCATCATTCCTTCGTTTACCCCGACGTCGTGGACGGCACGGACGCGGTCGAGCGAGTGATCCGAACGCAACCCCCGGAGTGGGCCAAGGAGATTAGCATCAAGATATGCCCTACTCTTTCTGCTCTGCAGGACGTCGCAGAAGATAGCTGCGACAGTCTACTTTCCGCTTGGTTGCTCGCTCGAAATGTAGCGTCGCTCATTGCCTCAGTCGGGTCGCGTCAGAGTCCAAGCCATAACTCAGCTTCAACGTTCAGACGCAGGCGCAACGTGAATGCGGCGGATCTGCCTCCTGTTCCGGAGACGGAGGAAAGTGATTCCGAGGAGGGCGATGGCTTGGAGCAAGATAAGCACGCCCTCGCGACTGACGGTGCGCGCGGTAGTTCGCAGCGCCCGTCCCCGTCGGGACCTAAGCCACCTTGGCCGAAGGGAAAATCCATTGACGGGTATCACTTCAAGCGCGATGATTCAGTTGCCAGTGTTCGTCCTCCGAACGGGGAGTGTTATATCTGCACGAGCCCCAAACACGTAGCCTTGGACTGTCCTCATCGCGGGTGGTGGCAGACACTCCGCAACGCAAATGTCATTAAGGTAGAGATGGACATAGGTGAAGAGGAAGCGGAGCAACAAGAGTACCTAGCTATGTTGGCCGAATACAAAGTCACTTCCTTTTACCCTGGCGAGAACCCTACGTTGACGCGCTTGGCACCGGTGCCGCAGCTGCTCACGTAGACTCCAGCCCGCTCAACCGTAACCGCAGACGTCGAGAAGCCTTTACGAAAGTTAAGCCACAGGAGAAAGGCAAGGGGAAAGCAGTGGAATGCTCTGATCCCGTCGCCATTCCCCGCGCACAACTTCGCAAGGCTGCTCGCGTCGCTGAACTCCCGAGCTCCATCACGGAGGACGGAGTAAAGGTTCATGCGGCCAGGAAGGTCCGACAGCTTCCTGACGGTTTGGGTTCTCTAGGGGCGCGAGCTTTGCACGTCAAACTGCGCATAGGCTCGCTTCTTCAAGCTTGCGTAAGAGGAAGAATAGATTCGGGCGCCGACATTACTCTCATGTCGGAGGAATTCTGGGCGTCTATACCCGGGTTGCCTAAACCTCGCGAAGGCATCCGTATGAAGTTGTACCACCTAACCGGCCAAGCTAAAGTGCTGGGTTACATCAAAACCTTGCTGTTCATGGAATCGAAGGAGGGCGACGTGATCAGCTTTGAACTGGAGGCGTACGTAGTGCGCAACATGCGGGTGCCTCTGCTTCTGGGAGAGGACTTCCAATCTTCCTACGAACTCGGAGTGCTACGCTGGGCTACTGGGCATAGCGAGATCCAGGTTGGACGTTCCCGGCATGTAATCGCCGCTTCTTCCGCGCACTCAGTCGATCTCGGGTTTGAGATCCTCCCTTCATTGCGTCACGCCAACATGGCGAACACAGCGAGACGCATCCTGCCGGGCGTAATGGCGAAGCGCTATCAGGGGAAGACCGATCAACAGTACCAGGGTGCACATTATAATGTGCCCCGCTCTTGCCACAGGGGCACGTTAGAACGTGCCCTTTCGCCCCGCGGGCCTGGGGCACGTTATAATGTGCCCCCCCCGGCAGGCGCACGGCATCGCTCCTCTGTCCGAATAGGGCACGGCATCGCGGCACCCAGGGGCCTCGAACACGAAGCCCATCAAATCTCAATTAAATTTAGTTAACATGCAATCTACTGCAATTTTATGCTACCCTCTGGGATTAAATAATTCTAAATGCCCAAAAATCGAATTAATTCAAATTTAACAGAGAAACCCGGCTCCCAGCCCCGAACGGCGCTACGTCCTAGCATCCCAAAAAGGGAATTTACTCTAGGTCATCAAAGTCATCCTCCTCCTCGTCACTGTACTCCCCGTACGGGACTTCGTCCGCCACCTCCACTTCAATGGGGACCTCCTCGGTAACGTCAAGGACATTATCCTCTAGCGCCCTTCCTGCTCTCTCTCTCACGGCCGCCCACTTATCTGCCCATTTCTCCGCCCAAAAAAGCTCCCTTGCCTCCTGCTCCAGCGCGTAGGCGCACAATCCCTCTTTGAGTTCGGCCGATATGTCGGCTCTGGGAAAACGCCGGGCCCGCCACCATGCTGCCTTCCACGAGCAAAACTCGAGAACACGCCGCATTTCCTCGTCCAAAAGAATTAAATCCTCGCGCCACCGATCCGCCCGAGCCCGAGCCTTCGTCCATTCGACACGAATATCTATCCAAAGTCATGAGCGTGGTACAGCATTGAAATGACAGACATACCGTCATGCAGCTTGCCATCGGCCGTTGTGTCACCAGAAGCCCCTGTGTACCAGATCCAGGATAAAAATCGCTTACCCTCGCCCATCTCGAGTTGAAAGAGCACTGTTGGCACCACCACATCACCGAATTCGTCCAGTTCCTCCCCATCTGGCGGCAGCCCCTGCACAATTCGTGCTCGCCTTTCCTCCTCCTCCTCCTCCCTATTCAATGTCCGCTCGTTCATCCCACGCACGTCAGTCTTCTTGAGGACTTGAAATATATTCTCCCACTCCCCAGGCCCACGTAGCTGCAACAAAGCAGAGCGTGCCGTCCCATATTGTGTGGCCGCCCCTTTTATGTGGACCTCGATGCTGCTCTGCAGCGCCTGCGATTTCGTGTACGCTGCCTGGCCGGCGGAATGCTTGCGCTTGAAATTCCACGCGACTGTCCGAATACGTAGATGTCGCCGTAAGTCTCGCAAAGCGGTGACGGCTTGTGCCTGTCGTAATCGGGACTCTTCCGCCGGTAACCCCTCGATGCACAGCGCCTCCGCTTCCGCTTGCGGGAAGAACGATGGCAAATAGAGTATGGTGTCCTCCGGCCTACGGCTTTTCTGTGGCTTCTCCCCTTCCAAACGCTTCGCCAGACCAGGCATGAACGTGCTCTGGGAGTCGTGCAGCCGCTTGATCATGCCTAACAGCAGTGTCCGCTTTCGCTGCAGCTCCGTGGCTTGGATCGTCGTGCGGTTACGGCGTTTCGCTTCCAGGCGCACCACCTCTCTGGAAATGTACGTCAGCTTTTTAACCTGCCACTACCGCGGCCAAACTTACTGCTGGGACTCAATCTCCATCGCGGCCATGATGAACGCGCCCGGGTTATTTGTTGCTGCCGCGCCCTTCTCCGCCCTCTCGTGCTCCTCCTCCGCAATCTGCAAACGAATTTCTTCCAAGGTGAAGTCTGATCCCCATTAGGATCAATCAGCCGACGTTGCCAAGCTCAACAATGCAAGCACGCACCATCCTCCTCGGGGTAATCATATGGGCACGCTTTCGTGTGATCTTGCTCCCAGGCGCGGACGCTCTGCTCCCAGTTCATGAGCTCCTCCAGGTGTCCCTCTTTTAATCCCTCCGTAAATGCATGAAATGCCCGATTGTGCAGCATCGCCTTCGGGATCGCCAGCACCATCTTTCGAAGAAGAGAGTTCCCTAAAATGTCGAACGTCAACCTCACACGCAGCCGTATCACCAGACCCAGACTCACCTAGACCCACGGTCTTGCGCCAATTTGCGTAACCACAGAAGTCATCAATAGTATCCTCCCGCGAACCCGGCCCCATCACCGACACTGACCTCGCGATCATATTTAGCCAGGACCAGTTTCGTTCGACCCCCTCCCCGTCCGTGCGACCCACCCATTTCGTGTAGTTGAACGAGAAGGGCCCGTGGCATTTTTTTACGTGTGGCGGTAGATGAAACTTCGGAACTTTGAACTGTACTTTGACCGAGTCGGGTAGTTGCATGTGTTCCGGCATCGCCTTCATCCGAGTCTTAAAATTTCGGCACCACTGACAGGCAATATCGTAGCTTGCAATAAGCGAGAGGAGCGTCAACCCCAGAATGCTTGAAAAAAAGATGTAGTCCATGTTGCAGTATCTTGCATTGGTTAACATTTGCATCTCACATGCATTGCGGTAGAGCTCACCTTTCCCCCTTTTGCAGGTCGCCCATACCATTTGGACGAAAGACCTCGTGACGAGAACAGCTTACAGAGCCGATGCCCGTCGCCCGCAAACCCTTCGACCGTTTATTGTTGGCCCGCCACAATGCGGCGAACGCAACGCAGTGACTAATCTGTGCGTCATAAAAGTCAGTGTCAAATCATTGATGAGCTGACCCGCTTACCTCGTCCTCTTTGACATATTTAGCGAGATGTGTCAAATACTTATCGTGGGCAACCATGTACGCATATCCTGGACCGAGCGTAGGATCCCTCGATCGGGTGGATGTCGCCCGCCCCTTCATTTTGAAGTTGGCGTCCTCCGATAATAGCAACTGATACAACCACCTGTTTTATCAGGAATGAGAAAAATGATCAATCCAATATAGACAAAACGTACGCTTTGTCGATTGGGGCATTCTCCCAGCCCACCGGCAAGTTTACCCCAGGAATTGGGCACGCGCGGCAAGGGATTGCCAGTCCCCCGGGTTCCGTGGCATCGATACCATAAACAGTCTCCATTCTTTTATCCTCCCGTTCACACGTAACTCCTTGACCGTCGTGGCCCCGGCCAGCGCGCTTGCACATTTGCAGGTGTCGGTATTCGCGCGCCATCAAAGTAAATTGTTCCCGCCTATCCTGCTCCAACAGTTAGTACCTATCCGATATCATTACTGCGGAAATAAATTGTGTACCGGTACATTCCGCATACCGGCTCGATCGCTAAGGACCTCCAGAGCGTTGTAGAAGTCGTAAGCCGGCACGCGGCCCTGGAGATTTAATGTGTGAAATCGCCTCAGCACACTGAGGGTTGCACAGGTCTCCGGGCTTTTCACGGTCGCAGGAAACCAGCCGATGTTGAGAAGTTGGTCGTTCGGCGACTCAGCACCGACGCATCCACAAAAATCCACAAGGACCTCGTGGATCGCGTTGTTGTCTAGCACCACAAATTTATTTGGCCCCTCTCGGAAATCGCAGTCCTCCCCAGGAGGGTGGCCAATTTGGAAGCGTAGGCCAGGGTCGATTTTCATCAGAGGGCACGGTTGAAAGTACCCTCCTTCCCATTTCTATGTGAAGCCGATAATGTTGTAGCAATTTTCCGAAAAGGAGAGAAGGAAAAAAAAAGTACTTGAATGAGGTGTAAAGGCTCGTCGCGGTGTCGAGTTACCACGCAGAGCTTGCACAGTAATCTGCCTCCGAAGCAGTCCTCGCAACGGTATTCCGCCCTCAGCTCCAGGCATCCCGCACCCATGCACCCTTTCGCCCACCAGGGCCCTCTCCCTTCCCGGCGCAACAAGGCATCCTGAAAGGTGTTCCTTTGCTTAATAAAAGCTTTCATCGGACGATCCTGCACCGCCGAATCAGTGATGTGCCCGGCGCAAAAGAAAGAAATGAAATGAAAGAGCTCACCGACTCGTCGTTGCGTTTCTTTTTCTTCTTGATCTTGATACCAGCAGGGCCTGCTCGAGCCCCGTCGTCAGCTGGCGGCCCATACCCCATTGCAATGTCAAAAGCGTCATAATCCTGCAGTCGCGCACGCTTATCCGTACTTTTCTCGGGGGACGCAGGAGGGGCAGGATTCTGTTCGCTTCTGATGCGATAGGCCGACGCCGTCGATGCTGTCGAGAGGTCCTCGCCACGCGGGTCATGCACATACACACCGCGAGATCGTTTCCGAGACATGGTAGGGACCCAGGCGAAATAATCGATCTCCTAATCCTCGTGTTTTCTCTTGCCGAGTCACAAAGTGTTTTTGAATTCGGGATAAATTCATTCTGGGCATTGATACACGATAATGAACGACTAAAAAATATACGCGACAAAAAAAGTCAGCAACGGCGAGCGAAAGAGCTGTACCATCGTTCTACTCGGCCGACTACTCCCACTCTTCCAGGTTGAGGCTGCTCAACGATGAGATCGACTGAGCAGTGTCGTCTCCCTCTTCGATGAAGTCGATGGCGCCGGAGATCGAACGCCGAACACCCAGTACAGGGTGCTTGCCCTCCTGCATCAACTGCTGGTAGCGCGCCTTGGCCTGGGCAGCTGTGTCGAAGATCTCTCCAGATCCCCCGGTGCGAACAGCATATGCACGCTCTGAGGAAGGTGGATCCGGCGAGGGGCTGCGACTTTCGATGACTACGGTGCGGAGGGGACTCGGGGGCGGTCGGGTGGAGTCGTTCTCCAGGCGCGAGTCGCGGGGGTGACGGGTGGAAACCATCTGCGCATCTCGAGCACGCGCGCGCCGGACTGAAGCGGGTGGTGTGGCTGGTGGCAATGGGGAGGCCGGCGGCGTAGCGGAAAGAACTGCATCTTGAGGCTCGTGACTGTGCTCCCCCCGCCCACAGGAAGCACGCCATGCAGACAACAGCAGGGCCCAGTCACATTGGTCGTAACCTTTGACGCTTGCGCTGGACACCTTTTTGTACTCGGCGTCTGCGCTCGTCCTATGCAAGAAATCTAGTCAGATCAGCCCGGTCACAAAATCGGTATCATACCATGAGCGATAAGCCCCAGGCGCCTGAACTCCGCGTCCAGTCACCAGATACCAGTAAAATCTAGCTCTGCCTATCGGCAGATTTTCTGCGCCCGGGTCGGTGTAAACGGGAGGGGTGCACTTCAGCGCGGAGCTCATCGTCAACGTCGTGCACGTCGTGCAGAATAGGCCAGTGGCTTCGAATGGGATCAGTGTGTGTGTGGCTTCGAAAGATGTTGATGTTGTGATGCATCAAAACTTGATCGTAGTACTCCACATGTCCGAGTGCAACGGCTGGGCTCGTACGGAGGAAAAAGACACATCAAAATGACATTTATTCAAAAGATAAAAAAACATTCGCAACCTAGTAGAATCGTTGGACACCCAACTGTAGCAGGTCAACCAATGTACGGAAGCGACTATAATACGAAATCATAGTACGGTGCGATTCTGGGTCTTGAGGAAGCGTCGCTCTGTGAGAAGTCAGCCAAAGGGTGTACAAAGACAATGTGCTCTTACTTGAAAAACTCGGCATACTGTCGCATGGCCTTGAACTCCCGCCGCAGTCTGTGACGCTGCATGCGATCAGAAACGCGCCTGACCATCTCGTGAACGGGAGGCGACGCATCAGGGGGCGTTTCGAGGTCGGGCATCTCCTCGTAGTCCACCTCGGAATCCTCTTCCTCGGTGCTGAGGTCGGGAGGTGCGGCCACTTGCAGCGAAGGAAGCAAGATGTAATCCATGTTGCTGTACCGCTCGCCGCGCTGAAGACTGAAATCACGTCAATCTTCTGAAAAAACCCTGGCACGAGACGTACTCCGACCTTCCCGGCTGGCTGAGAGTCTGGAAGTGTCTATTCCTCCGCTCGCGCTGGATTCTGGTGAGCGTCTGGAAGCTGGTCGCAGCAGGTCAGTCGTCGGATAAAAATAATGAAATGAGCACGCACTCTTCTCGCCCCGCCATGTATGCAGCGTATGCCGGGTCCGACACATGGTACCCACCACCCATACTCACGCCCGTGGGCACGCTGCCACGTCCATCCATTGCTCAAACACTGGAGAATAAAGGTGATGTGGAATCTGGATCAGAATCAGCATGTTTGGTCGGGCATCTTTCAAATTATCGGTGGAGTGGACGTACCTGGCGTACTATTTCACTCTCGTTAAAGCAACATTCAGACGAGCGTAAGACAACGATGGGATGAGATTACAAGAGAAGAGCTACGCCGTTCGGTCTCCCGCCTCCAAGGATCCAGACACCCGCCTCTTCTTCCTGGAACAGAATCTTCAGCGAGAATGCAGCTTAACCATGGTAAATTACTTACGACTTCGAGATAGTACAATCGGTCCGCGCCTTGCGCTTCCGGCTGGCAGGCCCCGCAGCCAACTGAGCGAGGAGAATCTCGTCCGGCGTGGGTCGGGCAGCCAGCAGCGCCTTGGCATGCTGGGCTACACGCGAGAGCGGCATTGGTGGGGTCGCGGGCAAAGACAACATTCGGGGGCCTGCTGGGGCTGAGGTGACCAGAGTCCCATTGTTCTGCACCACGGTGACCAAGGGCGCGACACGGGTATTGGTGAAAGTCAGGATGGGGGCCTGATCTTGGAGCGGCCCCAGGAGGAAATCGCCAGCAGGGGACGCGCTAGGGGCGGCACGCCGCTGATGAAAGTCTCGCCAATACGTCCGGGAGTACACACGCTGGACTTTGGTCGTCGACATGCGAGCAAACGAGTGGGATGATGGCAAGTCCGGCACATCCCGATCTCACCCAAACAGGAACTCGGCTGAAGATAATATTCGCCCTGCCCACCAAACCTAGTTCACTGCTGTCAAAATTTATCTAGTAATAAGCCAAATTAGTTTCTGTACACATTCAATTTTTTTGCAGCATACAACGGCGAGTGGGAAGGCTCAGAGGTCAAATAAAGACCTGAAATCACGAACTCGTCGCTAATGTAACAGCAAGAATACTCACACACCAGCGTGCAGGCATTAGATACGTCTCTTTTTTTTTTTTGAAAGATAGTTGGGTACCATATGAAAGTATTGACAATTGAAATGGGCGCATTGCCTGTCGCAGGAAGTGGGACGGCGAAAAAAGATCACGAACTCGTTGATATGGGATGGATCATTCTATAATCACTATACACAACACGTACATCTTTCCACCTCCCTCTAACATGGCTTCGGATGCATCTGCTTTTACATTCCCACCACCCTCGAAGATCAGCCCCGAGGAGAAGCGTCTCCGACACGCCGATGCCCAGTGCCGATACCGGGAGAGAAATTTGGAGCAGACCAGACAGAAGGCGCGGAAACGGATGGAGCTGTGCGTATTTGCAAAACAAATACATTCTCATACCACCGCTGACTATCTACTGTGCTACAAAGACTGTGTTTCCGACGCTCCGAGGAGGATGCCAGGCTCGCAGCGGAGCGTCGACGCGTCGTGGACGCAGACTACCGTGAACGGTGCGTCGCAAATTTGCATGGATTATAAATACGTGACTGGAGGTCTTCCAAGATGTCGCAAACGGTAGGAATTGCTTGCATTTTCACCCGGCAGCACACGTTAACAATAACGCCAGGAAATTCATTGAGAAGTATGGACGTCGGGCATACACCACTCATTATCTTCCTCTCCACGACATATACGGGCCGTACATAACAAACCACATGTGGGTCACGCCGGAGCAGGAGTCCCGCGCCAGGAAGCGACAGGCGGATGAAGAGTCCCGCGCTCAGAGGCGAAAAGCTCGGGCCACCAAGGATGGAGAGGCGTTTGCATAGGCAGATTGAATAATAATAAATCTTTCGTGCTTCCATTTTTTTTGGTTGGGACGTTCTCAAGACGTATTCAGAGAACGCAAATCGTCAAATGAACGAACAATTGTGTATCACAATAGAAACAAGGGAAATCAATCTACAATATCTACGACCCGCCCACATCGTCGCTCGCCCACACCTTGAACATGCGAAGACCGTTCTCCCATCTTTGCGCACGCTTGTTTTCCCGTTGCTCCAAGTCGGCGGGTTTGGCACTCACGAAGAACGCAGCATCCGAGCGATTGCCGTTGTTGACCCAACGAAACAGTCCGCCGGCCGTGAATTGCGTGAATGAGTAACGCTTCTCGCCTTGCTGGATGGCGATATTCGAGTGTCGCAAGAGGGCGGATGGGATCATTATTGTGGATCCCGGCGGGAATCGGATGACGAGGTTAAGATCCCATAGGATCAGATGGCCGCCGAGGTCGGGATTGAAGTCGCCGAGTGCCGTTATGCAACACCAACCCCACGCCAGATTGGCAGTGTCGACGTGCGGGAATGTTACAGTACTGGGCCCGAAGTTGAAGGTACAAGCGGCGAAAACCGAGACGACCTCAGGAAACAGACGGCGAAGATAGGGGGCGGCCGCGTGGAGGAGCGACATCTGCTCCATGTAGAACTGATGTAATGCAGGTGCGAAGGATCGGAAGATACCTTGTGAAAAAATTAGCTGGGAGACGTGCGGAAAAGAGGTAAGTAGCTACCGTTGGAGAAGGAGGCAATGCGCTGGAACGACCAGTGCGCGACGAGAACGGCGCACACTGCGGCATTGGTCTTGCTGTTAAGGAGGACGCCAGGGCGCTGCGAGGAATGAGAAGTGCTTGGCAGGCCAAGATTTGTTGACATACCGTTTGCCCGCCGCCATATGAAACACCGGCACTGACAGCGACAAAGTCGCCTCGGCGTCCATCGCCTTTCGCATGCGAACCTGCTCTTTCGAAGAGTGTTGTGGCGGCAGCAATGGCATCGTCATAGGTGTCGTGGCCGAGGTCGTTGGGGCGGGGGCGTCCAGCAAGGCAAGCAAAGACGCGGTGTTTGCAATCAATCAGAGGTCGGCAGCAGCTGTTGTTTCATCAAGATTGGGCAGATGTAGACATGTGAGGAAAACGAAACGCACCGGCCATCCCATCCTAGGAACGTCATCCCCGCATCGCGCAGCTCTTCGAGTTCGTATGGGCGGAGGTCGGGCTCTTTGATGCGCACACCAAGCCAAACCGTTGATGTTGTGTCGAGGTCGGCGGTGTCGAGGTTCGCGAAGATGGGGGTGGACTCTTGGATGCGGCGGGTGACAACCTTTTTGTTAGGGTTGCCGGAGATGGTTTGTTCGGATTTGCGTGATTCGCGGCGATGCGTTTTTTGATACTTTGCTTTGTGACGCTTGGTGGATGGCGAGCGATGTCGAGGTACACGAATTACTGAATTGTCGGGCGCTGGAGTGGATGCGTGTGGTTGTCGGGGTACGCGGATGATGGAGTCGTCGGCGGGCGGGGGGATGGTCGCGGTTGGCAACGCGCGTTCGAGGTTTTTGGAAAGGCTTGGCCCGGAAGATGATGGTGCCGGTTGGGGATCGATGCCGAGTTTGCGCACGCGGATGATCGATTCCGAACTGGTGGGGGCGGGATTGCTGGGGGTTGGGGGTTTGCCGAGAGTGCCGGAGCCCGCTCTGGGGACGTGTATAGTTGGCAGGACGCGTGGGGGCGGGGTTTGTTGCACCTTGGTGAGGGCAGGCGATGGGGAGGCGCGTTTTTTGCTGACGCGTGGTGCGGGCCGGGGGACAACAGGCTCAGACTGAGGGGGGTGGAGGTCTAGGCCGAGCTCGAGCTCGATGGCGCGGAATGGGACAATTTTGTAGCCGGGTTGGGTGTCGTTGTGTGAGGAAACGGGTTCGAGGCAGACCAGGGCCTGGTCCAGCTGGCGTGTGCTCCGCTGCTCGTCCTCGCGCCGGATGAGATCGTATATATCGATGCCGGGGACGGAGTACGGCTCGCCACTGTAGGGCGAAAAGATCGCCCCGCTGCGGGTAGAGCGCCCTGTTGGTAGTGAGCATTGCTTTTCAATTACTTGTGAGAAGGGGAGGAATGGAGTCCTGCACGCGGTTTACAAGCCAATTCCAGGGTCGGAGTCACCGAGCCAACCGCGCACAGAACGGGAGGGGGGCAAAGGAAGGACTCACCAAAGACGCGGTGCAGCATCATTTTGCAGGGGGTGGTAGTACGAGTTCGGGTGAGTGCTTGGCTTTATATTTTTTTCTGTGATGGACGGGGAAAGGCATATGTTATTGGTATTTGTAACTGGTGGCGCCGTAGTAAGGTTGATGATGGTGCGACCTCGAGAGGCACATTTTCGTCACCTCACGAGTCACCCCACCCGCCCCAAGTCAAGTCGGCATCCTCGCCCACGATGCTCCAGCCACCGCCGCCCCATCCACCTGAGCCCCACGTTGATGTGGCGTCTGGCGTGTTGTCACCGGCCCTGCCATTGTTGAAGTAGGACCACGCCAGAGTGTCACTGGCGATGTCCGCTACAATCGAGCTCGTCAGATGTTGGCGCAGTTTGGGAACACGGTCTAATACGTACCACTGGAAAGATACCAGTACCAACGATTCCGGCGGGCTCGGACGATGGGAGGCGGCCTGGGACGGCGAGATCGGCGGAAAGTATGGCTACGAGCTGGGAATAAGTCAGTGCTGAACAAGAAAAAAGAAAAAAGTGATGCTCACTCCGAACACTGGCCATAGTAGGACGAAGAGTGGCGGCGGCCTTTGCGCTAAACAACCGTTAGGCAAACACAGGCAAATTCAAGACTTGTGTATTCAATTATCCCTGCCCACCAAAGTTTACTCCAAAAAAAATAGATGGCACGCAAAGCTAAAGGAACCCCGACTGGGCGCGCGTCAGCATTCCAAGGAGAAAAGCTTCTGTGGCTGCTGGGCTTGGAGAACGAATGGCGCACCACAGATCGTACTGCCTTTTACGACAAAATCACCAAACTCTTTTTTGCCCGCTATGGCTACGACTTGCCCATCGAAGAAAATGTTCCGGGCGACATTTCGAATTGGACTCCAGTGAATCGCAAGCTGGGTCTGACTCCCGAGCAGCTGGTAGTCGAGAACGACTTCCAGGAAGAAAAACGCGTGGCGTTGCGGCAGGTGAGACGCGTCTGGGATTAATCGCTGCAAAAGAAACTGACGTAGAGATTGCATAGAAATTAGCGAACTGGTTCAGAAACGAATTCAAAGGCAGACGACTTCACAGCGGCGCGTTGAGCGCGATCATGAAGCGAATGCAGGCCATGTCCGGCCCGGGGAAACGTCCAAGGCGGAAGACACCTCTGGCCTGGTACTCGGGCAAATACTATGCCACCAGGATGAAAGCCGACTTCGACGCGGTTTGGGAGGGCGCGAAGGAAGCTTTGCCAAGCTCTGCACGGATTTCCATGTGCCAAGACTTTGTCAAAGCCCGGCTGGCCGCAGAGACAGAGGAGTTCACACAGAAGCTGGAAGAGGAGGCGGCCGAGGCGCACGCGGCGGAGATGAAGAAATACAAGCAGGCGCACGTCGTTCCCGAAAAAACCGCTGAACAATACCACGAGTAAGCATTTCGTCTCACTTGTTATGTAGCTCAAGGTCTGACCTGGCTGCAGGGCGCTGCAATCATTCGACGAGGTCGGCATACCTCTCGTAGACGCCCTGGCTGAGCGTATGGGCATGCATATGATCCTGTTCGCGATCGGGCCTGTGGGTGATCAGAGGGGTGAGGTCCGGCTCCGTTCGTAAGTGGACTCGGCAACGGAGGAGGAGAAAACTGACGGATATGCAGGATCTTTTCAGACACTGCGTCTGGCCGGACGAACAAAATCTGGGGGGAGTTTGACCGTACAGCTTTCACAGAAGCTGAGGCGTCGTTGACGCGGTACGGCCGAGCGTTTTTCTGTAAGTCTCGTTTTATTCTTTTTGAAATTGAGCATCAAGCTTACAACGTACTCTCCAATGTAGCGCCCGAAGAGTGCCGCGCGCGTGCTTGGCCCCCGCTGGAAGTGGCTCCCGCAGAGCCCGCTTTTGACGACATGATCCGGATGGCCCCTGAAGGCAGCGATGCATCTCCTCAAACCGACGCGGAGGTGCAACCTGTTGCTGCGGCACCAACACCAGCAACGGCAGTGGCAGCAGCACCGGCAAACATCACTGCACCCCAAAGCCCCGTGGAACACGAGCCGTCGGTGTCCACTACATCCCCAGGGCGAGATGATTCGACATTGGACGACCCGGAGTTGAAAGCGCGTTGGACGCAGACCCAATTGGACGTGGTGGAGATGATGCAGTCCAAGGTGTGGGGCGCGCGATGGAAGGCGCTGCTCGCTGCGGTGATCACCTTCGAGGAGTCTGTGCTTTGGGCGCAGGGCAAGCTTCCCCGGAGCTCGTGCCGGCCCAGCGAGATCGCCGCGTGGATGAAAGATCGCCGCAAAGCAGGGGACTACAAAGACGCGAAGAATTGGAAGGCAGATTTCGGGGAGCGTTTCATGGCGTGGTGGCGGGATATCGGGCCAGCTTCGCGGCAAGGCGAGCGTCCGAGCTCGTTGCCCGCCGATCAGCCTTGGCCACGACGTGGAGCACACGAGGACGCGGAGGATTTCGTCTGGTCGGAGTGGGAGGGCATCAGGGTGGGCGGGGACAACGGAATGCTCCTGGTGGTGCAGGCCTTTACCTGGTGGGGGCAGGAGATTTTCAATGCCGGGGCTGCTGATGGATTGGGCGGCGGAGAGGCGGCGCTAGGTGAAAACGAGCAATGGCAGGACATGCTGGAAGATTTGCTGTTCTCCTACAAGGAGATGACAGACGTCCTGGATGCAGAGACGAGGGCGGAGCTGGATGAGGAGCGGAGGATGTTGGTGGGAACCGGAGAGGGGGATGGGAGGAGGGCAGAGATCGCACGGGAGCAGGGGGATCACGGGGAGGTGCTGCCGGGAGTGCACGACCCCGACAAGGGGGAGAGCGAGGGGGCAAGGAGGTTCTTCGCGCTGCGGGAGCGGAGAAACAAAGCGGAGGAGGCGGCGGCACAGTCGAAGGCGAGGATGGAGGCTGTTGTTGCAGCCTTGAGGGTAGAAGACCCTGCAGGAGCGAAAAAGAAGAGCAAAGCGCCGAGGAAGAGGTAAGTGGCGCTTAGATTATTGATGAGGAGCGCCGGCTGAACGCTTCTTGACTAGGAAACGGACCCCCGAGGCAGGAGATGGGCAGGAGGGGGAGCCCGAGCCTCCAACAAGGAAAACGAGAAGCGGTGGCGCTGCGAGCAGGCCACAGCCAAAACCTTCGTGGCGGTGGGTAAAATTGGTTGACAGATGTACACAAAGCTCACGAACTCGTTGACAGCGGCGCCGGCAACATCGTGGGGACGACAACGGCTGTACTGGGAACAGAAGCCCAACCTGGAGAAGAATCCGTGGCGCGAGAGGGAGGAGGGAGTGGCCCCGAAACGCAGGATGTGGTGATGGAGGATGTGCGTGCCGAGCAGCCACATTCGGCTGAGTCGATGCAGCAAGATTCCGAGCCTCTACCGTTTGGCCGGAGCGGATTGCTTGTGCATGGTGCAGATGGGAGACTGCATCGCGCCGCCACGACTGGAGGCACGAGCACGGCGTCTGTGACTGAGGGGGGACAGAGTCCGGTCGAGTCCTCTAAGACCGTGAGCTCCAGCAGGAGAGGACCCCTTCGCACCCGAGTTTGCTGATCCCTTTGCGCTCGACCCACTCGCGGGGCTTTCTGCAGAGGAGCGGGAAGATGCAGAGGGAAATGGCGCTCGATGCCGAGGCCGCTGCCGACGACGATGATGAGGACGACCTCGAGAAGAGGAAAGAGGATGAAGAAGCAGAGGAAATGGAGGATGGGGATGGGGCGTAGCTGGGGGGTTTATCGCCAGAAGTCGCAAGCTCCCTGTGTATTATATAGCCACCTTTTTTTTCTTCATGGATTTTGGGTGTGCTCGCTTGATCACGTGGGCGTGAAATAATTGACGGTGTAGAGAAACATGAGTCAACAATGGGTTATCTGGAGCGTAGAACTTTTTCAGGCCAAATGGAGCGAATACCAAACAACCTGCAACATGTTTTAGTGGTGTGCCGTGATGCCGAAGAGGTCCCGCTGTTGGCCCACCCAATTTGGACAGAGGAGCGATGCCGTGCGCCTGCCGGGGGGGGGCACGTTATAACGTGCCCCAGGCCCACGGGGCGAAAGGGCACGTTCTAACGTGCCCCTGTGGCAAGAGCGGGGCACATTATAACATGGCTACAGGCTGAGCTCGACCGATTCGCCTCCTGTCCTAGCTGCTCAAGATACCCTTATTTCTGCGGGTGCGGTGCACAACGTTAAAGTGACGGGGCCATTTGAGGGGCGAGACGAGTGGCTGGTGGAGAAACTAGTCATCTCCACGGACGATGAGAGCGTCTTAGCCGCTCCCACCACCTTCATCACTTCGGCCACACCTTATCTACCAATCGCAAATACGAGTACTCGGCCGTGGTATATAAGGGCAGGGGACGTGGTCGGCAAGCTTCACGACCCTTCCACCTACGCAGACCGCCCTAAGGACGACACACAGCACGCCAAGTATGTGGCCTCGGCGGAAGCTCTGGCGCGAGTGATAGAAGAGACGTTACGCGCCCAGGATCCAGACAGTTTGCCTCCGGAGCCAGTAACTTCGGACGACAAGCTGGAGAATGACGAGAATTGGGGTCCAAAAACGACAGCTCTGCCGGGGGAGTCGGACGAGAATACCACGGAGGTAGAGATACCTTCGTTGGTAAATCTTGGTCCCGACATCCCGGACTCCATTCGCCCCAAACTTGACGCCGTATTGCGCCAAAATGCGGCTGCATTCGGCGTCGGGGGACGGCTCGGTCATGTCAAGCAGAAAGCTCCCATTCCGCTCAAGGAGGGCGCACAACCATCTTCCATGCCCATGTACACTGCTTCGCCTGCAAAACGCGAGGTAATCGACAAGCAGATGGATTTGTGGTTTGAGCGCTAGGTGATCGAGCCATCCACCAGCCCATGGGGTGCTCCCTGCGTCGTGGTGTACCGTAATGGCAAACCCCGGCTCGCCGTGGACTACCGCAAGCTCAACGCTGATACCATCCCCGACGAGTTCCCCATTCCCCGTCAATCCGAAATCATTCAAGCGCTGTCCGGTGCACAGGTGCTTTCATCCTTTGACGCGCTCGCCGGGTTTACGCAGGTCGAAATGGAGGACGATGCGAAAGAGAAGACTGTGTTCCGCTCGCATCGCGGGTTGTGGCAGTTCCGGCACATGCCGTTTGGGCTGCGTAACGGCCCCTCGATCTTCCAGAGGATTATGCAGGGCGTTCTAGCACCTTTCCTCTGGATTTTCACGCTCGTCTACATCGATGATATAGTGGTCTTTTCCAAATCCTGGGAGGAGCACCTCGTTCATCTCGATAGGGTCCTAAGCGCCATTGCGGCTGCTGGGATCACGCTGGAACCAAAGAAATGCTTCGTTGGCTATTCGTCGATCCTTCTGCTGGGCCAGAAGGTATCTCGCCTGGGTCTATCGACACACAAAGAAAAAGTGGCGGCTATCCAGGAACTGGACAGGCCGACTTGTGTTAACGACTTGCAAAAATTTCTTGGGATGATCAACTACTTCGCCTCTTACATACCCTTCTACGCCTTCATCGCGAAGCCGCTGTTCGCGCTCCTTGCCAAAGGGGCACGCTGGGAGTGGCGCGCCGAACAAGAAATCGCGTTCCAGCAGGCCAAGGACGCACTTTCGGCGGCGCCGATTTTGGGTCACCCCGTCCAAGGTGTCCCTTACAGGCTCTACACCGACGCGTCCGATTACGCGTTGGGTTCGAGCTTGCAGCAAATCCAACCAATCAAAGTTGCGGACCTCAAGGGTACCGCGATCCATGATAAGTTGAAGGCCGCGTGGGAGGCAGGGCTGCCTGTCCCGCGGCTGTACGTTACCTTGGCAAAAGAGGTGAAGGAGAGAGAAGGAGAAGACGAGTGGGGGGCGACGTTCGAGGACTCTGTAGTGCACGTGGAGCGTGTCATCGCCTACTGGAGTAGAAGCCTGAAGTCGGCGGAGAGAAATTACAGCGCTACGGAGCGCGAGGCGCTGGGCGCAAAGGAAGCGCTGGTGTGCTTCCAACCGTTCATCGAAGGCGAGCAGGTCATTTTAGTCACGGATCACGCAGCGCTGCAGTGGGCGCGGGTCTACGAGAACGCGAACCGGCGCCTTGCGGCGTGGGGGGCAGTGTTCGCAGCCTACCCAGGTCTCAAGATCGTCCATCGACCGGGTCGCATACATTCGAATGTCGATCCCTTGTCGAGGCTACCACGAGTACCGCCGCACGACTCGCCGGTAAGAGATGACCTGACCACCATTGTACCCGACGCGGAGGTCCAGGCAACGGCTCAGCGGGCTGAGGACAGGGGAGCGTTTGCGCCAGCTAAGAAGGCAGCATTCGCTATCTGGTGGTGGGAAGACGCGATAGATAAATACGCGTACCCGATCCAGACGAGGAGACAGAAAGTGAAAGAGGAAGAAGCGGAGAATTCCCGTTATCTGTCCGAAGAACGTGTCCTGACGTTGCCCGAGGAGCGCGCACCTGATGCTGCGCCCTCGACCGAAGAAAGCATTCGCGCTCATTCGGAGGAGGAGCGCGCCATTGCGGCTGAGCCCTCTGGCGTCTTACCGTTCCCTTCGAACGACCACTGGACTTACCCTGTGGGAGTCAAGGCAGAAGACGCGGAGGTGGATCCTGAGGAGGACTGGAACAAGAGAGCTCACTTGCTAGTCTCTATAGACCCGCGAGTGATCGCGGAATTTAGACAAGGATACCTCACGGACCCGTTCTTCAGGAATCACTTATCGGAGGAAGCCCCCAGTCCTGACAAATTGTTGACACCATCAAGGTATCAGAAAGGACGCAACGGCCTACTATATTTCTTAGATGCGGATTGGACCACCCGTCTCTGCGTGCCGCGCGCTAAAGTACCTTTCGTCATGAAAATGATCCACGACTCTCCCCATGAAAGTGCGCACGCAGGTCCCTCCAAGTTTGAAGTCCGGCTGCGAGAGCTATTCTTCTGGCCGTCTCTTCGCAAGGATGCGGCGGACTTTGCCACCTCTTGTGACGTGTGTCAGAAAATTAAAGACGACCACCGGCGCAAGATGGGTGGCCTCCGTCCTGCGCATATCCCCGCCCGACCGTTTGCTACGGTCTCTCTTGACTTGATAACGGGCCTTCCTCCTTCTGGAAAGGAGAAGTTCACTGCAATCCTAGTGATTGTCGATAAACTATCTCGCTATGGCATCATGATTCCAACACATTCCAACCTCTCCCAGGAAGGATTTGCTAAGTTCTTTGTGGATCGAGTTGTCAACGTCTACGGGATGCCGGAGCGCATCATCGCTGACCGAGACAAACGCTGGGCCACAGCATTCTGGCGCTCGGTCGTCATTCAATACGGGAGCATCATGGCGTTGTCCTCGGCCCATCACCCTCAGACGGACGGGCAGACGGAGATTCTCAACGCCACGATCGAACGGATGCTGCGCGCCTACGTGGCGACAGATCGTTCCTCCTGGGCTCTCTGGTTGGGCGAAATTAATTTCGCCTATAATCCCAATGTACATTCTTCGACTGGTTATACCCCCAACTTCCTGCTTCTCGGTTATCAACCACGCGGAGCAGCTGGCCTGATTAATTCCTCTGGCGACCCCGTCGCTCGCCCCTTCCTTCCTAGCCAGAAGGGAGAGGATTTTATCGAGGCACTGGAGAGCCACAGGAAAGCTGCGAGGGACGCGGTGGTAATGGCGCAAGAGAGGCAGGCACGCGCTTACAATAAGGGTAGGCGCCCCGTAGAAATCATCGAGCCAGGGGACCTGGTCCTAGTTAACCCGCATTCGCTCGAGCTGGTGGACGTAGCTGGGACAGGACGCAAGCTGGTGCAAAGGACTATTGGGCCATTTGAGGTCATGGAGAAGATCAATCCGGTAGTCTACCGACTACGACTTCCTGACTCTTATTCTATGCACCCGGTCTTCAACCTGGCCCATCTCTGCAAATACAAGCCCTCCGACGCGGTCTACGGCGAGCGCGTTACTCTTCCCGACACCCGTGAATACCTTGCCGCTACGGAAGAATACGTCGTAGAAGCTATCCTTGGCCACGCTATCAAATCTAGGAAAAATGGTAATCAACGAATGTTCCTAGTCAGGTGGGAAGGATACGACCCTGCGGATGATTCATGGGTATCCGAATACGACCTTCGCAACGCGCCGCAACTAAAACGCGAGTACTTACGCGCTCACAAGCTGACCTAGTCGTACTTTCGGGCCCTATCCCGATCGGCCGAAACGATCAGCGGCGGTGCTCGGCCGCCTCGGAACGTTAGTTGATGGGCTTCTCGTTTAACTTCCTTTTGTTCCCACCCTCCTCTCTTCCTGACTCACTTTTCGCGAAGGCTAGCCCACTACTGCTGCTTCCTTCCGAGGTGTCTCTTTCGTTCTCCTCACCCTTTGCGAAGGCTAGCGCACTACTGCCGCTTCCTTCCGAAGCGTCTCTTCCGTACTCTCTCCTAGCCCGGTCGTGAAGGCTAGCGCACTACTGCAGCTTCCTTCCGACGCGAAGCTTCCCCTTTTTCCTGGTGTCGTCGGTTGAGCGCCAACAGGCTGTCTCTCGATGTCGTCCGGCGCAAGCGGCGCACCTGCGCGCTCCAATGACATACGCTTCGACCACGTCCACACCGCTTGCCTCGTCGGCTACCACGACCTCCCCGTCATCAATTCTAGCATGCTATTCGAGCTGCGCCATCTTCCCCGCGTTACCTCCCGGTTGGTTTGTGTCGGGGGGCGCACTTATGAATTGTGGTCCTGCAACTCACGGCAGCTTCCGTATTTTCCCGGTGCTAGCCACCCGAATTTCCGCCTCAGCACTCCCGCGAATAAAACTGAGCGTCGCTACGACGGCCACTACGGGCGTTATGACTGTCTTTACAGTCCGCAGTATTGGCAGTCGGGGCGCTCCCACTGGCCCTTCATGAGGCGTGTCTCGCACGTACGCTCAGACGACTACGCCTTCGCCGTGTTCTCGTCCCTCACAAATCACTGGGTCTATTCCTCGGCTCACTCAGGGCAGTTTGAGCGGAAGTTTGTAGATTCCCTACTCGCCCTGCGCGTCTCGCTCGATCGGCAGATGAGTGACTACAAGGATCTATTTCGTCCCGACTCCTCACACTGGGTTCACCGGCCGTACGTGTCGGAAAGTCGTATCTTGGAACTGCTCGCCATCCGCTCCTGGGACAGCGCAGTGGCTTGTGGGGTGGTGGTCCAAAGAGTTCTCCGGGAGGCTGATGGCTGGGTCGCGTGGAATCGCGCGCGTCGACTACAAACCCGGTGGAAGTTGGATCATCTACGAAGGATGGAGATGCCAGTGGCTGAGGAGGAGTTCATTGGGTTCTGGGCTAATGGGTGCACGGAGGAGGTAGTACTGCGCCACCTTGTGGCGAAAGTACCGTGCTTCATCATCTATGAATGCCTCGACAGTGCCCTTATTCCCCCTCGAGTTCCTGTCTACCACAACTTCTTGGACGGCACTCCTATCGAGGAACTACTCGGCGACTCCAACCCTTATCAGAGGCTGGCTCGGCTGGATCGATTCAGATTGGACGCGGTAGCTTTCCCCGACGACGGACGAGCAGAACCGACGAGCATGCCGCTTCAATCTAACCCTTGGTCCTCGTCGGTGCACCTTCGCAGCCTGCCCCCGCTTACTTCTTCCCCTCCGCGACCGTACTCTCCGGCCCGACCCACGCTCGTACACGCACCCCCTCGTCCGCCCAGTCCTATATCGGCCATGGTTTTCCCGTTCTTGTGGACGTCAGCAGCGTCTGCCTCGAATCCGTCGTCAGGCTCCTTCCGCCCTTTGGGAGCGAACTCCGCGACGCCCCTCCACGATCGCCGAGCGCCCGTTGCGGCTGCCGCGACAGTAGAACGAGCTGCTACTGCTCCTCGCGCCAGCGCTGGAAGTTCCGGACTTTCTTCGCGCAAACGCTCAAGCGGCCTGGAGCCAAACTCCGCTCCCTTGCTTCGAGAGCGTCGATCACCCGCTGGCATAAACGCCCCTCTATCCTCCGGCCCTCCTTCCTCCATCGCTACAGCTCTTCCCGCAGAAAGGAATCCTCGAATTCCTGAGGCGCCACGAGCTACGGAAAATGTGTACGCTGCACGCCCTCTGGAGCTTCGCGAAGTGGATCCCTGCCACGCACCTTGGGTCGTCCCTCCTCCCGTGCGTCCCGCTCGCAGCGATAAAGGGCATTGGGCCAAATTCGAGCTCGGAGAAACAGAGGAGGGTGAGCCTGCATGGATGTTCCGCGGACAGAGCTTCCGTCCTGAAACTTCCTGCACGCTCTGGGATCGCGAAATGAAGCGGAGCCTCCATGCGGATCATGACGATCTGCCCCCAAACCTTCCCGGCGTCTTAGACGAGGACTGTTTCGGACTGCCAGCACCCCACTTCCCCTTCTTCCAGGATGTGAACGGCACTCTGAAACCGTTCAAAGCCTCGTCCTGGGTCTATAAGACGATGACTCCAAAGTTCGGGGATGTAGGAAAGGTGGCAGCTGTGCCCGATGTTTCCCGTCTACCTCGCCTGCCGGACGCTCCACCATCTTTACCCAAGCTGACGGCGGTCAATCTGGAAGCCATGGAGATTGACGGAGAAACTGGGACTCGCGATGGAAGAGGAAAGGGAAAGGCGAAAGCAGTGGGAGAGGACGAAGTTTCGCTGGGTTTGAGTGATTCCGAGGACGAGGTCTTTCTCGAAGCCATGGACGTCGACGTACAGCCCGACGCGCTACAGCTGCGCATCATGGATCGTTCGCCGCAACCGATCCCTCCGCCTCCGTCGAACGTGATCATCCTGGACAACATTGGAACGGGTTATGACGCTCTGATGTTCCGCGAATTCGCGCGGGACGCGTTCTACCACGCCAATGCTCGACCCATCGCCATCCTTCGCGCCCAAGGGCGTATGTGGGTGCGATTTGCTACGACGACGGTAGCGCAGCGCGCGCGTAGCCATCTGCTGGGTCTGCACGGAGAAATAACGGCGGCATATGCGGAAGACAGTGAGTTCACTGAGGCCAGCCGTTATTCTCACGACCTCTGGACGGAGGAGCTGGAACGGGAATTCGAAAGCAACGCCCTGCCGCCGGCCGCGTCCGCCAGCGCTGACCTCACCGTCTCACAGGCACAAAAGCATGGGGAGCGCCCTACGGCTGCTCCCGCGCTACTCCTCGTCGAGCGCTTACCCGCCACTCCTGTCCGCAACGCTGGTATCCCTGAGGAAAACGCCGCGCCTCGACCTCCCGTGGTGGCCCGCCGGATTGATCGATCAATTGCCGCCGCACCGCGTGCGCTTCCGCGTGGATCGACACCTTCGGAACAGCATCCCTCACTGGCTCCCTCGCGCCCCGCGGCGGCGGCGCCACGACCTCCCGCGCCCTCGGAGCGACGTGCAATGCGGAACCCCGATAGTCCTGTCCCTCCGCTGGGTGACCGGCTCTCGGATTCCCTCTCAGCTCCCACGGGACCCCGACCGCGCCCTCTGGCGTCGCGCCTAACTACCTCTGCCCCGCTGAGCGAACGCTTATCAGCCAGCAGCTCGACGGTACCGCTGGAGAACCGTCTTACGTCGGAGCGTAGTCTCCGTGGCCGGATATCCGCGGTGGGCGCCCTCTTGCCTGGTCAAGGAAAAAAGCGCCGAAGAGGCAACCCCAGACGCAAGTCGAGGATTAACCGCAGGGGCAAGCGGAGCGGCTATTCGACTCGGATGAAGGAGATAGCGATGGCGGAAGGCGTGGGATACACCGACGATGAAGACGACGACGAATACGACGATGACGACGGCGACGACGACGACCACGAAGAGTAGACGGTTACCTATAGTCCCCGGCCGTGTGGGGGGCTCTGTGACGCCTATGTATATAATTCGTCCTTTTTACACGGCCTGAGGCCATTTAGTACAATTCTTATCTCATCTTATCTACATTGTAATCACGTGTACATATTAGATAATCATCTTATACTCACACTTAACTCCCATGTCGTGAACGCGAGACCTACGAGGGAACACCCCTACCGACCCACCAGAGGCCCGAGCAAGCGTACAACTGCTCCCCGTGCCTCCTGGGTCATAGGAGCCCGATCCCGGGTCATACGATCCCTCGACGTAGGGTTACAACGTCGGTTGAGCGCCCAACGGCCGCTCCCGTTCTACTTCTCTCGTCTCGGTTAGCGCCTCCGGGCTGCTTCCGAGACTCCAGACTGCTTCAACTCCTCAGTGAAGCCCCGCGAACCAAGTCGCATCACAACAGGCTGTATTTCGGAATAGAGGTTAATAGACAAGCCGAAGCAAGTGAGCATGGTACTCTTACCAATCAGCAGTATCCTTTGGCCCATATGCTCTCACGTCTCTGTCAATGCCAGCAGCGAAATGACTCTCTACATTGTGAGGATCCCTGGTACAGTCTTTGATGATGATCATAGGAGTCCAATCCTCGTCTCGAGTATCTGAACAATTGTAAGCCGACAAGATTCGTAGTTTGCTCTGCCTAATAATAAACAACTCACTGCTATCTAACGCAGTGTAAAACACTTGCCCACCACCAATCTCTGGGCGAAATTCCAGTTTGTGCTCGTTGGTTGCAGGAGGGGTCTCTGGGCGATAGTCCTTATTGGTAAGGTTTTTACTTGGGTCAATACCGCCGCCTTGGAAGCTGATGCCGTTCAGTAGATCAGCTGGAGGTATAGGTTCCTTGCGAGGAGGAGGGGCCGTCACGAGATGATCCTTGTCGGTAAGGTTCTGGTCGAGGTCCATCAAGTCGCTTTTGGGATTCATGTTGCTCGTAGGAGGGGTCTGGGGGCGATCTTCCTTGTTGGTAAGGTTCTGGTCAACATCCATCGAGGCGCCTTTGGGATCAATGCTGCGGTGATGTTTCTTGTTGGCAAGGTTGGGGTCGACGTCCATATTGTCGCCTTTTGATTTGGGGCCGGCACCATTCAGTGGATCAGCAGGGGGCGTGGTTTTCTTGTCTGCAAGACGAGCCTTCGGGTGAAGATCTTTGTTGCTCAGGTTCTGGTCGACGTCCATACCATCGCCTTTGGGATTGACGCCAGCCTCATGTCGCAGATGAGATGAGTCAAGGTCCATAGCCTTGGTGTCTGGACTGGATGGTACACTAGACAAAGGACTCTCTATTCCGATCTGAAGAATAATAAATTTGCAAGTGCGGAACAGAAGGTAAATATAATAACTCACAGGTTTGACGATGAGTTTGTCTGCAAAATACTGGCGGAATAACAGATCTACAGCAGAGCCATCGGTGGCATCAGCTGCCTTGCCGAGTACAAGTCCCCAGTCGACGGCGACTTCTGCCTTTTCAATGGCAGCGCAAAGAGAATTAATATTGCCTGGGCCTTTCCCTTTTTGGAGGGCTACGCCAGCGTGAGCAGAGAGAATATCCTATTGCACACCGCGTGAATACTAAAAGCGGCAGAATTAACAGACAGATTCAGACCCGAAGTTTGAAAATGTCGAGGCGTCCTTGGGTATGCCTGGCGGAGATTTTTTATAAATGAGTTTAGAGTGCAATGAGAAGTGGGCTAACAGGTATTTCCCTGTCAAGAGACTTTTCTTGCGGTCCACCATGGTCGCTGGTACGTGATCAAATGGTAAGTTGAGTGGAAGTCCGATGATTTTCTTTGTCAATCAAAAGTCACGAGGTGGTCATGTTTTTTTCAAACGTATATGCAGTTCTTCACCGAATTGGTAAGATAATCTGTACTACTTGGAACTAGAGCCTTGGTGTCTCTCTCTTTTCGGTCGCTGCCTTGCGCCATGCTGAGACGATAGGACTCCATTCACCGCCTGGTTTATGCCCAAGTACTACGGCTTTTGCAATAACGGTGTCAGCTGTATCTACCCAAGCGTTCCAACTATCAGACCAAGTGCTTGACTTGAATTGGATGTCGAGCATCTCAAACACAGTGTCGAATCGCTGCCGAGCGCTAAGGTCGTCAAAATTGGGATGATTTTTGATTTGGCGAAAAGCAGCATCCATATCGCAGGCATAAGCGAGGGGGAAGGGTGCTGGTTTGCCACGCGGAGATGCAGATGGGTTCAGAGGCTCGGGCAAGGATCCGCTGAGAGTGTAATCAAAATATAGAGATGCAACAAAAGACACAGGACGTACATCAGAGCTTGGTGAGAGGGGGAATGACCGGAGGCCAAGGTGTTGGATGGGCTAGACTGCGTAAGAAACAGATAACAAAAGAGGATATGGAATACATACCTTGGGCTCGGTGAGGATGGTAGCAAATCAAAGTCGCTATTTCCATTCTCGTCGGAGTCATTATCGAGAACGAAACTGAAACGGGAAGATTAAATCAGACATAAATATATGGGAGGCAAACACACATGGGCTGTCTGTTAGAACGGCTGCGCTTGCTGGGAGACGGAGTACTATAACAGAAAGAGGTGCTCAGAAAAGAAACGAGGAAGAAGAAGAAAAATATTTGACGAACCTAGATGCAGGTGAGGCAGGTGTCTCCTGCGATTCAGACAGCTGGTGCTTATGCACCATAGGATCAGGACGAAGTCCAAGACATGTATCTACATCAGGTGAACGCATGTATAGAGTCGTGTTGGGCTTGACACGTGTAGCTGTTGAGGTGACAACCCATTCATCATCCTCCTCCAACGTCGTCTTGAGGAGGTCAGGAGAAGTGTCTAAAATCTCATACGAAAGGCACACCTGCTTGATTTTTCCTGTGATTGTGTCTGAGTCCTTGGGATGAAACCATGGGAAGTTTGTAACTGGGACGTCAAAGGTGAAAGCGCGCTGATTATTCTGGGGGACAGCCATCAAAGATGAACAGTGGGTGAACAATGTTGTAAGTATAGCGCACCTTTATCCAATATTTAACCCGGATCATGTGCTGAGCCTCGAGACGATAAGCCTCAACTTGTATGCGGTTGGAGGGAGATACAGAAAAGTCTTTGTGAACAATTTTGAGCGCATAAGTTGGGGATATCATTTTAGCGAACGGACCAGCAAAGCCAGCAGGGGCTGCGGCCATGCCAGGAGACCCTTGTGGAAGAAGAGTCGAAGGTGAAGGAATGACACGATTATGGTTGGCAACACGACAATGCACTGAGGTCGCATAGCAGCATTCCTTGCAGAATGACTGACTGCACTTCTGGTGGAGTTTGCGTGGCTTTTGAGACGATGAGCAATGGGTACTGGTGCAAGGAGTGCCCGGGGATCGCAAAGGCGAATTGGAGGGGAGTAAGTGGGTCATGCGCTCGGCCAGCTGAGGGTGCTCGTCGAGCCAAAAATAACCCTTGGGGCAAGGCGAAGTAAGGTCGTCGAAAATAAACTGGGGACACTGTAGAAAGAGTCAGGTGATAGAGAAGAAAGAAAGAAAAAGGCGGGGAAAAGGAGGGATTGTACCTTGACATAGATACGCCGATTGTTAGCAGGTGTGTACTGGCCCCGACATATAGTCGGAATAGTAAGGAAGAACTTCTCACAGCGTGGGCAGATGATGTCGGAGAATCTGGACGGTTGGTTTGCCGTCATCCAGTGGTGGCAAAGAGTAAGAGGAATGGCCGAACCAGACCAATCAAGAGTAAACTCACGACCAGGCCGACTGCACAGGACCAAACCCAATCAAGAGTAAAGCAAGATTTCCATGGAAGGAATAACGAAGGTGAGTAGGCTGAAAGTAGATATGCGATATCGAAGCAGAAAGTTACGTGAAGGGATTTGTCTGGTGTGATTTGTATGCAACCTCCCTGGAGCGATATTGATTGAAAGAAATCTGAATTGCCGTGGAGTAATTTCATTGCAGAGAGAAAAAAAAAAATCTCCCTCAAAGAGAATCGTTGGACAGGGATCACTCCATGGGTTTCATTCCAAGAGAATACAGAGAAAATCAGTTCAGAGCTTTCCCTACACAAGATTCGCTGCATGGATATCCACGAAGGGAAAATCGTGAATCTAGATCATTTGATGCATTTCTCTTCACGGGAATACCAGTGATTTCACTTCAGGGAAAGTGGTGGTCAGGATTTAGTGGACGGATTTACATGGAGGGATTTCACTGATTTATATTAACGGAAATCCTTCCAGGGAAATTGATCGTGGGAATTCCGCAGCGGACGCGTCCGCTGCGGATTCCGCGATCATGCCAGTATCACCGCTGCTCTCAAATCCCGCCACTATCAATTCAATTGATGGATCACCCGAAAATTCCAAAGCGTCGGCATGTCGGCCGCCGCGGTGTTATCAGTGTGACATGTCTTCAAGCCGACAGATTGGGACACCGACAAACTAGCTCAAACTAGCAGGTCTCGACAGGCGGGCGTGAAAACAAATATCAACGGTGAACATGGAACCTCAACCGGCTCATTGTACTACGGGTGATCATTTATAACATGGAGGCAACTTTCCAGCTGACAAAATTTGTCAGAATGCGATTTTCTGTGCGTGAGGAATACACAAGTCCACGATCTCCAGTCCGATATAATCCATGTAATAAAATTAATGTCGTCAAATAAATAAATATACATTGTTCTGTAAATCTGCTCATGCATCCTGCCTCTTCCGCGAATTGAAAGCCTTCACTACTGTCGCTACTTGGCCAAAGAACCAGGATTGCGACGATTTGTCCTGAATAAAGACGAACTTGTCATGCTCCTTGCCCGACTTGTGCGCAAATCGTATGCCGGTGTCCTCGACCGTGACTCCCTGCACCTGGGAAAAGGGCAGCTCCCAGTCGAGCTTTAGCCTCTTGGACCAGAAGGACAGCACACGGGAGGACGTGAGTAGAACGACGTTATCCCCGCCAGGAGCGTCTACAGCTCGAGTCAGTTCTAATGACCACCACATTGGGTGTCGGCTTACTGATGTGGGCTACATAGGCTTCTTGTCGATACGTACCGTTGTCAAGATCCCGGAGCCAGTATTGTCCCGTTGCTGCTCGTGCATCGTACGGCTACACAATTTCATGAGCGATTGTCGATACCTTTCGATAGGATACCTACTCGCAGCACACCATCTGCAGACACATGTCGAGGCTATTGGAAGATTAGATTCGAGCTGAAGAGCATCCTGATTTAACTTACAAGCCTAACCCGGTCGCGTGCGGGCCCATCGAAAACGGTGGTGGTGTTGCGAATGCCTAAATTCAGGTTGAGCGATGATCTACGTCATGGTAGGAATCACGTGCCTTCAGAGACATTTGACGCGAGATCAAAAACTCCAACAACTGGCTTTGTCACCGCGCTGCTTTGTGGAATAAGAAAATACGAAATCACAAGGGGAAAAAGGGACACGCACCCGACAAGACCCTTGCCAACACCTTTGAAGAAACCAAAGGCACCCTCGGACTCTGCACCTTCAATGGGCTTCATCTGAAGAAGATTATCAGGTGATGGCAGGAAGGACAGGAAGAAATGCTTACCAGAACACCCTCCATCGCACTCGCCATTGAGTTAGCGAATGCCTCTCCGCCTGCTGTGACCCCGTAACTTCAAAAATCGGTCAGAATGATTCACAGGCTGAAACGAACAAGGGCATACATCGCATGCCGCGGCTTATTCCGACGCTGGGCTAGTCTTCTTCGAGTCTGGTATTCGGAGTCGAATGTCGCCGCAGAAAGACCTGATGACAACACGTGAATAATTGATATTATGCGCGGAATAAAGAAAAGTAACCTTTGCCAACGCTACTCGTGAATTTCGTCATACTATCACTCAAACCAAAGACGGTCTTCTTGACGAAGCTCGCGGCTCCCTGCAGTCCAATTAGCGCTGGCTAGTCGGAAACTCATGCCCACACACTTTGGCTATCCCGATGCCGAGTTCTTTGTTTCCGTGCATGACTACACCGTTGAACGGCTCATAGAAGATATCCGCGACCCCCGAACTGACATTCGTGAACAAGCCCACCGGGTTGCCGATAAAATCAGCGGAACCAAGGAGGCGATAGAGTTGACGCAATGTCTCCTGTCGGTAGTGGTACGTGATTCGGGTCTGGAGCTCGGGCATGGTTAATCGCATGTCTTTTATGGCTAAGGCGTTCATTTCGAGGGGGGCATCGTTGATATTTCCCACCGCCATAGTGAGAGCGTTGATGACGACAGCCAAAGGGTTTCGAATGCTGAGTCTGAACCAAGGTAAGCATTGGACACAAAATTGATCATCAACACTGACTTTTCTTCTGCACTGACTCGCTCAGTACGCATGAATGATAACGAAAGCTTGATGGGCTGTAGCTCGAGCACTTCGAAATACAAGTCTTGGCCGACAGCCGTATCTTTTGGTTCTAAGATCTCCCCTTCGTTTTGAATTAACACGCTGTGTACGTTTTAGCATGCACCAAATCCAGTCACATCAACACTTACTCTGCAACCCCTTCCTCCCATGATGCTCCCTTGATCTGCGTCAGATCGTAGATCGAAAACAGTAGGTCCTCGTCAGCTTCGATCGTCAAGGCTTGAAGCAGGATTGAGCAGTATTTGATGAATAACACTCCGTGTTCTGTACGTTCGTGAGCGAACCGTTACTAATATAATGCTTCTGCTAACCCTGATCCTTGAGCCAGATGAGAGATGCCTGCACGGTGGGGAGAGCGGTTGTCCCGTTGGACTCTTTCGGAATTGGCGTAGGTTGAAGAATGACCGGATAGAGAGCATCGTGCAGCTGGTTGTCGATCTGCAGGGTACCACACGATAGATTTACAGATTGGGCGACAGTGCTGTTGGTGTACTCGAACTTGAGCGAAGTCATCGACATGTAGATCACTTCGACGATCTTCTTGTTCACGAGGGATATACCGATGCCGGCGAAATCCACCGTAAATGCGAGAGTCGGGAGAACCTCTTCAGTAATTGCATCGAACGCCTCGGAGCTACCGGAGATAGTGCTCTGTCTGGACAGTGGCATGGAATCGGCTCTCTTTGGCTTGTACAAACTGAGTTCCGGGTTATAATTGGTGATGCGGAGGACTTGTTTGTGACCGTCGGCGCGAACATCAAGGGAAACAACTCGGTTTCGCTGGCCATCCTAGAAATTATTTTCAGTCAAGTCTCAGGAAGAAGAGGAAGAGGTCGAATCTCACATTGAACTTGAAGGGGACGAGGTCTCCAATCTCCATGACGTCAACGACCCGTCGGAAACCGTTGATTGATAACAGGATTTTCTTATCGCTGGCAGCAGGAAAGTCCCAGGCGTAAGGAAAGTTTGACCGAGATTTCACTGTGTAGGTGACGTTGTTGGAAGCGCCCTCTTCCTCTGAGCTTGAATCCTGCTCAAACTTCAGTATGGTATTTAATGAACGAGGAAAGGTATCACTTTTTGGCAAATGGTTGCAACATAATCGCTAGCGTTCTCGATCATAAATGGCCAACCTTCGGTAGCACGAGAAAAGGAAATGAAAATTGTCGAGCCGTCGATTTTGACATCGCCGCGAATTAGCTCGGGTTCTTGCTCCCTGCCGGGATACCGGAGACGAAGATGAACAGCGCCGATGTCCTCAATTTTGATGGGCGGCGACCTACGGAGGAATCAGATAGGGGCTTTTTAGGAGCATTCAGATATGCAAACCATTGGGCATTCAGACCAGAAAATGCGACTGTCAACAGCCTTTCTTGTCCAGCACGCATAAAATGAAGCGGGCAGCGTTCACCGGGCTTGACGATCGAGCGTTCTCTCGGTGCTACGCCGTGCTCACGGAACGACAGAGCCTCGGGCAGATTGTTCTTGATCAAGAATCGCGGAGCGAGGGTGATGACCTTGGTAAGTTTATACTTCCCAAGTCCTTCACTCCACGAGACGCCAATGTGGATCTCGTCCGTCTTTTGCTTTTGCGAAGCGACAGTCAATTCCGTCTCCGCCGAAGGCGCCTCGAAGCTGAAAACCTAGCGGGAGAGACAACATTAAATGTGACTTAATCAATCGTGAAACAGGTCACCAACCTTTGACCACGTCGAATCCCCCACTCTGAAAATGTACTCGTGTCCCTTGTCATTTGGATGCGAAAGCACTGAAGATGATAAGCTCTCAAAAAGGAAATAAACAAGGGTACATACTGAAAGGGTGTGGCTGTGCTTGGATGTCTGCATTGAACCTGCTTCAGCAAAGAGAAAAGCTGCCAATAAATAATCCAAACCTGGACGAGTGTCTCCGGCGACATCTTGAGGGGAACCTGTACGACCAGACCGAGATCTCACGCCAAAGGGCAAGCCCGTTTTGTTGATAATCAGGTAGGGACTGTAGATCTGAACTTTGAATGCTCCACCCGAGTTCGGGTATCGCCTGGAACATCGGTCAATTTCAACAACATAGAATAATCCTTTAAACCAACAGGTAGTTGAGCCTAAGGTCCAGTTTTCTGTCGTTTGAGTCGCGGAGGGAGAGTTTGTGTTCTATGTCAAAATCTGAATGTTCGTTCGTATTTATGATGGCAAAATCGCTTGGTTTGAAAACTAGCTTTTCTAAATAGGTTGTCACATCGAGGAAGTGTTACTTACCTGTGTCTTGCACTTCGACATTGAGTAAAACCAAATGGGCCACTTCAACCGAATGGACGGGCATAACACCACCCTGTCGAAGGTAGCTCCTCCAGTTTTGGTCGGTGTCCTTGTCGTAGATTCGATATTCCTTGGTACAACAAGATTAGTGGACGAAGCAATGTAATGATCACTGGGTCGCATACAAGATTGTAAGGCAGCAGGTTTTCCAGTTCCACGGGAGCGCGTAGTTTGAGGTTAATTTTGGGATATTTCCGCGAAGCCGCATCGTCGTCCGTCTGAACCCAAGCTTGGAAGCGGAATGCAGCCTCTCTGGGATCCGTATGTGGGCACTTGATCGTGAAGCTCCTTTTGGCAATTAACTCCTCCCAGCGAATGGCGGAACACCACTTGTAACCAAAGCCCTCTGCTCAAGTCAATACATGGGAAAGCAATAATGAGATAAACGTACGATCTGGCTGTATCCGAATTTTGTTCAAAGTAACAGCCTCGATAGGAAGAGAGTAGTGTTCTCCGGGAGCCACCTTCTCCAACGACTGAACAGGGTGACCAGTCTCCGAAACCAAGGTAACCTCGAGCGGATACAAAGTGAGATTCTCAAGCTTGTACGTCGATCTTAGCGTTACGACTTTGACAGTATTGACGACCTTGAAAAAATGAGCGACCCGCGATCAAGCTTGTTTCCCATATTTACCGTGACTTCGACCAACAAACGGTGAGGATATTTTTCCGTGCGAGGTCGGAGGGTAAAGATGAACTCCCCTTCTCGGTCGACTGGAATGCTTCGTAGCTGTTCCCATGGTTTGCCTTCAAATTGGAGTCCCACACTGTGCTGGCCCGAGGAGGAAGCTTGCTGTAAGTTGAAAGTGGGTTAGAAACGCGGATAGTCGGACTGTAATGAGAGACCTCTCGCATAGTCAGCCAGTCGTGAAAGCGCCAGTCCACTGTTTCATCGTTAGGAATTTTGACCGCAGTTACATCCTTCGCGCTTGCGCTGCCGTCCACATCGGCCCAAATAAGGATCGGTGATCCGGTGCGATTGCTGATCCGGTACGGAGCATAACTACCACGTGCTTTCTGAAGAACATAGTCTCCCTGTTTCGCCCACACATTCAACGTATTAATGGCCAATTCAGCGAAGGTTGTGGTGAGATTCAGATCGAGCCGCTCTCGAGAAGACAGGGTAAGGCTCATTCCATTGGATGGAATTTTTGTAACCTGCGAGGATAGTCAATTCCCATTTTTAAAAGCATACGATTCATCAAGCACCGAAGTTGTGAATGTCCATGGATCAATCACTGGAAACTATCAGTCTCGATTCACAAATTCATTCCAAAAACTCACGTGGTTCCCAGTGAGAATTCGCTAGATTCCAGTAACTGATCTGAGTAGCCATTGTAGTGGTCGCTTGCAGCTGTTGGGGCGGATTCAATATCATTCGTAAGCATCAGAACGTTAAGGTGTGTACCTCTCCGGACCAGTCTTTCGCTCCGATGATAAAGGGCTTAACTTTCAAGTGGAGCATAGGTTGCTCGTGCATGTCGCCAATAAGAACCAGGCGGAAGCCATCAAATGACCCTTTTAGCTGGAACGGATGTGAATTGAGACGTACAGAAGTAAATATATACGCACCAGTTCCTTGGACATGAGCACTCGAGCCTTGCCGACAGGCTGTCTCGAGGTTTTGATTGTCTGGGTTTGCGATGGCCGCATGGATTGTGCCTTCAAGTCGGTTCCAGCTAAAGATTTTTGGTCCTGGGAGTCGGCGGATAATTCTATGGCCTTGTTTACAATGGTCATGATCATGTTAATATCCCGGTATGATGCGCGGAAGACGATTGGTTTTGCGGAAATCTCCATGCTCGTCATTTGCTGACCAGATGAGGAACGACTATCCAGAGAGAAAGTCAGGTCGACGTCGTCCAGGAACCGGACGCTCTCAGAAGGTTTTCCCATGCGTATCAGGGACATTCCAAGGCGATTAACGGTGAGCGCCATTATGCCCTATGAATATTACGTCAGCAAACTTCAGCGTGAGTAAGGAATATTCTCCTTACCTGCTGCGACAAAAGGACCTGATTAATTGTCAACTTCATCGCCGGCGATTCGGCGTCGGCATCGTTTTCCAGAACGCTGACAGAAACATCGTGGAGATCGACGCGGAAATCAACTGTCGTCTTGCTCGGGGGTTCTGCGGCTTCGACTTGAATACTCTCATCAGTTTGGCCACTAGGAGTGGCAGGGAATGCACTGGTGAAAAATCTCAAAAGCGCAATAACTGGATCAACTGCAAAGATGACTTGAGGAGAGTCCACAGTCAGGACGGCGAGGGCAGTGGGATTTACACCGCCAGTCATCGTATAGAGAACCATGAATTGATTTCTGTCGTGCTGAGCGGCAGGAATAATCTCGCGGAACCTTGACAGTCCGGCTCTTGTGTTACCGACTGTGAAGGACTTGAGCACGACTTGTGCTTCTCCTGCGCCATCAGACAGCATTTTCAGCCTGAGTGTGTTATTGTTCAAGGCGAATCTTGCGATCCCATGTTCCTTCACATTCGTCTCTGTCGTTGCGAGAGCGTCATACAAGTGAAGTTTGATGGCGTTGACCATGACAACTAGATCCACCGTCGTCCAAGGGCGCTGTCCATCGGTAGAGGCGGCCATCTTAAGCTCTGGTTGTAAATCAACGGGCTGTTGGGTGTTTACAGGCGGAGATGACTTGATCGACAGGGGGGGCTGGACCGAGGGTGGAGCATCCGGTCCGCCCGAAAAAACGCGAGGAATTGACTGGGATAGCTGGATAAGAAGTACATATTGACCCTGCGTCAGATGCAGGCGGACATCCGAGATTTTGATCGATATCTTGTTTGGCAGTTAGTCTCCGACATTGAAACATTTATTGCACGCACCTGTGTATCTGGATAGTCGCTGTCTTTATGCCGGTCAATGCCGCTTGTTTGGACGACATCCGCATCGACGTTTATGTCGTCAACGATCTTGAGGATGGACAGCTTGTTTTCAACGTGGAGATGAGAAACAAGTTGGATGCCCGTAAGACTGGCATTTATTTTGTTGACCACCGCTTCGTACGAATTCTTCGCTGTGATTTCACCAAGTCGTAGGACAAGAACGTCGGGCGATCGACTGGGATCTGAGGGAAAGACGATTATGGGCGACTTGACCGAGACATCAAACTGCATGCGCTCAATCTCTGACGCTCGCTGAACAGCCACTTGAGTGGCAGTATCGTAAAGGCCCTTGAGCTTTGCCAATTTGAGTAAAAAGAGGAAGATTTCGTGTAACGGTCCCTCCAGGAACTGGAACTTGACAGAGGCAGCATTGAGATGTACGGAGGATTTAATGCCCGTGTAAGTGTCTTCGTCGGGATCGAACGTCTGATAACGGAAGTTGGCAAAGTTCTGGCCCTCGATAGATAGTATCTGCTTGAATTCATCGCGAACAGAGTGCGCAGAGGAGTCGTTGCTAAGGGCCAAACTCCCCAAACGGCCAGTGACCTGCAATGTTTTGGGAAGGACGAGTACGGAAACATCGGCGGTGGATAAAGAAAGGGTCGCAAGAGTGATGTTTTCGTGAATGAGCATCACTGAGAGTGCAGTATTAGCTTCTCGTAGTCGAGAATGTCAAGGGAACAAATGTACCTTGGACACTAGCCAGCTTGACAAGCACGCGAATTTTACCACCCGGCGCAGATTGCGCTGCCTCTGGTTCGATGCCCGTAGACGACTCCTCTTTACTTTCAATTGCGGCAGGATTTGACTGCGGCACAAATGTGGTCATGATGAAGTCGTAAAGAGCCAGAACTGGTTCAGGCGCAGCACGGAAGATGAAGGTGGATATTTTGATATCAACACTCTGGTCTATGCCCTCGTATACGGTGAGGAATTCTGGAGATTCCTTCTGGACGCGCCTATAAGTCAGGCTCAAAAGATCTTTGTCTTGCGATAAATCTGACTCGGGCGAAGATACAAATCTGATGGGCTCGGCCCTTGGCTGAACGAGGCTCATTGAGACAGAACTGGAGGGGAAATTCTCAGTGGAAGCATACTCGTCAGTTGGCGTAACATCTCACCAAAGGTTCACATCGACCTTCATGTCGAATTTGCGCAATGCAAAGAGTAATGAAAAGCGCTGCAATGTCACATCTCCAAGAGGCTTCTCGATTCCATCGAACCCTGTCTTTGCAAGTGACGCCCGCAAATTATCGACCTGGAAATTGAGCTCAAAGATATGTTGGTGCAGTTCGGGCCGCTAAATCCGATCATCAAAATCGAGAAGATTACATCAGCGGATCACAAACCTGAACAGAGCCATCACTTGTGTCGAAAAACTTTTCTTCTCCTCCCGTCGATGCGTCGTCCGCATCGTCGTCGTCGTCCTCTTCTTCCACGTTGTACTCGGTTTCGGACTGGGAAAATAGCCCCGAGGACTTAGGCAGCTGGAATGCGCTGGACGCGTTTTTGACCATCGGTGGCGGGGTAGCTGTCTGTCCGGTGTCTCCGCCGAACTTGGGAATGCATACATCCTGTCCAAGATCAGGGTGGCGACAGGATTATGCGCAACAGAGCCTACTATGAGACGCATGAGGGCCTTGTACTTGGTGTCTGACAAATTGACTTGTAGACTGGGCAGGTGCCCAGAGACTTTGAATCTTGCAAGGTTAAACGCGGTCGGTACGATGGAATTTTGGACTTGAAGGTCAAGATTGATGCGCTCAAGTAGATGGAGAGAGTCTTTCGAATCCGAGGCCAATGCATCCTGGCAGGACTGCAAATCATTTCCCAGGACAAACTACGGGCCAGTGAAGTCAGTAAACCGCGACAGGGTGCGTAAACACGGACCCACCTGGGCTGCTTCGAGTCTGATCGACACCTTGTCGTACATCAACGACTCCAGCTGCTTGTAATCCTCATCGCTATACTGCTGATTGCGTTTCTTATGGATTGCGCGGATAGCATCCTTGTCGGCGAGGTCGCTTTCGATCGCAATGTGACCAGCATCGATGATCAGGTGCTTGCATTTATGAGTGGTTACACTGCCATCTCTGTAAGCAACGGGCTTCGAAACAGAGAATGCACGCACTCCTCGGGAATAATGATCACAGGGGCGTTCATATCCATCTGTATGTCTATCGTCTTGTGGGTTTGAAGTGCAAACTCCAGCCCTGCGCGTGTTTCCTTGCGGAGACCCTCGAATGTTTCGCTCGCCACACTCTGCAAGCAGGCTTAGCAAGCGGACGATGATACTCTGGTCGACATACCAACAACGCCTCCACAGATTCGAGCTGACTCGCGGGGGTGAAGAACTTGAAAACCTCTTCAACGTAGCCCTTATGATATATGATGGACATGTGCCGCATGCGGACTGTGAGGGCGTTGTCCGCTCGCTCATCGAGTGGGTTGTGCTCAAATTTAACGAACAAGAACGGATCCTGCAGTGGTTGGACTCCTCCTTCTATTTGAATACGGGCATCACCCGCTTCCTTGCCAAGGTCCTTGACCTGAACGATCTGTGGGTAGAGCGAGTTCTTGGTTGTACCGTCAAACACCCCAAAGCCACCGAGAGAGACTGAGGCCTCGAGGTTATCCGGCCGCTGGATCACATTCGCCTGGAAAACGTCGAAGACTATAGAAATGACGTCCTTTGCTGGCTCGCCGTGGTGGTGTGTCTTGAGCGCAAATGAGCCCTTGTTAAGCTTCGCGGCTATGCGCGCCTTGAGGGATTCCCGAGGAGCGGATAGCGATTCGACCACCGCGGACTTTTCATCGTAATCAAGGACGTCATATAGTTGCTTTCGTTGCTCTTCTGTCATGGGACCTCCGAACGCAGGGTCTTCTTGGTTTGCGTTGGTCGACGAGCCCCAGAGCCAGGAGCCCCAGCCTTGTTTCGCAGGCTGCTCCTTGGATTTGTCGTGCTCTAGCTTCTTGCGCAGGGCCATATCCTTACGAAGCCGCGATCGCGCGATCGACCTGTAGAACCGAATGTCCTCGTATGAAAGCTTTCTTTCCAGCGCTTCAAAGCTTTTGAGATCCTTCACTTTTGTTGAGTAAAGGACGTTGGGGTTAGGGTTGATGTAACGCTCACCGCGCCTGCTAAAGTGCTCAAGGATTTTTTCTGGAAGAGATCAACATATTTATTTCTGTCGTCTCGACGCTCGGCGAAATATGCCCATGTCCACTTGCGGCGGCGATCGCGTACACCTTCGAGGATGGCGGTGCCTGCATACCGGAGCCGGTATTTCGCACGGTTGTCCGTAAATTCTGTGTCGGTGGGGCGGAACTTGCGATACTGCAAGAACATATGAGTGGGTGTTTAGAAGCGACATATAAAAAATCATAAAATGAAAACTAAACTGACCTGGTGCTGCCGCATGTAAACATGGTACATGTCGACCAACGATATAATGTCTCGATACTGTTTATCATCGAGAGCTACGCCTATTTCATCGAAAAGTAGCTGAACATCAAAGTGCGGCGTCTTGCTATCGAATTTGTGATTCATGATCACCTGAAATCTGGTCAAATATAGGCGGGATGGTAAAAATCTGTGCCACGTACCCGGCCTTCACCTGAGACGGGCTTGAGAATGAATTGGTGGTTTGTGTCTTGCGTGCTGGTTGAAATCAGTGCCGAAAATTGTTTAATGGCATCCGCAGGCGAGAGGCCAGCCATGCTAGGCGAGTCAGTGTCAAAATACACCGCCAGAGATTGTAAGTTCGCGAGCTGGGACAGGAAATGAGCATGTTAGCAGTGGGGGCGAGATACTGGCTACCTTGTGGATTGCTCCTGCAGTGCTTTCTATGAAGGCTGCTTGCCATTTATCGTTTACGGACACGGCAGTGAAGCCTGCCAATGTAACTCCTGCCGCAAAGGGGTGCCCAGGAACGCTCAGCTTGTCTTCGTAGCGGATGTGTATATTTTTGACCGTGACTTGAAGATTATTGATGATTTTGGCGGTGAGCGATTCCCATAAGCCCTGGGATTGCGGGGTGTTTTCTGTGTGTAGTGAGCAGGTGAAGATTCAGAGAATGGCGCTGGTACACACCTGAGGATGCCTCTGCCTGCCCGCGCATGTGCAAGAGTTCGGCGTTCTCGAGACGCTCGGCTTTGGCGGCCTGGGCGCGTCTTTCTTCTTCTTCGGGATCATCGTTGGACTGGGGCGAAGGAACGACCAGCAAATAGACATCCTCGACCATCACCTCGACGGGCTGGTTCCCTAAATTCATCCAGTGGAGGGACAGCGTGAATTTGCCGAGATGACCTGCCGGGGAGTCAGAATGTGAGCGCTTGCGGGCGATGGAGGATGTGACCTTCGAGGACATCGACGGGGAGTCTGAATTTGTCGAGTGCGCCCTTTTTGAGACGCAGGTTGCGAAGGGTTAGTTGGCCTGTATACGCGCCAGAAGGTAATTAATGAGCGCACGCGCCGATGCATTGAAGAATCAGGACGCGCCTTGTCCGATTCCATAATTAACCTGGTTCATATCCAGGTTCTCGACATACGGGGCGAGAATGCGGTTGAAGAGCTAAAACACGGTCGCGAGGTCAAGAGAGAGAAGAACGGGCGCGGGCTATAACTGACGACATTGAGAACCTCCTTCCCGGGGTCCAACCACCACCTGAGAAGTATACGATGAGCGCACAGAAATTATGCTGAGCGGTAGCGGTGGTGTCGAATCCCGTCCTCACATATTAACGGTAGAAAATGGGCCGGGTTGGGCTCAGAATTGATTGATGGATATGTACACCAGAAAGCAGAGAGGATTGAGGAAGTGGTGGTACAGAGTGAAGGTAGAGTGAGGAGCTGTTTCACGAGCACCGTCAAGATGGTCACGATGGGCGTGCCGACGCCTAATACGTCATACTCAGTCCTCTCGTCCTAAACGGGATCGAATGCATCCTGGCATACTACCACTGCATAATCCTCTATTTCTTCCCCTCACTTTTCTCTTTTTTTTTCTGGCGGAACGCTGAGTATGTAATGCAGCTAGTACTTCTCGTCTACTCCCTGTGATTCTGGGCCATTTGCTTGTCCCAAACCCCACCCATTCATTAGTAAGAGGCATTGGACTAGAAACTCGGCACGATGAGCCTTTTCCATTCGAAATTGAGGGATTTTTGGGCTGCCGGCTGCCGTTCTAGACACGGCGTACCCATCTCGATCCAGGCGCAACGTCTTCCGGGAACACCCGCTCCTCAATAGCTCCGCTCCGTGATATAACGTTATGCCTCCGACCCTGCCTCTTCCCCTCCAAATATTGCCTCTTCCCCTCCAAATATTACAATGGTCCTTGTCGCCTCTCGTTCATCTCTCCCCATGCTCGACCAGTCTGCACTCATGCAGTGCGACCGTCCAGTCACCTTTACCGAGGCAAGTCTCTCCAGCATAGCCTGCTCACCGGACCAACCTATTTTAACAGCTGGGTGCACCGAGCGATGCCGTAGAGCCCTTTAAACAGTACGTCTTTATTTCTGTTGCTCCCTCCACTTATTTATTCCGGCCCTCGTAGGCTGGTTATGCGTTCTCATACATCGGACCTGCGCCTCTATTGCACCGTCCCCACATGGAACTCGTCCGCCGATAATTGTATGTTTACTCCCAAGCCGCACCAATAAGCCGATTCTGATTTGGCAAGGTCTCGACTTGCACGATATGCATCAATTGAGGTCAAAGTTCTTGGCTTTTATTCACGACCTTGTGCAAGCTCTCCGTTCCTCAGGGGTAACGTTCTTGGGCCATTTCTTTGCCGGTGTCCTTACCGCCAAGTCTAGGTTGCTGCCTCGTATGCTTTAATTCCGTCGAATTCCTCTCGTTGCATCATGTGCGCGGGGGGATGCAGCGACTTGGCTTCAGCCGTCGACATTCTGCAAAAAACACCGCTGAGTGGCGGGTGAGTGCCGTCTGATTCGGCCACCCTGTCTGCTTGACCTGACTCGCTTGCGCGACAGGCACAATGTGCTGCTCGCGGATCTTGCCTGCCCTTGTTTGGTGATCACGTAGAGATGGGATTTCTTTCTTTTGTACTACTAGCTCTGGGGACATTATGGGATACATTGAATTTGCTTTGTTATGCTGTTGTGCTCGACTAAGTACTAGTGAGCTTCCGCCGGCTGCATGACTGTAACATTTTTGCGACCTCACATTCGGGCCGGTTATCACATGGCTTCACGTGTCAAGGCCTTGAAGGATTTTTTGGATTTGATCTCCCCATCTGTTTTCAGTGTTCAACGTTCACCTCCCGGTCTCTGGACTCTGGCTCTCTAATGTCGCTCGCTGATTTCCTCCTCGCTCATGCTCCCTTCACCCTCCCCCGCCACCTGTATTCTTATGTCGAAGGCCAGACTCCCCTCTCCACCACTCCCGTTGTCGTTGGCGTGCTGGTTGCATACCTAGCAGTCATTTTCGGCATCCAAGCAGCAATGAAAAACCACCCGCCCCAGCGGCTCAATACCCTCTTCCAAGCCCACAATATTCTGCTCTGTGGCGGCAGTCTCTTGTTGCTTGTTCTTCTTCTCGAAGAGATAGTGCCGATTATATGGAAAACTGGCATTTTCAACGCCATGTGTGCGGACGAGTCGTGGACACCTGTGCGTAAACTGTTCACCTCATTCGCGGCGTGTACTTACCAGTGGGTTAGAGAATGGAATTTTATTACATGGTCAACTATTACTTCAAGTTCCTCGAGCTCAACGACACCATCTTCCTCGCATTCAAGAAAAAGCCTCTTCGTATGTGTCTTGAGGTTCCTCAAACGTGTATTAACGCTATCCGCCAGCCTTTTTGCACGTCTTCCACCACTCGGCCACCGCTCTTTTGTGCTATTCCCAGCTCATTGGAAAAACAAGCATCGTAAGCTGCTTTTTTGGCCACCGACGCGTGTTAAATGTCGACTGTCTCCTAGTCGTGGACCGTCATCTCCCTTAATCTGGCTGTCCATGTCTTAATGTGTCAGTAACTTTGTGGCTCCACTTGCGCTTTAAATGCCGACTCTTCGATAGATTACTATTATTACGCGACAGCGGGGGGTGCCCGAATCTGGGTATGTTCATTCGCCGCCAAATACTCTATAATCCCGGCTCATCTTGCTACAGTGGAAAAAGTACTTGACCATGATGCAGATCATCCAGTTTGTAATCGACCTTGGTGTCGTGTACTTTGGCAGTAGGTAACATTTGCTTACAAGACCGGCGTCGGCTGAGCTCTCTACAGCGTACGGCCACTTTGCGGCAACGTACTATGATGGCGTCCTGCCCCACATGGGCAACTGCGCTGGTTCCGAGACGGCAGCCCTGTTTGGTTGCGGGCTTCTCACCTCCTACCTTGGGCTCTTCATCAACTTCTACCTCCAGACGTACAAGAAGGGACCCAAAAAGCCTCGCGTAAACGGTGTTGCCAATGGCCATGCGAACGGAACAACGTCAGTATTCGCCTGTTGCTACGACGAGAATGCTAAACGCTAATGTCTTGCGGTTTTGTAGACTGAAAAGCGAGTGAGAGGGCGGGTGTGGGAGCCGGCATCGGAACATTATATGCTTAATCTAATAGACGGTCGTGGCTATCATGATCAGTTAATTAGCTGTTCTACAGTCATCGCGAGTGCATACTACAAGCGCTGTCTTTGTGCGCGCCTTTGTTGACAGATCAGAAAGAGACAAATGCGGTTGCACGAATTGATCTAATTCCCCCACCACCACGACCTCCATGTCGGAGGCGCAGGAATTCCTCGTCTCGGCGGAAATTTATGTATCGACCTCCGCTGGAGCAGCTCTGCGCAAGGTACTTATTGACCTCGCTTCAGAGAGCCGTCCGTCGATCGTTCTCTATTTAGCCGCCGGCTCCCCGAAGAAAGAATGATAAACGCGACTCCGTCAGGCAGAATCTTGGCTCGGACGATAAGAGGCTCAAAGGTCAGCTCACGCTTATCAACGCGCTGGCTTTCTTGTGCTCACAGTCCCTTTTCAGAAAAAACGAGCTGGCTCACCCTTGCTCGCGGCGCCTCGGGAACCGGACAATGGAGGTCGGCAACATGCAAACTGAGCGAGGAAGGGAACCGATGCCTCTTCAACATTTATGTCGATGTACGGTTGTTCCTCGTTGTTTTGTGCGCGTCGCTGACGAGCTGTCCAGGAAACTATACTCTACCAGACGCTCTACATCCATCTATTAAACCATACCGACATTCGGCAGGCCGATAGCTCTCTCTTCTTCAGAAAGGACTGTCTAGGTATATATTGCATGGGGTGCGCGACTATCACTCTTCTTTGCAATCGATTCTGACATTCCACAGCGGCCAGCGGTGGATTTCAAACTCGACGCACGCCGCCGAGCCTGTGTACCTCCAGTTCGCGAATTCCGAAACGTGCAGCACATGGCTTGCGCTTCTCCGTTCCTATGCCATTCCCGAGATCTATGGCCGCCTTTTCTTCCCCAAAGACGGCGGGTCGTACCGGATGTGGCGCCAGGTCGAGCTCACGGTCATCCAGGCGCGCAACCTTGGCAACACCCGGCCGCTTGAGGTTCCAAACGGCGCTGTCATTGGTGGTGCGGAAGCGGGAGCTGAGGCGGATCCCGTCGAGCTGGACGTGTCGTGCGAGATACATCTCAACAACACGCTTTGCGGGCGGACTACGCTCAAGAAGGGTATCGGCTCCCCGGACTGGCACGAGAACTTCACGTTCACTGACCTCCCTCCCTTCGACACGTTGGACATATACGTGTGGAAGGAGAAAAAGCTCTTCAAGCCTACGCTGATGGGCTGTGTCCGGGTCACTCTCGCAAACTTTAGGCGGGGGGAATCCATAGAGGGCTGGTTCCCTGTGCTCAACCAAGGGCCAACAGCGAGCGATCTCCAAGTGGGCGACATTCGTTTGAAGATCAGAGTGGACGAGTGCGTATTTTTCCATCTATCAAATTATCCACGTTTCACATCCATCTACAGGGAGATTATCCTTCCATATGACGCGTATTCTAAATTATTCCATGTACGTTCTCATCCCTCCCACTCCCGCACACGCTAACCTGCCTCAGACCTTCAATTCCCGCAACTTCCTTGAATGGATGGCAGACTTTGAATCCAAGTTCAAACTCAAGACGATATCGCACCAGCTGATATCTATCGCCGTGGCTAGAAACGATCTCATCGAGCAAGTCCAGGAGATTGCACTGCGGGAGGTGGACGGTACCCCTTCTTGTGAGCTTATTTCCATAATATGTTGTTTCGATGTGGCTAACTGCCAAAGCCCATCAAACTCTGTTCCGAGGGAACACAATCTTCACCAAAGTTATGGAACTCTGCATGAATTGGTATGGCAAGGCGTTCCTGGAAGCCAGCATCGGTAGCGTTTTGCGGAAATTATGTGCCGAGAAAGTCGGCATCGAGGTCGACCCGATGCGGAGTGGGAAGGGCATCAAAGATGTCGAGCGGAACTTGGATCTGCTCATCTATTGGTGCCAGGAATTCTGGAGCCAGATTTATTCTGTCAGGACCGAATGCCCTCCGTAAGTCGAAATTCTTCTGTCGTGGTATGCAGCTGACACTGCACTAGTGAGATGCGGCGGTTGTTCGAAACGGTCCGAAGGTTGGTCGAAAAACGCTACCGAGTCAAAGATTCATCCCAAGAGAGCCGCGAGCTGCCTTGGCAGAGCGTTTCCGCGTTTTGTTTTCTTCGGTTTATTGTACCGGCCATCCTACATCCCCATTTGTTTGGACTGTGTCCTGGTACGTGAAAGTGTGGTATCTACGGACCTCTATTCACGTATGCAGGTATGCCGAGCGTTGCGGTGCAGCGCAGCCTAACTTTAATTGCGAAAGTAATACAAAGTCTTGCTAACCTGAACGCAGTCAGTATTCAGTATTCTTCTTTTCACTGACGTCAGCTTATCTGCGATACTTAGACCGTGCAGAAGGAGGAGTTCATGCGCGGGGTAAAGGATTTTCTCAAAGACAGTCTACCTGCTATGGTCGACTACATATTGGTCGTCTCGACTCCTCCGAGAAGGTCAGAGAGGTGAATATATATCCGCAGCTCTTATCACTCGGCTAACGGGTGCTGGTCAGTGAAACGTACTCGTCGACTACAGAAGATCCCTCCGAACGACACGAACGACTCGCCGTCGTTCATACCCTCCGGCACCGAACATCTCAAATGCCCGTCTTGCATCGGGAATCGATTCCAATGCCATTAATTCCCGATATCCCGAAACAGTTGGCGATTATAACCTCTGCGGTCATTCGCAACTCAAGAGACTACCACTCGAGAGCAAAACCGAATGACCCTTCAGATAGACCGCTGAACGAATTCTGCTCGCGATGTTTTGAGGTGGAAGAATCCGCTTTACAGCGCGTTAGCCAGCTGGCGACACGGATATCATCCGATCGCCGGCGGCCTGATCATTCAACTTCGTTGTCGGTGTCGGTATCTCCCTCAGCTCCCAGACGACCACGTAAGTCGTCAGGGCGGCCTTCCACCGCCCCTTCACCTTCTGACCCTGATGTGTCGGCTCGACGGCTATTCTCTGAACCCACAACACCGTCCAGCCCTCGTGCTACCTGGGAAACCCGTGCAGAAGCATCAGCTTCCCGGACGCGCCCGCGGCATCTCAAGTCATCTTCTCATGAGTCCATTCCCTACCCGAAATCCACCTCCATAACGCCCATGCCGACTCCCCTCGACACTCCCGATTCGGATGACAAGAAGAAGAAAGGCTTATTGCGTATTTGGCGGCGATAGGCCTTCATAACTGGGACAAATAACTTACTTACTGATTTTCGGCGTGTTGTACAACATTATATATGTAATTATCCATGTAAGTAAATGCGACGAATTTAATACAACGAAAGCAGGTTACGACTCGGCCTTCAGAGGTTTTAAAATCAGCTTGAGTACTTCGCTGGCTACGTCCTCTGACGTGCTCCGTACAGTTAACCGACAAAGCTGGATTGAGTATTTGATTAATACATCGGCAGGGCTGGAATATGACGCACCTTTGCTTCGCGATTGGGCTCTAATCGTAACAGACATCCTACCTTGCCCTCTACGGACATGTGTAAGACCCCAGCGGCAACAATGTTGTTGGGATTTGGGTCGATCTCGTCAAGGACATTCAGACGATGCCCTCCAACCACTTGACGGTGTTTGACAAGGTCAAGCTGCCCAACACTACTCAGTTCGATAGGGAACACGTTTTGGGCTTCGCGTGGAGGGCCTCCTATGAGCTTCCACCGCTCGAAGAAATCTGTTTGGCCAAGTTTCACATGTTCGAAGAACTTCGTGACGACGATGGGTAAACGGATAGATAATGTTTGATGTGAGCCTGCTAAAAATGAAATACTCAAAACTGGTGGAGTCGCAAACATTTTTTTACACTCGACATGTAAGAGTTGTTGGGTTTGTGTACGGGGTGCGATAGTGCTGGGCGGAATTTTCGCAAAAGTGACAGACAAAGCTTCTGGATCACTGACGTGTATCGAGGTGGTGAAGGAGGTGAGCGGGGATGGAACCTTGTTTCCAAGGTAGATCGCCAACTGTCCAATATGCCCTTGGTATCGGGATTTGACACCAATTTGGATCTGGACATCCTCGTACAAAACGCCTTCGGCATTCCATGTTAACTTGTCAAACCAACGATCGACACTGGGTCCCACAGCGACTCGAGGGGCCGCATTGTCGCCTGCTGACCCAAAGAGGCCCTGAGAGCCACCAACTTCAGTTTGATTCGAGGATCCGGATATATCAAGGCCGGCTAGGGATCCCATTATATCCTGGGTATCTGAAGAAGCAGGGGCCGGAGCACCGTTCGGTTCGGAGAGTACTGTCTTTTTCTTCGTCACCTCCCGATCGAGATTGGCTTCCTTGCCTCCATGTACCCAAGTTCGTTTGTCGCCCGTGTCACCGTGCTTCTGATTTAGTCGGCCGAGCAAGGCGCTGACTCGAGGAGGGAAAGGAGGCATCTCCTCGCAAACATTCTGGAGAAGCTCGTCCTCATCTGGCCTCGAAGCAAGCGCATAGAACTCGCATGCGCGTTGTTGCAGTTCGGCATCGAGTACGTGTCGGTAACGTTCAAAGATGTTCACCAGTTGAGGTTTTATCTCCGGGAAGACATTAACCCACTTGATGTAAGTTGAGAGCAACAATGACCTCGTCGAGGCAATACAGAATTGCGACTTGGAGTGTAGCATTCGGAACTGATCGATGGGACTGTACCCGGGCTCGTTGGCGATGAGATGGCCGTATTCACCCAGAATATATCCTTTTACAACCGTGAGCGATGTACGTTACACGATACATAAAAACTTACCACCGACTTTCACAAGACTCTCGTGAGTAGAAGGCGCCTTCAAATGCTCGAATACAACCTTGGCCGCATATTCTTGCAAATCCTCGGTGTTCGTGACAATCTGCACGACCCGATACCAAACTTCATCACCAACATGGTCTCCAGCCGCACTGATCAGCTGTAGTATGGTATCAACATACCACTTGTATGAGCTAGCATATTTTTCCGTCAAGATGGCAATTTTCAAGACCATCTCCTCCCGCAAAGCATAGTCGGCCACCTTTAGGTATCTTAAAAGTTCCCCAACGATGAGTTCTGAGTTGTCAACGTCGCACATGCTATAGAGGAGATCTAGAGCACGCCGCCGGACTGATATATCTTTGTCGCGAAGCGAAAGGATAATAATGTTTTGCTGTTTTTTAATGGGCTCAAGCGAGTCAGCTCGTGCAGCAAGATGGGCCATGGTGTCAAGACCGAGATATCTGACGTTGGTCTCTTTGGAAGAAATAAAACGAGCAAGAAGGACGGCAGCCGTGCCGACGAGGGGTGAGTTGGTATCGAGATGTATTGCCAGGCCAATGGCTTCGAAAAGAACGGCATGCTGAGCATTGTTGTGTTGCACATTTCGAGACGGTTCCGCGCTATTGTTCATAATTGTTTGCAAAACCTGGTGCAGGACTGAGCGAATGTTTGGGTCGTCTATGATGCATCTCAGAATGGATCCACACGATACGGAGGTAGAATAGACCTGACGGAGGGTAATATTGCAACAGCCGCAATAATTTGACTTGCAGCCATGGAGAAGGGACTTTGTAATAAGCATACGTGGCCGAATATTCATGTTCGATGATAAGCTGTGAAAATAAGAGGCAGTTCACATTCGGGATCGTTGAACTCACTCGATGTAATCGGTCAACAGCTTTGGTATAACAGACCGCAAAGGGAGCAAGATGATCTTGCGCCAATGCCATGACCAGACTGGTTACACAGATGACGACACCCTTAGAACAAGTTAGGACTCGTTTGTGACAAGGTGGATGAGGAATACCAGATCTTCGTCATCCATTATAGAAACAATCCGTAGCGCCCATTCAGCGGCAGGTATGACATCTGGATGTTTGCGGTAAAGTCGAAGTAGGGTTAAAGCGGCCTTCTTCTTCACAAAACTGTGCGAGGTTCTGGGCAAAGCTTGAGTGACGCGTCGTCTGACTGATACTACACTCACGGCGATATCAGCAGTCGGTGCACATCCTCCGCCAGCGCTTCTGCCATCTCGCTTCCTCCGACGTTGGCGATCGCATGCAGGGCAAGACAATTGTCGACCTCATTGTTTCCATCCAAATCCTTCCGAATAGAATTGACAACGAGACGAAGAAAATCGGAATTCTCGTGCATCAGTAGCGTTACTGCAAGGTAGCCCTGTGTTCTGAAGTTGAGAAGTAATCATGCTCGGAACAGAATAGCGACATACAATCTGTTTCTCGCTGTATTTGGGGCTGGAAATTAGATTGACGGCTTCCATATGTCCAACGTCGACTTTATAACCCAGAATGTACGTGAATATTATCTTTGCAACATATCTGCGCCGACCACATTTGAGCAAGAATGGCACAGTCAACCAACTTGCTTACTTCTTCTTTTGGTACCCATCCAGATTGCCGTCTAAACAGACACATTAGCCTCGCATCTCATAGAGGTTTTGCTCTTGACCTTTGAACTTCTTTCGGATGTTGGCCATCTCTTTGTTGATGCGCTTCTCTTCCAGCTCACGGACGCGAGCCCCCCGAATATCCGCAATGAACTAAACTGGATGAGGTGGCGCCAAAACCAAGAGTGCGGACGCGCAGACCTGCGTGAGCCCACGCATATTGGACGCCATCTTGAGTGCAGACGATGAGGGGGAGCGCTACCGTTGGTGTTGGGGAGTGAACTGAGTTGAAGGATCTTTCGCATGCCCCAGGTGGCTTACGTCATACGGGCCGGACTCCGACCGGAAGAGCACAGAGGTTATTATGAGGTGAGGGAGACATGCGAGTATAATACAGTTACAGTAAGTACTTAATTATGCTATACGAGGTTCCATATTTCTAAAAAGGGAGGCGCGAGCGACTGGGGGTTCCCGGGCGAGATCCCGGACGAGATTGGCCGGGGGTGAAGGAACCATACGGCGTCGCAGGTCTTGAGGAATGTCTAGACTGGGTCCTCCTCTCATCGCTATATCGATTGAGGATACGCACGATGTCGCGCGTAAGGAAATCGAGCTCCTTGACTTCTTCACGAGACATCGAAAGATCCTTTATATCTTCGTCGTCGGCTTCTGATTCTCCCTCTTCTTCTCGAGGAAGTATAGGCATAGCAGCCCTCGATTGGCGCCTGTTCATTATTATGCCTTCAAAGACACGCAGCATGCTTGACTCCATCAAGGTTTTCAAGCGTTGAATGTCGTCCAATGCATCAAGATTGCCGACAATGGGGAGCCAACCATCACAGTCCAATCCGCGTTCCGTAACCTGAAGTTTATACGCCCCGAAAAGCATGTAGGTCAATGGGTCCAAACGTGTCGTTGTCACAAGAGTTGTCTGTGGGGCGGAAGAGGTTGTGGCATTTTGTCGCTTTTCCATAAAGGCATAAAGCTGTTTTTCGTCCTGGTGTTCGGACATGGTATGTTTGCGGTTGTTGACGCTCGAAGGATGGATAAAGGTCATCTAGTTTCAAAAAGTGTTCAGCGACAGAAAAGCAGAGACACATGTGAACAGACCTTATCCTGAGATGTGCGGAAAGATTTTTCGCCAGTTCGGATGGCGAATTTTGGCTGGGATGCGATGGCTATCAAGGCACCAAGCAGAGGGAGCGAGTCGCCGTTGACATTCAAAGCGGGCGGAACCTGGACGTTTCTATCTGCCCGAGGGCCCGTGGCCCGGCCACCAGCCGACACGTCGATGACGCCCGCACGGAAAAGAGATTGGAGTAGGTGGACTTTGATCTTTTGGATGGTCAGGAGCGTGGGTTTCGACAGGAAATTATCGGAGCAAAAGCGGTTAGCCGTAACATACTCCCCTCTGGACTGGATGTTCCACCACGAGTTGAAGGCGGAAAGACCGGCCAAAGCATCCGAGCGGAAATCCTGGTTCGTCCACGACAGCTTGACCCTAGACGCTTCCTGTTTGAGATGCATCGGAGACATGAAGGCATCCCGGTTAGACAAGATCGCAGCGAGCGTCAAAGCCTGATCAAGGCAGCGGAAGAAGCAACCATATAACACAAGGCGACCCAGTTGGACCTCCACCGGTATCTGGAGTAGAACGCGTCCGAGAGACGTAAGATCGTTCTTCGCATCCAGTGCTCCCACCATCTGTAAATCCTTCATCGCGGCAGTCACTCGCTCCGGAAGCGGGGGCTCAATGCAAGCAGCCAAAACATCCTCCACCGTCAATCCCGGGAAATTGAGCGCCTTGACGTGCATTACGACGTTGCTCAAGTCGACGCGCTTCATCTCAACCGTCTGATACGGATGGAGAGCCTGGGCGTGTGCCTTGCCGATGAGACCGTAATATTCTCCGGATCTATGCCGTCCAGCGCGCCCTGCACGTTGGTTCAAATTGGACGACCCAACCCAAGCAGAGACGAGAGAGGACATGTGGCGCTGGGGATCGTACCGCTGCTCCTTGATCTTCGCAGTGTCCACGACGTATACCACGTCGGGGATGGTGATGGACGTCTCCGCTATGTTCGTTGCGAGGATGATGCGCCGTACACCCTCTTTTGGAGGCTCAAAGATCACCTGTTGTTCTGACAACGGAATGGTGGAGTGCAATAGATGTAAGGAGTACTGGCTTGTGTCTCCAAAATTTATACCCAGCGGACCCTTGGGTCCTAGCAGCATCTTTTGTACGTTTGTGATATCATCCCATCCAGGTAGGAAGACGAGAACATGCCCTGAATCAGTTAGCTGTAAGACGTGAGCGATTGTCGCCGCAATCAACGCTGAGGGCAGGTCAAGATCCTCCTCGTTACCGGAAAGGACTGGCGACATCTCCCTCTCAACATACTTCGCGACTTGTGGATCCCTCATTATCCAAGAGGCGGGGCCCCTTTGGATCGCCGGAAGGAACTCGTCCATAAAGTGTTTGGTAACGGGGAAAGAGCGACCGGGAACCTCGATAACTTTCGCCGGTTGCCCTCTGTCATCGGGGAAATATTGTTGGAAGAGGGTAGGATCAATGGTTGCGCTCATCAGAACGATTTTAAGAGGCAAGTTCCTCTTCTTTCGATCATCCATCAACTGCTTGAGCACGACGAGTAAGAGGTCGGTGTCGACATCCCGTTCGTGGACCTCGTCAACGACTACGTGCGTAACGTCATCCAGAGACCTCCCGTCGAGGCGCTGGTCGTTTGAAAGAGCAGACTGGAGACGCTTAAGGAACACTCCAGTGGTGCAGAATGTGATGGCACCGTGTTCTTCGGGGAGCTTGGCCTCGAAACGGACTTGGTACCCGACAGATTGGCCCAGTGTTTGACCACGTTCTTTGGCAACACGATCCGCCACACTGAGCGCAGCCAAACGACGCGGCTGGGTGCACACGACGTTGCAAGCTGCACCTTCGCCGCGGTCAATGAAGCTGTCGAGGATTAATTGTGGGATTTGGGTGGTTTTGCCTGAACCGGTGGCTGCCATGCATATCGTGACATCGTTATCCCTGATCTGTGAGAGTACATCGTCGGCCCGAGTGTAGACGGGAAGTGACATCCTCGTCTTCCGCATAGTTTCCATCCGGGGATCTGCCAGGTAGCTTTGGCGCTGCTGCAACAGCCTCTCAGACTTTTCCGCAATCATGGTGGGATTGGGACGGCGTGTGATCCTGGGACCGGTAGGAGGACGAGCAGCCGCGGCGTCAGATTGAGGGAAGTCGTTGGCGATGGCAGGTCTTCTTTTGTACAGTTGGCTGTTCTTGACGTCGACGCAAAGGTCTCGTATTTCATCGTCTAATTGGTCGCTCATTTCGAAGAAAATCTTGGGCGCCATGCCAAGGACGGCGCCCGTCTGGGAAGCCTCAAGATAGGCTTTCCACAGTTCTGGATCGCAGCTTTCAAGGTAAGCTGCGACATCCAGGTAACAGGTTATCTGGGCATTCTTTTTGTTGTTGGATTTGCCGAGGCCTATTCTCCGACCCCCAACATCCATGAGGGCCTCCCACCCATTTCTATTCTCGACAAACGTAATTTCGGGCTTTCCGAACCCGAATCGGCGGCAGTAGTAGTCCATAAAGGTGCGTGCTTGCTCGTACGTTGCTGTACTGTTATCTGAGAGGGTAATAGAGGTGGACGAGGAGACTTTCGGTTTGGGGGGAGGTTTGTCAAGCTGTCAATGGTCAGACGGGAAGCATGAGACAAAGGCTTTGGATGCGCACAATTCCCAAGGCATTCAGCTGGAATGCAGCGGATAAAGCTGAGAGCATCACAGATTTTGTTTTATCGGGGTCATCCCCCACTGCGATTATGGGAGGAGTGGTTTCTAAATGGACAGTGGTTCTGAGAAAAGTAGATTAAAGGAGAGAACGAGGCAAAAGGTGGCGACTTGCCTCCATATCTGCCGGCCGTCCAAATTTCCGTTGACGGATTCATATTTTGGTGTTGCGCCAAAAACGAGTGCGGCGAAGTTGTTGACCGAACTTTTTGGGGCATCGGTATGTTTGGACGAAATGGGAGCATGGGGGTTGCTGTAGAGTCGAGTGATATGGTCCTTGTTGTGTAAAGGACCTTCTAGTGGTGGTAGCCTGGGTCCGCGACTTTTCATTGGCTGATTCGAGTTGTTGCGCGACCTTGAGCCGCGGGAGGAGCGCGACGACGACGGCATGTTGAAAGTGGGAGGGGTGGTCGAGGTCGCGTCGAAGAGGTAAGGATTCAAAGTACGGGTGTTGGAAGCTTTTGAGAAAGAAACAGACGGGGAGTCTGCCAGGCGAGGTAGTTTTGAAGACGACGGTGTGGGTGCAAATGAACGTTTTATGGCAGAAGAAGCGGATCTCTTGTGCTTCTCCAAGTGCATAAAAAGGCGACGCCTGTGTCTCAACGCAAAACCAAAGCTCATCCGGCGGCTGCTGAGGTACAAAGCAAGACGAGGCCAAAATAATTTTTACTTGTCACGTGTATGTAAGCGCCTTTCACTGCACCAACTCCTCTTCTTTCTGGCGCCCGGCTGCACCGATTCCTTCCAGATACCTCAGCCGGAACGCGGCCTCCTTCACCGCGACCCATTCCTGCCATCCCACTGTTCTCTCCAGCTCCTCCACCGTCGCTTCTATTTTGGCTGTTGAAGACTTAATGCGGTGTTCGCGGTCAGCAACGGGCAACACGTACCTGCATTGTCGGCTACGATGCGCGACAGCTCGTCGGGAGTTTCGGCGTCATCAATACTCTCTCTTGCCTCCATGATCTCGGCGATGAATTCCATATCGTCGAGCTGGTCGGCCTCGGCTATTGGCAGGCCGTTCTGCTCTAGGATGTACTCGGCACGGCGAAGAGGATGGAGGAGAGAATTGTAAGCCTCATTCAGACGCGACGAGAGACTCTGGGCGATGTCTTGCTTGTGCTTGGGTTATGTGAGGAAGCAGCTCAATGGATGATTGTTCTCTGCACGCACTTGGCCTTTGGATGCCCAGGAGTCGGGATGGCATGCGGCCTGGGCCTCACGAAAGCGGCGTTTCAAGAGGGCTTGGTCGACGAGGAAGGGGTTTGGACGCGACGGGAGGTCAAAGATGTCATAGAAGGAGAGGGATGGGGAGATGGGAGAGATGGAGCCGCAGGAATTGCAGGCTGGGAGGGCAGTCGGCAGTGGTTGAGAGCAGCTGGGACAGGTTGTAAGAAAGCGGAGTGCAAAGGGGGAGCGAGGGACGCGAAGTAAAGATTTGAATCGCAGCATGCTGTTTACTGTTGTTGTCCAGCGCCTTCTTTGTGATATCATGGATGCAGTTCATATACTGGTACAGTATGGCCTCTCCACCCGAGTCTACTTGAGAAATGGCTTCTCCACCATCCACTGATTCGATGAATATTCGTCCACCACCAACTGATTATTCGTCCCTCGACCAAGTCCAATCTCGTCTGCGCGTCAAGCCGCGATTCCACTTCCTCCATGCACACCGCACCGCGAAATCACCTCCAAATACCTCTGTAACCGCACTCCCGCTCGCCGCCCCAGAAACAGTCATCGACATCGACCTCCTCTCCGCCGCCTGTGGTGAGCTCCCCACCAACTCTGCTCGTCGCATACACTCATCCTTCTCCAAGCCGTCCCCGATGACCAGGACGAGTACCGCTGGGCGATTGTCTACGAGAATCAAAGGGGCCTCAAAATCTTCTCCACTCTTTATTACTCCGCTTTTTCTCTTCTACCCACCGACCCTTCGCCCTTCACCACCCCGCATCCATCATCCCGACGCTCCAAGCAACCAGACGTCTCGTTGGCCCTATACCCTCTCCCCGACGGCGCGTGGCGCTGGCTCTCCCCGTGGATGATCGACATGCGCTCCGACTCGGGCGAGGTCCAGCACGACGGCTTTGAATACAATTTCATCTTTCGCACCCACAAATGGCACCCCGAAGCCGGTGCCATGAGCTGGGTCAGACGCCGCAGATGGATCCGCCTCATGATGCGCCCTGCCAAGCCGAAACACCCCAGGAAGGCCGACTCCCTCACTCCAAATACCCCAAATACCCCCGCAGTCAGTATCGCACACAATCGATATTCCATAGCTTCATCCATGCCCCCCTCTGTTTTTGACTCTCAAATGGAAAATGGTTCGTTCACCGACGTGGAGGCGGAAGAGCTGTGGCAATCAGACGACCCCGAGATCAACTGGGAACGATGCCGTCTCGCCATGCGACGCGCCGGAAGAGACGGTCGCATACTCGAACTGTGGCGCCAATGGCTCGGCGATGAACCAAAGCCGGAGGACAAGAAAGGGAAGCGGAAGCAGTGGACGGAGGATAATGATCCGCCATCTACTATCACTGAATTCGCGTCAGTCCCACACGCGCCACCACCCATAACAAACATCCTGCCTGCACTTCGGGGACATGTAAGTACCCTACTTCCATCTGCTGTGCCATTATTGACTTGTTGCAGGGCGACGCCATCCTACACTCATTTATTTACCCCGAATCGCGCGCCCGTTTCATCCAAATGCTTGAACGCGTCGGAGTTCTTGCGGAACTGAACTCTGACCTGGGTGTTGGTGTGTCGTCGAGCGAAGTGCAGTTCTGGAGCTACCTGAAAGAAGGGGAGAAATCATTAATACCTGCGGAGTCCTTGGTCAAAAGGATTTAGGATAATCACATTACGTTAATACCCTACATACCTCATCTGTATCACAATCACATGGCAAACTCGAGTTCAATTCTACCAGCGACGATGGAGGACACGCTGGGTTCGACCCCCGCGCCTTCAGATCCTCCTCCACGTCGCGCACCCGCCTCATCTCTTGCACAGTGGTTGCAGCGAATATCTGCACTCATTCCGGACAACACATCACACCCAGCCCAGGTTGCACTTCGCACATACTGCCTTTCCCTCTGCCTCTCCCTTGGACCTTCGTTGGTTCCATTCGTGACATCCAGGGGCTCCGAAAGGGCGTCCAGAAATGCCCTCAAACGCGTCCTCATGCGGGAATTCGGGCTCGGAGGCTTTGCATTTTCCATTACTCTGGCTCTCGGCGGTGGATCCTTCATACGCGAGCTCTGGCGGGCCCTGGACGATCTCGACGCGGAGGTCTCAGACAGTTCCGCGCGGGCGGCTGGCATCAAGTTGAAAGCGTGGATCTCAGTTTTGCAGCTGTCTTCTTCTCAAAAGACGTTCTTCTCCAACGTTATATCTTCTTCCGCGGGACTCCTACTTCTTCAGACGGGCCGCAGCCGCAGCCGTTCCCGGAATAGCGCGTCGCGTCCTGAGGAGCGTTCCGCATCGCGAACCTTAGATCTCACGCTACTGCTTCTTGTTCGCGCCCTCGATGCTGCTGTCCAGTCTTTTGTGGCCCGGAAATCCGGGAGCCGGCGCGAAAGCGACGCGGAACTCCCGAGCCTGTACGCGGAAAACCAGCGCCTTGCTTCCAGTGTGAAACGGGAGGCGATGCGGACTCAGATAGACTCTTTTGTGTTTTGGGCGTGCAGCGCAAGGTCTGTGGCGTTGCTTTCCGCAGATCTTGTGTGCTGTATTTCGCACTGAACAATCGCCAGAATAATGTGGTGCTTTTTCTACGAGCCACAGAGGTACGCGAATCTCTGGATACCGTACTCATCTTCATGATCACCTTCAGGCTTCCAAAGTCATATACCAAGTGGATCGCCACTCTCGCTGGGCTAGGTAGATCAAAAACAAAGTTGATGCTTATAATGTTGATGTTTTTTTCTTTTGCATCTATAGACGCACGCGTTATTGAAACGCTTCGTGCCATCCGAGCGAAAAAGTGGTCCTACCGAACAGGTTCCCCCTCACATTCGCACCTCCTCACCACCTACGCTCGAGATTTGGGCCACCCCGCGGCGTGGGGCGATCCTTCCATACTCCCTGCTTACGGCGGATACCAAGCAGACAAAATATGGAAACAATTTGAGTTGACCACCCGACCCGGCGTGGGCGGTCTGCCGTGCGAGATGGTCCACGGGCAGGTCGGCTCCAATCTCGGCCTCCAACATAGCTGCACCGCCAACGCTGGTATTCGCGGTAGCACAGTCTTGTTGGAAGCGATCGCGATATATCTTCCTGTGAGCCGGTTCACTATCTTTTACATGTTTTCCCTATATCTTTTCCTAGGTCCAGTTCCTGCCCGTGATATTGAGTCGCCCACGGGCTCTTCTGGATCCGCGGCGCGTGCTCCAATCGCTCGTCGGCGCCCTGCGCAGCGCGACGTTCCTCACCGCCTTTGTGACATCGTACTGGTACAGCGTATGCATAACTCGCTCCCTTGTTTTCGCCCGCCTGTTCCCTTTCATTTCGCACGACTTTTGGGACGGCCCGTATGGCTGTGTGTTGGCGGGATGCCTAGTTTGTGGAAGTAGTATCTGGATTGAGAATGGTAGACGACGAGGGGAGATGGCATTATACGTGCTCCCGAGGGCGGTGCGCGCTTGCCTTCCAAAAGTTTGGGTTCGAAGCGGTAACTTGGGCGTGCGGATGGCTGAACGGTCTGTAATCTTTCATCTGCAATTCAGGTTATTGACTGCCAGGGTCTTAGCATAACATTTGTGTTGTCTCTGTCCTCGCTTTTAACAGCCGCCAACCACCACCCACACGTCCTGCGGGGGCTCTCTCGGTGGGGACTTCGTTTCATCGTGAAAGGTCCAAGTGTAGCATTTTGGAAAAACGGCGACTCCCTCGGTCAAAAACCATTGGAGAAGCAACCGAGCCCCGACCTTAAAAGCTAACGTAGCATACTGTATATTTCATTTCTTCCGGTTCTGGGTTACCCCGTCCATAGATGTAATGAGTGGTCATAGAATGAGCAGCTAGCAATCGATGTTTCTTCTCCAGTATCGGCGAAGGACCAGTCCGCGCCATAAGCAAGAGATGTATGGCTGTCGAATCGCTTCAGGACCTCTCCCCCGCGCAGCCCTGTGTCGCCGGCGTCGGTCGCGAAACGCACCACCTTGAAGCCGTCGTGCATACAGGCCACCAAGAGATCATTTTTGCGGCTCTCGGAGGGATGCCATTTTACGCGCCACGCACCTCCACCGACGTCGACTTGCGTGACTGGGACCATGGGTTTGCGTTTATCGAATAGACGTACGGTGTTATCGTAGCTACACTGGGTGATTAGCGGGATTGGCGCGACATCTTGGATCAGAAAACCTACCTCCCCACTGCAAATATATTTTCAACATGCGGATGGCTCTGAATGGTCGTGACGCCGGCTTCGAATCTGTCCAGGAATATAGAGACACGGGTGCGATTGCAATAAACTTACCGTTTATTGGTAAAAGTTGGTTGTGAGAACCCCTGGCGCACATCCCATCCTTTCAATTTTAGATCGTCGCCACCTTGATTACGGCGAGACCATCGTTACACGTGGTAACTTGAGGAAAGGATGGACCACGGCACCTGAATAGATGACGGAGGAATCCCAATAATCCCATGCAGCAATCCAGGGCTCGTAGTCGTGAGCATGCCAAGTGGAAACAATTGAAAGACCGCACGCCGACCCTTCGGTAGGGCTTAAAAGGCATAAAGACCCATTAGAGAGGGAAACGACAAGCGATCCGATCCCACTGAAAGACGGTATCAGCTGGTTCCATCGAAGTTGTATAAAGGCCGTACCTATTTGACCGCCGCGTTGACCAGTCCAGAGAAAGGCACAAAACATCGGATGGGGCACACGCGATGGAGGAGAGGCTTTCAAGCCGGAACTGCGTCAAGTTTAGATTGCCAGAACGATCCGATGGGAGATTGGCAACCTCGTTTTCCTTCCATTCATGAAGAGATATATTTCCTTCTGAATCTGCAATGCCGAGGAGTGGCGCAGCCGATGCATGACACCTACATGTATGAGTGCTTAGCCTATGGAATGCGGACATGCGGGTACCATTTCATGTCGAGCACAGCGGGCAAATCAATGGTTTGTATTTGCCGACTGTGCAGTAGTAGAATGAGGACGTGCGTGCTTGTAGTGTAACGGCCTACGGTGCGGATGTCGGCCCTTGGACTCGGAAAACCAGGCATTGTCCTCTTCTCTTTTGTGGGCCTTCCGAGACCGCAGAATTTTTCTCGAGGTTGTATGTTCCGCACACCAAAATGTCCTGCGCAGCCAGATGAGGACAAAATTCCACAGAGTCTGCAGGAAAAACTGTGTCGAAAGGATGCATTATTCAATCCTGCAAGCGCGACGTCGCTGCGTTGATAGGCGCGGATCGTCGCGACGGCTTTACGTAACAAACCAACTTTTGCCCTGAACACAAACCTCGCCTTTTTCCGCCATGGAGTTTGTGCAGGGACTGGACCCCTCAAAGCTCACCCTCGCTTCAACTGTACGTATCCTGTCTCTGTGGGCGAAAATACATCTGACAGCGAAAACCTCAAGGCCCTCTCCTTCATCATCTCCCCATTCGCGGCGCCGCCGTATAACCTTCCTATCCTGCTCTTTGGAACCTTGGCACAGCAACAGGAAGGCTCAGATGGCCAGGCCTTGCAAATTGTGAGCGGGCCATGGCCACTGCTTGCGCGTGATCTTATGCTAACACATTGCATAGTTTACAGGTATGCCAGTCCACGACTGAGCAACTCAATTTAATTACCTGGCAAAGGGCTCCTCGGCGGGTCGGCCATCTTCGATGTTATATGGATGATGAATAATGAACAAAATGGCTTCATCAAGTTCCTCACGTTCGTTCTTCTCTTATTAAAGGTCAGTTCACCCGCGATTTTTTTGTTTTCGGTCAGGGCAAGACTGATGGACTTGGGCAGGTGGGAAACATAATCCGAGGCGATTATATCATTCTCACAATCAGCAGATACCCACTTTCGTGGCATTCGCTCTCGGTCAGACCTGCTTTTTCTCTCGCCCATTTGTCGACTAACCGCAGTTTAGCTGTTCGCCAACGGGGTGGTCAATTTAGCGGACTCGGTATCCGTGGGGGTGATCTCGGCGGGGCGACTGGTATGTGATTTATACTCCCAACTTTTTAAAATTCTTGCCACTGAATGTGCGCATTTTTAAAGTATGGGACAGCATGCCTGGAGGATTTGGCTCAGGGGGCAATAATGGCTATCAAAACGTGGATGAGGAGCGTCCCGCCCCATATTCCAGACCTGCGCCGCCTCCGACCATGCCAGTTGCGCAGCCAGCTGCTGCGCAGGCGCCCGCAGCACCTGGCGCTTATCAGACTGTGTAAATTCGTGTGCTCAGTGCTTGTCTGTGTTTGTGTGAAACATGTACTCTCCACAGCCAAGTCGAACGACGTTCACCCAATGTCATTATCTGGTGAAAGCAAATTTGAAAGACCCTCTAAAGAGTGCAATTTCTTCTCAGCTTTGGTTCGGGCGTACAAATAAGCACAGTCAAGAGAGTCACATTTCTAGGTGGGGGCGAAACAAAGGAAATGAGTGAGAAAACTAAGGAAAGCGAGGCGCAGAGGACGCACCTGAGGTTCTGCCGGCGCAGATTGTGTGCATGATGCACATATTCTGTTAATATCAAGGAGTCGGCTTTCGCCCATCCGGATCTTTGATAGAATTCGAGACATAGCAGATTCGGGGTTAAGATAACAGTTGTCGCAAATGCCTACTCTCGATTTAGAATGATTTCTGATATATCGTGCGCATTACCTTCATCGGAGGCCGCGCCGCAAGAATAACATTGAAAGTTGAAAAAATGCTCGTCAATATTGTGACTTTCTTCGAGTTCTTCTAGCTGAAACTTGCTCGGAGATACAGTCTGGATGTCGAAGATTTTGGCTTTGGGCATATCGCGATACCACTGCTGTACGTCGCAGCCAGCTAGACTGAGTATTCTGTCCAATGGAGGGATCAGCACGCGCGAAATGTAATAGTCTGCATCCAAATGCAAATGACTGCAGAACATCAGTATATATATATTAGTAAAAAGAGGAAGAAAGGAGGACCTATTCTTTAATACGTCCAAAGGGGCTGCTACTCTGTCGACAAGCCTCGAGTTGGGTGACCCGCGGCAAATCACGTAGGGAACGCGCTCGCCGTGCTGCGGTTCAGTGTTCTCCGTGATCGCTTGCCTCGCCGCCAAGGCGACGCCAGGCGGAGGGGGTCCTTTCTCGCTGTTCCCCTCATGTCAATGTCGAGTCAAGGGGAGATGAACAAACGATGCCACCTATACGTCCCCATCCTCACCTTTTTTTTAAGTTAGAACTGATGAATCCCTGGGAAATGCTAAACTTCACCTCTTTCGCAAAAATGAAGTCTTGTATTGAAGCCTTGCTTTCTATTAATTTTTGCCATGAGCTGTAGCAATAGTCTTTGATTTCGCTAAGGTTTTGTGTTCGGAAAAGAATCCTGCCGAAGTTTGAGCGACATTCTACCGGCATTGTTTCCCTTACTTCAGGCATGTTTCTGTCATTTTTCGCTGGGCTAACACGCCATCTCGCCGGACGGTTTCGATACCTTTGGCATCGAAAACAGGATCGACATCGTCAGGATTCTCGTATTTGAAGCCAACGTAACGCTTCTTCGCAAGCAAGACGCAAGGAAGGTAAACCTGAGCCACGGTGCATTAGTTCAAAGTAACCAGAAACAAGCAAAGCAAGCAAGCCTTCTCAAATTTCAATTTTATCGGGACGGGATTACTGGACAAAAGTGAGTCGTTGAGTCGTGTTTTCAGGAGAGGTTGCAAACTGACCGAGAGGTGATGTTGTCTGCAATCTCGTGCCCAATCCGGAATGCTTGGTCTTTCGTTTTCCCTGGCAGGTAGCTGAAGGTTACATAAGCGATAAGCGGCCGTCATTGGCGCAGTGTGGATAGAAACTTGCACGAATACACTATCGGTATCTCCGTATACCACCTGCGTAAACATGTTAAATATATAGTGCATGAACCTTCGCCTTCGTTCGTATCTTACTTGTGCTCCCCATTTTTCAGTGGCATTAATGATCGTGATGGCCTGGCGGAATGTTGGGAAAGGTAAGAAAAGAGGTGACCGTCGGACCTTTTCCAGAGTTTCGCGACCGCTCTGAACGATGCTACTCAAACATTGAATATACGAATATAGATAATAAGTGGAAACTCGCCTATCTGCGATTTCAACAGCAGGCATGCGGCCAGACATTGTTGCACTGGTGTAACCGTATGTTACCTTTATACCAAAAATAATTATAACGGGATAGATGAGACGGCCTAAAACCACCAACATTCGCGATGTACTTAAGACCCAGTTGTCTAGCGTCGAGTATCTTCCTTAGTGCCTTGAGTTGCTTTAAAGAGGGCTAATAAGCATCGGACGATTGATTCATTACCTTGTCATCTTTGACTCCTTTCATGGCCTGTTTGACCATTACCCTAGTGTCCAAGAGCTCTGCAAGCATCCGTCCGAGAAGACCTTTGCGGACTTCAGGCTTGACGAACATCATCCCAGTCGGGCTGACTGCAAACAGCCCATAAGACGACAGCTGCGAATACGAGGACAGCACTCACCATTGATATGGTCATAAAGGGTCTCGACGAGACCTGATCGTAAGCTCAGGTCTGTGACGCCAAATTTCTGTTTTCCTTGGAAGTCTTTCACACGTCCAAGAAAGGTGGAGTAGCAGTACTAAAAAGGATCTAAGCTGTGAATTACCAGCAGAGAGAGAGAAAATTCCGTTACATTGTTAGCAATCATTATGGAAGGATACAAGGACTGAAAGTCCAGTACCACAACGGGGCTTGTGTAGAAACATGATAGCGGCTCCATTATCAACGGCATTGCCTCCGCTGCGTTCATGCGCCCTACCTGACACGGATTTATAAGGTGTGTGCTGCTTTGCGGGTACAGGCTTACATCGTTTTGGCTTGGCGATATAAGTACAAAACTTTCAGGTTTCGCTATTCGTAATAGTTCCTTGAGGTCCAGTGGTGCGCTTAGAAAAAACCTTACGCACCTATCCGGAACATGAAAGACTCCACTTTAAATTGGGAACCTCTACTGATGACAGAGAAGAAATCGACCCCGAAGACTCGGGCGAACTCCCTGCAGCATGGTTACAGACTGCGCATGATCAAATAAAGAAAGGCCACTGACGCGGTCTTTGTAACTACTTCGGTTTCGTCAAGTATTTCAAGAACCATAGTTGTTCTGCTGGAAAAATAACGCAGAACGTTATCTGTATGTAATGGGATCGAATCGCGGTACCATTGATGCAATGTCGCAGGACTGTAGCGGGGAGTTCTGTCGATTTGGTATAAGCGAACGTTTCGATAGAAATTGCGGAACGACCTTCTCCGAAGAATATGGAAGGCAACATTTTCGAAGGTGTAAATGTTCAAGGTTTGTTCAACCTACACATGGCTTGAATTAGTGTCGGGAAAGTGTATATCTAGAGAGGCTACTCGTATGATTCTCCACAGGTTCAGCACATGCCGTCCGACGACTTTGAATGTAGATGTATGTCTCATTCCCCAGTGATCTTTGCCGCTAGGGCGGTTTGTAGGAGCCCTAGATACAAGGTCTGCAATATCCAACCCTGAAATCCAATCATCAAGACTGTATGCTTTGTAAGAATATACGGACCATATTGTTGCCCTCTTTCGTTCAAATAGCCCCATGATGCCGCCTGAATCTCCCATCCGACAAGGATGTCAGGATCTAGTTCTACAACAATGTCGACGATTTGATTCAATAAGTCCAGTTCGGAAGAAACGACATCGATTTTGCTGCCTTGAGCGCTCGGGGTTCGAATAGAAGTTGCGTCCCCTATAACCATTCCAGAGCACAAAGCTGTGGAGTCACTGACTTGAAAAGAGTAAAATGCTCCGACAATTTCGTCAAGCTCCGGGGTGGGAGTTTTCGCGGAGGGAGCTGCCACCCAGTCAAAACAAGTAGATCACAAAGAAGTGAAAAGCCGCTACCGAAGACTTCCAGAGAGAGGACAGTCATAGCTTGTTTCTCCCGGTGGTTAGCTGCTGATACAGCTCCACCCGGAGTCGTTTTAAGCCCGTATATATTCGCTTGCGTGGGTCCTTCTATCTAAATTCGCTCATATGAATAGCAGCTGTTGCAGACACCAACTGACCGTACCTGTGATCGTGCCACCGGTGTAAATTTCTTGGGAGACGCTCTGCCTTCCTCGGATGCCAAATATATTTTGATCTGTCTGACACTCGGAGGAGTATCACTGTACTCCCAACCACTTGAATAGGACACAGAGACGACGGTGAATGGTTGGCGACCATCGTGCTCTTCCCAATCGTCAAGGTATCTCAAAGATTGTCCATCCGGTTTCAAAAGAAAGCCTCCATATTCTCGAGGATGTTTTGGGACATCATTGTCGCTGGAATAGAAGGCGCTTCGGTATATTTTTCGGGGAATACCACTGGTGTCCATAGTTTCTAAGAGTTGAGATGTTGAGGGTGGAGGCTGAGCGTAGACGTAACGGTTCAAATTGACTGTCTTGTGTAGGTGAGTGATGACTCTCATCGCTTGATAGGATACGACACGCGTCAATTGGGTAGAAGAATCAGCAAACGTTATGCGACGCTTCTTATGAGGAGGAGAGCCGGTTGGACTGTCGACCAAGTCTTCCCTAGAATTGAGCCGGATATGAATTCGAGTCGAGGAAATAACAGTATGATGCGTACGGATCACGTATCTCTACGTCTGTGAAAGGCGGGCGTTGGGGGAGAACTAAAGGGGATATAGCTTCACTGAGCGCCAGGGAAATAAGTACAGAAACATGTTCCGAGTCTGAGGTGCATGAATACCTTGACGAATCCGATGGAGAATTCATCAGTTGCATTTGGCTTGGTTTACGGGAGCTACGAGAGTGTCAACGAAACGCAACCAATGAAGGATGCTGCTCCAACCGAGTGGGCGTCACAGGATCTTCAAACTCGGCTACAAGATCCAAGTCTGGAGGACTAGACAGAGAACGTTAAGATTTACCAACACCCAAGTATCGAGACGGAAGGTAAACCTGGACAATAACAGCTCCGGCTCTGATGGCGTCGTAGAGAAGTTGCTGGTGAAAACATCCTCCAAAGAGTCTGAGGTGCTTGAGGAGATGCATGTCAGTTTCTATGGATCGGAAGAAGAGAGCTCGCAAACCCGTCTGGAGACTCGTGATTGGAGGTGGAGTCTGCGAGAGGCGAACCCTCCTCCAGCAGGTGGTCTTCGTCTTCGTCATCATCTTCTGCTGGTATATCATGATCCAGAGACTTCTCCCATTCTGCCTCACGTTCAACAAGTTGGCTCAAATGTTCGTCTGACAACAGATTGTCGACGTCAATGTCATAATCATGCAGTTCTTCCTCGTCCGCAGCGCTTTCCCGATCGACTTCAGGGTCATCCCCAGACATGGCTGGCTTCCATGTCCTCCTAGAGTCCTCCCACAGAGCTTCTACGCTTTCGAAGGCGGTCATGACCCATTTTTCCCAATCGTTTTCGGGCTCTGGGATTGGGATTATTCCCCTTTCATTCTCTATCCGGCTTCTGATATTCTCCCACCACATAGCCTCAGCTACCCAGTCACCACGAGGGGTTCTCGAAGATTCGCTGGGGTCAACAGGCATGTCTGGTGAAGGATTGAGGCCGCATGCACGACGACGATTTCGCTCATCCTCCCATAGCTCACGCACACTCAAGACGAAAGGTTCTGGGGGCAGGAGTGGTGCGGGTATTGTGAGTTTGTGGTGCAAATTCCGAGCAGTAACTTGATGGCGATTGAGGATGTGGAAGGCTGCGACATCGACTTCAAGAGGCATTCGTGTCTGACAGAAATATGGGGATGGTTGGAAGACAGGCTGGGACTTGGGGACGAGATCTTCGGGAGTATTATCGTCTTCGTCCGAACCCCGCTGAAAAACGTCGCTGAGATCGAGGACGCCGCAACCGTACAATCCGAAATCAGACATGAACTGCAACGTAAAGCTGAGATGGCTTTCGAAAATACGAAAATGTGTTCCCATCACAGTGCCGGAACGCATGATGGTGACAGCACGTTTAAAGAAGGCAGGGTCCACTATGTAGACCTTGAGGAAAGGGGAGTACGACGAGTGGAACCCGTAAAAATGAATGCCTAGCGTTGTAAAATTTAGCCCGCAGTCCTTCAGAATGTTTCTTTTTTACTGTCCAGAAGACATACCTTTTACCAGTATCATGGCGCGGACAAACTGAGGCTTGAACGAGTTGATATCTTTCTTCAAGGACAAGGCAATGGCGTAATTCAGAGAATGAGTTAATTTATTGATATAACGATTAACTGTGGTCCAGGATCAATTAGTTTCCTTGAGGAGTATCAAGAACTGACCACTGCGTAACCGCATTTTGCCACTGTATTCAACAAAAAAATAGGGATACACTTGATGTACATGGACGCAGCACTTCTTGCCGGTCGAAGAAGAGCCATATATTCTAATGACAGGGACGGCAGGCAAGTCAGAGTTGTCCAGTGGTCCCGGCGGTGCGAGGCAGTGGTCGATCTAGAAGACTCTCTTCAACGACAGTTCTGTACCTCAGCAATGTCGATGGCGAACCTGGTTGATCTGAACTTGCAACACTGGGCAAGGAGCCATTATAACATGGTAATACAGGCGAAGAAAGAAAGAGCAATAAACTGAGATGGGCGGTGGGCGCGTCGAGTTCGTGACAAGTGCTAAGCTGATGACAAATCAAACCACCTCAACCCCTCCGAAATTGAACTAGACAAAACTGTACAAAGCCGAACGGTAGTTCCTTACACTAGGTGTTACATTACACTTCTTCAAGATCCACCTCCACTCACTGGTGGCGCCTTGCGGCGTGAATTACAGACAAAACCTGTTTGCCCACCCAAGTCATACCTGGTGCGACTTTCTCAAATCCGCGTACATGTCCCGGCTCACAGCAAACAAACCGCTCCCTAGGAAGTGCGAGTGAGGACCTCTCGATACGTATGTGATTTTGTCAACGTACCATCCACCTTTTTCCATATCTCCAATTTTGCTGCCTGCTTCGGCTTGAGGATTCCACACAACAACATCTTTCAGATTTTCGGTCTTGATGGCGACGCCACCGCCGGGCCAGGTGACCTCATAGTTTTGAGAGGCATTCTCGTATACGGAATCGGTGAATTTCTTGACGTCAACCCCGGCCCTCGTCTCCGTCTTGGCCGTGGCCCTGCCTTGTTCTGTAACTTCCGTTTTGTCAAAGTAGACATTGTCCCGTAGAGGAGTAATTAACACGTCATTGGCTGGAGCGAGAATATAGTTGTGGAAAAGAGCCTGGAACTCGAGATAGTCGGGAGGATACTCGGTGGACGCCGAAAGATTTGTAACATGCAATTCGGTTGAAAGGAAAGACTCTCCCAAAACTGCCGAGGTTTGTTGGCAATGTTATTTGTTAACATCACTGTCATACTCACTCACGACGAAACTAAGATGGAATCGAGGTTTGTACAACGCAGCGATGGCAGGTGTGGGTTCCAAGGCTGCGCAAGCATTATCAATAATGCCGGAGAGTCAGGCACATGCGTACTCAGGGTGGTCGATAGAAAACCTCCCTCGTCCTTGATGACACTGTTCCAGGACCAGGTGGAACTGCGTGCAAATCCATGTTGTGGGAGACTTTTATGCTCAGAGTGTATGGGAGGACCGAAGCAGGGAAAGACGACTGGAATACCGCCTCGAACGGGCTTGGATCCATCGCGTATAGCAGTGTTGGACACGAAGAGACCTGATAAGCGTTAGCCGATGAGAGAAGTGCGACAATAGTTTGAAAAGAAGAAGTTCCAGCGTGCGCTTAAGAAGTATCCGAGAAGCCGGCTGCAAGACAGTACAGACGTTCGGTGGGCTCAGGGTTGTTTTGAGAGGGAGATTTCCAGGACACGATGGTCGCGCCGTACAGCATGATCTCGACGGTAGAACCCTGGATCAATCTGAGTATTTGGTGGTTGGGATAAATAGTATGGATACGTTGGGATGGCGGAGGACGATCTCTGACATTGGGAGTAGAAAAAGAATTCGACGCGGTGTCCAGAAAGAGAGAGTGTAGACGCCAAAGAAACCAAGCCACGTGGAAAGCTCAACCTGAGCGCGATCAAACTTGGCCTCAAACAACCTGAACAACTTAACCTCCAGTTCAGACCCGAACCTCTCCAACGTTGCATTCCGTTTCTTTGTACCACTGTATACACTACGATGGATTCGGGCGAGGATGTGAGCCAGTGGACCAAACTCTTCTGATGTCGTCCTCACCCTGAGCAGATTGCGCCGATAGCCATCCTTATGGATGAGCTACGATCCGAGGACGTGCAGCTGCGTCTCAATGCAATTCACAGCGTTCCCACTATCGCGCTTGCCCTGGGACCTGATCGTGCGCGCGAGGAGCTCGTACCATTCCTTCAAGACTCCGTCGATGACGAGGACGAGGTTCTTCTTGCCTTGGCAGAGGAGCTGGGAAGGAATTTTGAGGAGTACATCGGTGGAAAGGAGTATGCTCACATCTTACTCGGTCCTTTGGAAAACCTCTCTGCTGTGGAGGAGACGCTCGTGCGGGATAAGGTTCCACTCTTCGCTCCAGTTCTGGCCCGCCTTGCTAATCGAGGCACAGGCCGCAGAGTCTATCACCAAAGTCGCTCTCGTTCTGTCACAGGCGCAAGTAGAAGAATACTACATCCCTCTTTTGAAACGTCTCTCCCAAGGAGAATGGTTCACATCACGGACATCTTCTGCTGCTTTGTACCCAGCCGTATACGCAAAGGTCTCCCCCGCTATCCAGGAGGACCTGCGCAAGGGGTTTGCTGCCCTGGGTTCGGACGACACACCGATGGTCCGCAGAGCAGCAGCTAAATGGCTAGGCGTTCGTATCCTTCACATTATCTGTGCGCGCCGACTAATCTGCAGCTCTTCCAGCCTCTCCTGACTCATTTCTCTCCCCAACATGTTCTATCGGACGGTTTACCGATATACCGTAGGCTTCAGTCAGACGATCAAGACTCCGTTCGGTTATTGACCGTCGAGGATTTGATTGCAATTGCGCAGCGGATGTCCCCAGCTGAGGTGAAAGAGCAGCTATTGAAGCAAATCCGCCACAGCATTGGGGACAAGAGCTGGCGTGTAAGATACATGGCAGCCAACCATTTCAACGAGGTTCATCCAACTTCGTCACCTGAAGCAACACTTTGCTCACTTGAATTCAGCTAGCGGACGCTGTTGGTGTTGAGCTTGTACGAGAAGAGTTAACTGCCCAGTATGTGCAGCTGCTGAAGGATAATGAAGCCGAGGTCCGGACTGCTGCTGCAGGGCAGATTCCAGGTACTCCCATTCCATCTCTTTTTTTACTGCAGCTCATCCGAACTTTGAGGCTTTTCTAAGCTTCTGGACAAGGATGTCATTCTGGCTCGTATTGTGCCTTGCGTCCGAGACCTGTCCCAGGACACCTCCCAACATGTGCGCGCCGCCCTTGCCAATCAAATTAGTGGCCTCGCTCCACTACTTGGAAAAGAATCAACCATCGAGCATCTACTCCCTCTTTTCCTCCATCTTCTGAAAGACGACTTCCCGGAAGTGCGACTGAACATCATCAGTAAATTGGAAACAGTTAATAATGGTTCGTCCTGTTCCCCAGCCCGTGCCGCCCCTCATCTTTCGTGTAGTGATCGGCATAGAACTCTTATCGGAGACCCTACTTCCTGCTATTGTCGAGCTCGCAGAAGATAAATCATGGCGCGTCCGCCAGGCGATTATCGAATATATACCCCTGCTCGCCAATCAGCTTGGTAAACCATTCTTTGACGAACAGCTCGGAAATCTGTGCATGTCATGGTTGGGTGATACTGTATTCAGTATCCGGGAGGCCGCCACTGTGAATCTCAAAAAACTAACCGAAGTATTTGGTGTGGAGTGGGCAAAAGTCCAGATTGTCCCGAAAGTCATGGGCATGGGAGCGCATCCCAACTATCTGTTTAGAATGACCACCGTTCAAGCTATCACGGTAGGCATCTTTTTGTATTCTCTGGTGTTGTGTTGCTTACATCTTTCATAGACCATTGCGCCGTCGCTCAATTTGGAAATCGTTCGGAGCGAGATCATCGATCCTCTGCTCCAGCTTGCCTCAGACGCTATTCCGAATATCCGGTTTAACGTTGCGAAATCTTTGGAAGTACTCGCCATTACATACGGCGTCACTCCTGCTGGCAACGAATTCGTGCGAACGAGAATCGTTCCTGCTCTGGAACAGCAGAAAAATGACCAAGATGCGGATGTTCGATATTTTGCGGCGCGGGCGCTTCAGAAGGCCCTGGCTGAGTCGTGAGGTACGATAGTTTTCGATCGTGTAAAGACATTGCCATTAGTCTTATAGTCGTAGTAAAACAGAAACAAGCTTACAACCTCGGAAGTTTTGTGCCCTACTTTTGCACCCATACACAAAATTTCGACTTTAATGAATATTATTTGCGAGTATTTGCGTGCTTCAATTATTTGCCGCCCCTTTTCTAAGGCATGTTCACGCTTAATCTCACAAAACTCTTCCAGTTCGACTTCTGTGCAGTTTTTAGAGTGCTTCTCAGAACCCTTGATGCAACAGCGAATCGATGTGTTGACCTGTTTCAGCTGTCTTAGTCCATTTGCTCCTTGTTGACCCGCACCGTGCGCTGTGAATCAATGTGAGGTCTTTTCTTTTTGTCCTTTGGCCTTTCCAGCGGATTTTGCGACGAAGCATCACAACGGACTTTTTCAAGTGCCCCGTAGCCTCAGCACAATCTTCGCCAGCCACTTTCTTCCTTGCATGTGGACGGATATTGTTCCTGATGGAGTGGCTTGATGTTTCTGACATACCTTGGATGATAAGCCCGGCCAACAAATTCCCATGATGACAATCACATTATAAAAGGGTCGCGTCCTTTGTCCTGCCTCTCTTTCAGTTTCTTCCCTCGTGTTCGACGGTCTCCGCCTAATTTTTAGTCACTCTTTCATCCATCCTACGACCAGTATGACCTTAATCACCCGCCTCGGAGCAGCTCTCTTTGTGCTCGCAGCCACTTTGCCCTTTGCTGCCTCCACCGCTGTCAACAGCAAGAGCTGCAAGAGCAACGAGTTTTGGTGAGTGGACTATTTTTTTTTCCCTACTTCATTTTTGTATTGAAATCTATCCAGGTACGAAGCCAAGAGCTGCTGTCTCCCCCACGGTGGCCCGCCCACTCCTCCCCCCGCCCCTCCCAAAGGTCACGACTGCCCGCCCACCAGCTACTACTGGAACAAGGGGCAGGGTTGCTGCTCCCCGAACCATCCCACTACCCCGAGCAACCCTCCCCCGCAATGCCGGCCGGGCTGGAGTTGGTACTCCAGTCTTCACATGTGCCTTCCCAACACGCCCACCACCCCGACCCCACCTCCTTCTTACCCGTCTGGAGGTGGAAGCGGAGGCCACGGATGGAAGCGTCATGCGCACAAGCGTTCGGGCCCCCTCTGCCCCACCGGTCTTGATGCCTGCCCCATCGCTGGCTTGTCCGCCAAAGATTTCGAATGTGTTGACACCGCTGTCGAACTCGAATCGTGCGGTGGGTGTGCTTCCCTCGGTCAAGGTCAGGACTGCACGGCCATCGTCGGCGCGTGGAACGTTGGATGCGAGCAGGGTCGGTGCGCTGGTATGTTTTTCCCTGCATACACCACAGTAAAAGGCCGCTAACAAAATATGAAATAGTCTACACTTGCACGTTTGGATTCAAGCGTGCCGAAGATGGCCAGAGCTGCATTCCGCTTTGAAGCTAAAGACAGAAAATAAACGCGAACATAGAAACACCTACCCCCACGTCATTACTTGACACACCATTCTTTTCCTCACACTCTTTGGGCTATTCCTCCCTACGGACCATATGTCAGTTGGAACTCGTCTCGGTTGGACACCTTCTGGACACTACTTATCATTCTCCGCATTCTTGTGGTATATGGTAGCTGCTTTTGATCTATTTTATTCACCGCACTAGACTCTTATTACCACACTCTTGTCCGTTATCAATCGCACTCAATTGCCTTGGTGGCCACCGTTTGCGAATCGCGATGTCAAGATGTTGATCCCACATGGGCCGCAGATGGGATCTTTGGGACCAATTTGTCCGAAATGCCGTCATTGAACGATCACGTGCAAAGTTAGAATCGCGCTTGTTTACCGAGCGTGGGAACAAACTCCAGAAAGGTATAAATGGGGTCACGCCGATACAACTGCTTTCTGTCCTGAACTTCCATCTTCCGTGCCTACGAGTACCCTCACAAGCCAATTCTCTTGCACGCCAAAGCCCATTTCACCCATACATCATCAAAGATCATGCCTTCCATCGCCCGCGCCATCCTTCTCGCCGTACACGCGTCCTCCTTCCTCGCCCTCACAGGCCTCGCGCCGGCGACGCTCAATGCCCTCGCGTCACCTCTTCCAGGCTCATCTCCCGCGACCTCGCCCAGCTCGCTTTTTGCCGCTCGTGTCCTCAGCAAGCATGGAGATGCCGAACTCGCTCCCGCCGTCTCGCCCGCTGTGTCCTCTCCTCTTCAACCGCGACGCTCTACCAGCGAGCCCATCCAGTCGCTCCGTCAATACTCTAGTGGAGCCCAGGCCGATGCTGCCAAAATGAGTACGTCTCTTTTCACTCTCCTATTTGCATTGCGTTCTAATGTGTTCACCAGGGAAGCTTCGCGCCCGCGCTCTGGCCGGCGAGCCCGCCGATGCCGCGTTTCAGCAGCAGTGTGCTGACGTCCTGAGGTCTTACCAGACGAACTTTGTTGGCTGCCAGCGCAACATGGTGCTTCTCGGACAGGACAAGGGTCTCGCGTGCTATGACAAAGCCGACGACATCGAGACGCTCATCAAAAACCTCATCAACGCCCACAAGGATATCCTCGAGAGCGTATCTGTTCTGGTAGACAACCTCCCGATACTCGGACCGATCTTGGGTCCCAGTGAGTTGTTTTTATCAACTTCTCCCTTGCATGTCCTGACCCACTCCCAGTCGTTTACCAGATCAAGTGCATAGTCGACGAAATTCTCGACCTCACCGAAAACATCACGGATTGCATCCTCAATCTCCTTGCGCCCCTCCTCACCGCGCTCGGCCTGTCCGCAGTGACAGATCTCCTCTGCTCGCTCAACCTCTGCATCCTCTAGACCCACCGCTGCATTCTCCAGACGCACCTCACTGTACTTTTGGCTCATATCTGTATCACATTACTATACCACCCCACATTTGTATCAACTATCCTGAATGATTATAGAGCTCCTTGATGTACACGAGAATAATACAACGACCAACGCCTCACAGCAGCACAATAATATTAATGTCCGCTCCAGCTCAACTCATTCTTCCTCGAGCCACCGTGCCGCAATAGGTCCGATGTATGGAAGCTGGAACCGCGCCAGTCCGTTTTGAGAAGCATCAAGGTATGCTCGAACTCTGCACGCGAAGTGAGTGGTTGTTCAAGGAGAGAGAAGGGAAATGCGTACGCCATATACGCTTGCGAACCAAGGATCAGTATGGTAAAGAAGGTGCGCATCCATCCCGGAAATTGCAGCAGGGACGCGAATATTCGAATGACGACCAACGGAGTGGTCAACAGCGCCGATTGGTATGCTAATTCGGTGTCAATGCGGGTTGCGTGCACAACATAAATTCAGGAGCAAATACCATGGAACCGGACGTAATCATTTTGGGTCTCGATAATGAGGAGAGCCAGTGCTGGAGGGTGTCATGACGAGAAAGTCTGGGAGCAGAAAGTGACCGCACCAGAAATGGGTCCCAGAAGGTACGCCACCGCAGCCAGCATATCGACGCGCAGTCCATGGCGGGTTTCCCATTGATTCTGTTGCCCCTCTGCCTCTTCTACAGCACCGAGACCGCCCGAGGCAGATGCATTGAAGGTAGGTATGCCGCCAGACTGGTAAGACGTGTCTGTGTGTGAAGCATGTGCAGGGAACCAGGGTCTTGCAGGGGCCTTGGATGTGACAGGAAGCGAGGCGGGATCATCAGGCGGCGGGGTCTAGCAAACAGATGGCATTCAGGACTCGAGAGTATTTCATGTATGCGGGGATACCGACATAGGCCGCAAAGGATGCGAAATGGCTGGACGATGAGGACATGGTGGTTGGGACGCTTGCCGAGCTGCCGATGACGGGGGGTCCGAAGGCGTTGCCACACAGACCCCAACACTCACATCACGTGGTCCTATCCAGCTTCCTAGACACTTTCTCCGCGCCGGCCTCGACGACCACGATCTAGGTGACTCTTTTTCCCCGCTGGGTGCGTAGCAACATGCTGACTTTTTCGTTCCTGCAGCATCGTACTATAGCCCACCAAGATGGTCAGATTTCGCCCGTCGCACAAGAGCACTTGCTGACACCCCACACAGGCCGACAACTCAGCACCCATTACCCTGCGCACCCGCAAATTCATCACCAACCGTCTCCTGGCTCGCCGCCAATTCGTCATTGATGTCCTCCATCCCTCTCGTCCAAACGTCTCCAAGGCAGACTTGTCTGAGAAGCTCGCGACTCTCTACAAGACCGACAAGAACCGCGTCGTTACCTTTGGATTCCGGACACAGTTTGGTGGTGGACGGAGTACCGGTTTTGCGTTGATCTACGACGACGAGGCGTCGCAGAAAAAGTTCGAGCCGAAGCACCGGCTGGTTCGCGTGCGTCCCTTTTGCGGTCGACGCTCGTGCCCGTACTTACCTGCTCTCCATTTCCCAGTCTCAGCTATCAGCTAAGGTCGACAAGCCGTCGCGCAAACTGCGGAAGGAGCGCAAGAACCGTGCCAAGAAGGTACATTTTTTCACCTTTTCGTGTTTTTCGGACGTGAAGCTGAATTCCTCTCCTTTTCCAGTTCCGCGGCACCAAAAAGGTCAAGGCAGCAGAAGCCCCCAAGAAGAAGTAGACGCTTCCTCCTGGCTTTCGTCGCGTGGGGATTGTTGGACGTTGAAAATTAGGGCACTGTATGTCATCCTTAATCCATGCTTTATGCCCTGCTTCCGAAAACAATGCAAACATTATATATGCGGTCCAAAAGTACATGGGTATCATAGTGTATGAATATGTCTAGCACAACGCCGCAACCAAGAAAGACTAGAACCCCGATTTTTTGTGGATGATGTCCGGGTCTTCCTGGTACTCTTCGGCCGACACCCACATCTGAGTCGGAAAAGTTAACTTGCAATCCAGACTGAGGAGTGATGCGCTCACCTTCTTGAAAGTGTTCAGACCAGCAAGAATTGAACCACCAATCCATGTTGAATATTTTCGTTCTGGTGGCGCGTATATTCTGATCTTCACATCTTTGAGCGCGAGTTTCTTGACTTCGTTCAAAAGACGATCCCCGAAACCTGGTAATTTCATAAGGAACCAAGAGTGAGAAGAAACTTTTTGAAACGCCCGACCTCGACATAACGTGCTGCCTCCGCTGAGAACAATGTTCGAGAAGAGCTGCTTTCGGAGATCAAGGTCGACACGGTTAATGGAGTCAACAACGACTTGGTGGACGCCAGCATATTCTTGCCCAATCAGTTCGGGGTTGAATAAGATCTCCGGAGCACGGAAACGCTCAGCGCCGAGCTGCGAATGGTCAGGTCAAGTCGCGTAAGAGCAATTGTCAGCATGCCTGAACGACGTTTCCGTCAGGCAGCCGGAATTCTTCTGTCCGTCCCTGTGCTTCTTTCTCTTCCTTTGCCGGGTTGAGAGCGACATAGCAGCATTTCTCTTTGATTGTTCGAACGACTTCTCGTTCTGCCGTCGTGTGCAAATGGTGACCGGATTTGCGAAGCAGGAGTTGGAGGTGGTCGGTGACGTCCCTGAATGGCCGGTTTCAAACCTGCCACGACCGTTGCTTGCACACATACCTTCCAGCAACGTCCACCCGTCGAATAGCGTGCGGCATCGAAAATCCTTCAAATACAGGCACTGCATGCGTCACCCCATCGCCCGAATCAATGACGATTCCAGTTGTTCGTCCGGAAGAATATCTGGACAGATATTGAGCGGTCGGCAACGTCGTCTTGCTGAAGCTCACAATGACAAAACTGCCTGTACGGAGGTGAATAGAGCGGGAACATTGAATGTGTCAAAGAATATTTGGGCTGCAACGTCTCGGTTACTTCGCGGGTTGAGGGGCGCTTCTGTTAAGAGCACGGGATGCTGAACGGTGTTGAACTGGTGGTGTCGAGCCTGCGCGTAGCGCGACGCACCTCTTCACTAAGGGTGCCCAATTCCTCGGCATATACCCAATTCCATATACGTTCCATGTCGTCCCAGTCCGTCACAATGCCGTGTTCCATTGGATACTTGATTTTGAGGAGGCCGCGAAACTCTTGGGCCCGCTTCCCGATGAACACATCGCCCTCCAACGCACCAGCCATAACGCGAATATGCTTTGGTCGCCCGACACTGTTACACGCGGGTTAAGGAGGAGTGGAGATACAGAAGCCGACATACAAAGATGGAAAGAAACATTTTGGGTGATCCTGTCCGGCGAAGCCAGCTTTGATCGTCCCCGAGCCCTGGTAGTTGGTTAATCGGGAAGATGGAAGGAGAGGCCGCAGACAAACATTGTCGATAACGACTGGCTGGTTGGTGAGCACGTCGTCGAACTCGGCGGACATGGTGGACGCGTTTACTTGAAGTGACCTAATTGGGACAAATAGACGACCTCGTTATTCATACCTCTCAGTCCACACTCGCCGTCATGGTCCTGTCCCTTGCATGGCTCTTCCTCTTTTCTGCAGTTGCCTCTGTCAACGCTGCTCTCCACAAGTGGGAGGCAACCAACTTCTGCAAATGTGCGCATTCGTCCAACCGCCTGCCCTGCGCTCATTCCAATCAGGCATCTGTTTTCAGTCGAACTACTCTATATTGCACCTGGATACTCCGGATAACCCGTCTCAACCGTGTCTTTCGTGTACAAAGCAGTGGTGTTTAAACCAAAATCTGCCCATATGCCGCGGTGCCTCCTTGGGCGATACCGACCCTGACACGGCGACTGGGAAAGAGGGGGACGTTGAAGCGCGATGCTTTCGTACGTGTCGATTTGCAAACATGGCTGTCCTTACACATTCATTAGAACGCGACTCGCCTCGCGACCAATTGGTTGTTACCATATTTCTCCTCACTGTAATGGGCCTACTGTTGGGTGCCGGCATCAAGAGTAGGATGGTAAAGGCGGGCTTTACGGACACTCAGATTCCGTGGGATGCAGGACGCAGATGGTGGGATGTAAGTCAAAGTATATGTATGTATCGCATGTCCGTTCTGGTGCTAACGTTGCCGCAAGGCATGGACGCCTGGCACGCAGATAGGATTATCACGGTTCGGACGCAGCGCAGATAGAAACGAGATGAGGATGGGAGATTATACGCCAGTTGCGGAACGGATAGGGTAGACTTTGTACGAGTAGTATTGCTTGGCCATCACCACGACATCATTATACGCGATGGGCTCACTGTGCTCGAAAGGATCCTCGCATTCAGGTAAACCCTGCCGCCATTGCTAGGCGCTGGTCTGACCCTTACGGCGATTCAAAGGTGGACACACCGTGCTAGGATCTTCCGCAGGCAGCGAAGCGGCAGGGAGTCGGCCTGATCCGCGCGCAGCTGCCTTGCAAGCAGCAGAGGCCAGATTGCAAGCCGTGAGTCGGCCCCCCAGATGCAGGATTCCAACTAACGTCCATACGTTCGTTATGTGAAGAGCAAGAAACGGGGTGCCCCGAACCAGGGTGCTTTGGCACAGCAAGCCGGCAAATCTTCTTCGCGGAGGGAGCCAGAACCACAACAAGAAGAGAGATTGGTGGTAAGTTGAATCGTTCATGCCGCTCCGTTGGGAACTCATATAGGTTGAACAAGTGGGATTGATGTACATAGTAGTTAGGACGTAACCTGTACTTTGTTTGTCGGCGGCTTCGTTCATCTTCTTCTTCCACATGAATGTCAAGCGAATGGGAACGAGTGCTCTGGAGAAGACAAGAGCATCCAGATAATTTCGCGCCAGACTCATTCTTGTCCTCTCTCAGAAGAAATGGTAATGTTTGCCGTTCGAGGCAACTCGTGTAACTAACGTTTCTGGTCCACACCAGCCAACTTTAGGCCATACACTTATTGGCCGCTGGTCTTACTTTCCTGTGCAATTACCCAGCACCTCGCCACCATCTTCATATTTGTTTCAGTCTTTGTCCGATTGAAGGAAAGCTATCTCGACCCACATATTCTGGTTTGGATATCTGTGGGCTGCTTCTTCGGGGGCTATCTGTCCTGGGAATTACTAGACCGGACAGGAGCTGGCCATGCGCATCGACACGCCAACCGTAAGTTACCTTGCCTTGCTTTGTGCAGAACCGCTGAGCGGCATCAAATCACATAGGCGTCAAAGCCGTAAAGTCGTCCATTCTAATATTCCTCGCCCTCATGTCCTTGTCTCCGGTCCTCAGAACTTTAACCGCAGCAACCTCATCCGATTCCATTTGGGCCCTATCTGCCACCCTGTTCGGTGTGAATGCTCTTCTTGCGGATTATAGCGCGATATCGTTTGGCGGACAGGTCCATGAGAGGTCCGATCTTCCCGTCCTTGAGCAAACTCTGTATCAGGCTTTAACCGTTTCATATTAGGCTCACCTCGGTTTTGTCGATGAACGCCGCTATTTCGGCGTCCGTGGTCCTCGCGTCACGTTTGGCCAACGATCTGGCTGTATTCGCCCTCATTTTATTCTCGGTCCAAGCCTTTGCCCTCTTCCCTCGGCTTCGTCACCGGCTAGGGGCGAGTGTATCGACTTACCTCCTCCTTCCATTGATCTAATGTCGTATAGCTTTGCTCCTCCGCATTACAAGTGGTGTTTACTATCGTCTTGTCATTCGTTTCGGTGGTGGTTACGATATCACTCTCCCGCACGGTCACCTGGATATATTCTGCAGTGCAACTTGGGACTACCTTCCTTGCGCCTGCAGTTCTAGTTTGGGCTCAAAAGTTTAAAAAGTTCGTCCCTCTTTTCCTAATAGCGTGCTGCATAATTGATGTGCCCAAGTGAAATTCGGGGCCCATGGGATGTGGCCACGCCGAAGGTTAATTGAACGAAGGAGGGCAATGTACATCTTCAAGACAACAAGACAAATATACAACTAGAATACACTATGAAACAAGTTGGTGGGCGATGCAGTATTAACATGCATGGTCTACAGTTCTACAATGTCACAATTTCAAAAAAAAAATTAGCGGTAAGATTTAAAGCACTTTCGCAGAGTCGAGTTCGTCGCGGCCACGTGATCATCTACTCATGTCTGCTGCATTTCTCCATCGTCGCTTTCTTCTGTTCGCTGTCGTTTGGAGCCTGTGGATGACCCCATTTCAATGCCCCTGGCTTGCAGAACGTCCATGGCAGTCTTTGTAGGGGCATCAGATGGTTTCTTCGTCCGAGCTCGCGTCCTGCGCAAAGCACCAAACGCCTGTGCCTTGATGACGGCGAGAGTACCGGAAAGGGGGGGCGGTACGGAAGAAGGGGAAGTTGAACGAGAAGGGGGCGAGATGGCGGAATCACGGCGTGCGCGGAGGCGTGGGTGGCCATATGAATTAGAATCACCGTCACTACTCCCTCGATCGTGCTGCGAACCACTATCGCTCATGGAAAGTGGTGGAAGTATGGGCAAAGCAGGACGGTCGCCCACAGAATCTGCTCTCCGGTTCCCCAGTCTGTAGCGAACGGCGTCACTCCCGGGCCCGGATAAAGACACTTCAGTGGTTCCTCCATGAAGCCCAACGTCGGAGCGGGGATTGGAGTGGCGGCGATAGTCGAAATCAGCCCGCTCGTGCGGGACGGTTCCTTCGGGAAACGCGAATTGGAACGGAGACGTCAAGGACGCAGATGAAGACGAGGGCGTGGTGCTGCTAGGCGATATGGATCGGCTTCCCGGAAAAACATAGGGAGCGGTATCCAGATTGTTGACGGGAACTTTCTGGTCCTCACCGAACCTACCAGAGAAGGGCACAGAGAGATCTGGCGACGTCAGGGTGGGGGATTCGCCAAAATTGGGAGAGTTGGACGACTGAGCGCTGGAAGGTGGCCCTGGTTCTCCCCCGGATGATGTGTTCTGACCGATGTTTTGCGACCAAGCGTTATCTCGGTGGGATCCGTGGACGTTATACGAGTACGGGCCGTATTTGCGCTGAGTGAGAGGGTGCGGAGAGTTTTCACCGGAGACGTCGCCCTGAGGGTACGGCATGGATGGGGAATGGCTGTAATTAGGGTTCGGTCCAGTGTTGTACTGCCCAGTGCACATTGTGGGATCGTCGTGGGACCTGTAGGTCATACTGTCGGTGCCGTAAGAATGCATCTGAGACGACCCCATATGGCCATTGAGGATGGGCTGGGGAAGTGGCGGTAGTTCGTCGTTTTCGCCAGTCTTCCTCGACTGCCAAAGGGCCCTCCAAAACTTTTCGCGCTCACGAAATTCATGTCGCAAGTTAGCATTGTGTTGCCGCAGCTCCTGGGCTTCGGAGCGGGCGTCGCGACATGAGTCCTGGAGTTGTAGAACGACACTTTCCAAGCTGGTGACTGCGGAAACGATAAATCAGAGTCCAGTTGCAAATTCGTGGTAAGAAGGAAAAACCTGTTTCCTCGAGAGTGGCGATGTAGTTCGCGCGCCTTGCCCGAAAAGCGGCCTGGGCGTCGGCATTCTTCTTTTTGCGTAGGGCAATATCACTCAATCTGAAAGGATTACACACGAGTTAAATCAGGATCAAACTGAAATTGAATATAAAAGGCTGGCCTGTTTTCGCCTTCGTTATTATTCTTCGGCATTTTCGGGCGTCGGCGGAGTCGTGAGCAATTAACAGAGTGGAAAAAGTCAATTATTAAGATACGTTGACGTTTTTAGATCGGGAGTGAAAAGAAAGGTGCAGGCAGACGAAATATTCGGATACAACAGAGTGAGTTGAAGAAAACCGGCGTAAAATCGCAAACAAGCCACTGGCGTGCCGATGACGAAGGGGTGCAATGGATCGAACGGATGTGGAAGGAAGACCACCACCCGCCTAGGGCGCGTGCTTGGCGCGTGCGGATAGACGCGTTGCTGAAGGTATTGTCGGATGTTATTTTCGAAGGTCAAAGACGGGAGGACGGTTGAAACACAATTTCGCAACAAGACACCTGGCTTCCAATAGCGTCGAATGCGACTCACGAGACTACTGGCGGGGCTCGGATGTGGGAGGAGGCAGAGCAACCCCTCGTCGAGTCGGTGTTATAAGCATGGTTGAAGAAGCAATTCGAAGGCCACGAGGAGCTCAGGTCTTTTTCAAGGCCGCGGACGACCCTTAGCTGATTGTTGTGATAACTTAAGATTGCAGTGGCGTCTGGCATTCTCGAAGGTTGCTGTCAGGATTTGAGGCACGGCCGAAAAATATATTCCTCAGAATCCACGGAGCTGGACGCACGCAGGCGTCCCGCCACAAGCAGCCAGGGAGTCGGCCATCTCCGACTACGGAATTCATTCATCTCCTTCCTGCTCCTGCTCCCCGTCTCCCTCCAGATCCAGCGTTTCCAGGTTTGTTCCTTGTCCATCAAGCACGCAGGCCACCCTTCGTCCAACACGACCGTTCAATGCCATAGACACGGGCCCAGATCCGCCATACGCTAATTCTCGCCGTCCCTTAATCGGCATCGGTATCGAGGCCAGCTGAGAAGATATAAGCACATGTCCGTTCGCTGGGGTGAAACCTACTTGGCCTTGTTCCCAGAGTTCCATGGCCCGCTGCATCAGATCTTCGCGGCTTGGAGTCCTTACATACTCGGCGGGACCTAGCTCTTGATACTCTAGTTCACTATACCCCACTGTCGCTATAAAAGCTCCCCCTAAGTACGATCAGCAAAAGGATTTAGAGCATTTTGTGCAGCCTACCCGGTTGGTTACGAATCCGGTAAACAATTACAACACATGATTCATCGAAGAATTCGGCGTCTAGGATCTCGAGATGAACTGGCCCTGCGTCTTCCTGTTCCGCGGGAAGCAGTCCATCGAGAAGCGCAATGCCAACGGAGAGAGGCAATTGGGAAGTCTTACCGCCGAAGCGGACTCGTGCTAGACACACTGATGTCCCTTGAGCAGTTGCCACGTCTCCAGGCAGAATCAGCTCACGCACAGAAGGTCCGATTCGGAGCAGCAGGAATATGCATTGCAAGGTATTGTGCAAATTCTTCCTGCTGTACGAATTTGGTATGGCGACTTCCCATGCATCTAGTCGACGTACCTCGTTCTCAGCCAAATTGATCCGTTCGCGGATAGCAATAGGTGCGTTCGATTGCGGTGTTGGCCTCGCTTGTGTCGCCTGGCCCATAGAATCCCGTCTAGCCGAAACCAAAGCAGAACGTGAGGTGGCCCCGGCTGCGCCATCGAATACTCGTTGGCATCTTAAGGCTAATTCCTGGACTAGGGCATCGAGGTTTCGGTCCAAGTGTTTTAATTCATTCTGTGTTGTAGTCTACTACAAGTTAGCTAGACGAAATAGTCGGGAACGGCGACATACCACCTGCCACTTCGTCTGATCGACTGCGGCCCGCGTATGCTCAATGGTAATGTAGAGATTTGGACTATTGTTCACAATACCGAGTTCCCGAGCGTTGAACTGAGGAACAGGGCCCATGAACCATTTATCGATGGAGCTAACAACCAACCCGGACATAAAATAATTGTTAACTTCCAATGTGTCGTGGCGGAGGTGAGAATGCATTTCATTTGGTGAATTTGCGGCAAGTGTTTCTGTCAAAAAAGTTGGACACAGGCTTGGAAGGGGTAATAATGGCATACCGGCGCGAAGCCATATGATAAATTCTTTGAAACGGGAAAGTTCACGACGGGCGACAGCGGCGAGCCAACTCGCTATAAAAATTGCTCGACCTGTTAAATCGATACAGGTCTCCAGATCTTTTGTTGCAAGCTGAAAGGAAGCGTATTGTGGGCTGCGTGCGTGTGTGATTTTTACTCGAAGGAATGGCGATAATCAATACCTACAGTTGGGACCAACCCAGAACCTCTTCCAAAATGAGATGAAGACGTTGGCACGCAGGCGCCACTCTCTTCTCAGAAAAGTCACGTAATTTGACAATGGCTTCCGTAACTGAGGATTCCCACTTCTGAATGCCCTGTAAGAGGTCAGTGGTGCGAGAATTTGGCCAACATCTCTCTATACCCTCTCACTCATTTGTTCGCCGCTGCCCAGGAAATCTGAAAGCGCTTCTGAAGCTCGGCCTGTCAGGAGAAGACAAGTAAGATCCAGGATAGCCGTTGGTTCATGTTCTGAGAATATGGTTAGACAACGAAGAGGAATATGATAATACCACACGCACGACCGAACTGCTCTCTCTGCTTTTTTTCTAAAGCTCTGATCCACTTGGGTCCAAGTTCCCTTGCACCACTAAGACTTTCAGAGCCAAACCAAACAGCCCGCATTTCTTTAACGACTCGTATACAGTACCATACCAATTCCCGGGAGCTTGTGGAGACCCTGGCCATGTCTCGTATCTGGCGGTCTTCGAGCATGAGAAGCCGAACATATAGAGGAGGGAGATCCGTGCTGCTTGCTCCGTCGACGACTTCTTGAGGGTGAATAATGAGAACCGGAAGCTTTGGGTGTTTGAATAGCGATGGGATCAACAAGCTGGGACCGAGGGAAATGGGGCCAAGGTGATAACTGCCGTCAAGAAAACAATGGATGTAGCCAGCATTATCGGTGACGACCAAAATGCTGTCGATATTGGCGTCGTCGGCGACATCTAAATGACCATTGCTAGGATCCAGTTGCTTAACCTGCGAGCCCATAGAAGCGACCATTGGATCTGAATTCAGTGTAGGCCAGCTCTTTATGACTTCCGGGAGTGATGATTTGGGGTTCGATCTCGTTTGAGAGCCTTGAAACGCAAACAAATCAGTTGCACTACGAAGCCGATTTCAGTGTGTATGCTGAATGAGAGTCAAAGGCTTACGTGAGTTTCTGCGACTCTTCCTGCAAGCTATCGAGCAGAGGAAGTGTTTTAAGAATCGAATGAGATGTTCCAGGCTTGAAACTCTGTTACAAATCCGAAGAGGTGGATTTCCAAGTACAAACGTACAATCAAGCCGTTTCTTTTGAAAATGTCCGGAATTGATTTCACACTGACGGTCTTCTCTGTTCGGAACCACCAAACATTTGTGATATGTCTGGGGGCATCCGAGGGGATGGAAACAACGAGGGAACGTTCTTCGTGTCCGTCCTGCACAGAATGAAGTGTCACGCGAGGAGGGTCGTGCGCGACTGCGATACTTTGCCCTGCAGATTGTCAGCGGCTGCGGGTCAAACTGAGTCAAATGCTACCGTCAGGACTCCACGCTAAGCCAACGATCTGCTCACTGACTGTGTCATCGTTTCCAACGTCGACTTCCCAGGTCTTGGAACCTTGCATTTTCCACAGACTCATACGATCACGGCCACCAAGCCGAGAGACAAGGACCAACAGATCTTTGTCCGGACAACATGCGGATGCAAGTAGTCTGCACACAGACGGCCCTACGTGCACTGACGCCAATGAGGCAAAGCTATCCATGGGAAGTAGTTACGCGTTGCAAGAGGCTATTCGTTAGCGTTGGCAAGAGTCCCGTTCGTCGTCGGTGGTGTTGCCTTGCCTAGGAAGCTCGTTCTTCGTCTCGAAAGTGCCGAACTGGTCAATATGAGGCGCGTATGGTATTGTTATACAATATCGTGTTTGTCACTGATTGGCAAATGCGTCTTTCTTTAATGACACTGCGCATGCTTCGCGCTCTCGTCTGACCTCGGGCACATAGTGGCCCGAACAAAGGCTGGAATGGCTTTGAGGGTGCAAGACGCCGGCTTTCAGCGTCGGAATCGGGGGCACGCGTGACGTGACTCTCGCGTTTTTGAAAACAGAAAGATTACTTTTGGAGCTAAGGTTTCTTACGCTTGCCAACCTTCTTGCCCACCCTTCCTGGAGCATCGCCCTTCTTAGACCTGACACCCTCTTGGCTGCCCTTCTGCCCGAAATCTCTGTCGAACGCTCCTCCACTGCGAGCTGTAACCTTTTTGCGACTGCGACTGGCCTTTTTAGATGGCGGGCGAGGAACTTGAATGCCGATTTTTGCAGGCCGTGCGCTTTTCTTGGCAGAGCGAATGGCGGCCTTTGTAGCCCGATCGTCTCCAAGCTCCTCGTCCTCCTCCATAGCAAGCTTCCGTCGTTTGGCTTTTCGCGTGAGCCCCGAAAACTTGTCCCTTTTGGGCTAGAAGAGTATTTTAATATTGACAACATAGATCCAAACATCCAATATACCTTATCGGCGGAGGTTACTGGTTCTTTGCTCTTTTTCCCGGGGATGGCGCTTGCTTCGTACTGTTGTTTGCTTAGGGCTGACGGAAGAGTTGAGCAAACAACGCAGTTGCACCAAACCATGGGCAGACCTTCAGCACTCAGTTTTTCTTTGCCCGTCTGGAACCATGTCCGCGCAGGTCTGGAGTAGATTTCGGCCTCATGTTCCATCATGTTCTGCCCTTTTTTCAACTCCATTTCTGCTTGACGGAACTTGACAAATATGAGAAGGGTTTGATCGGCAACATCCGAAAAGAACGTACCTGCTTCTCCTCTTTCTCCTCCTTCAGGATTTCAGAAATCTCTTCTTTGAGATCCTCCAACTTTTCCACCCATTTTGCAACGGCTTCCGGTGGTACTATTCTGTGGCGGACTTGGTCTGATTCAGCTCCATGTTTTATCGCTGTCTTGAGCATTTTACGATCGGCTTCCCCTACGAGGGTAACAGAACTGTGAAGGTACTTGAGACGTACGTCAAGCTTGCACGGATAATGGACATACCGTCCTTTTTTGCCCGCTCGAGCCGTTCTTCCAACACGATGTAGATATTGCGCTAGTTGACCCGGCATGTCGTAGTTGATGACGGTTTCAATACCTTTTATATCAAGACCACGAGAAGCCAAGTCAGTTGCCATAAGGTAGTCCACCGAGCCGTCTCGGAAACGTTGCAGAGCAGCGAGACGCTACGCAGGGTCAGACAGTAGATATAAAAGACACAGAGCCGAACCTGTTCCTGGGTAAGATCCCCATGCAATTCATCGCATTTCATACCCAGGAGACTGAAAACGATTCGCATCTGATGGGCCAACTTTTTGCTCCGCAGGAAGATTATGACATTGGTCCTGAACGTCCTTTTGCACAAAGTGACGAGCAATGCGGAGCGCTCCGCCTCTTTGCCAGCACGGACTCGGACGAACTCTTGTACAAGACCACGAGCCGTGCTGCGCTTCGGATCCACAAAGAGCCGCACGGGCTTGTTCAAAGACATTCTAACCAGCTCATCAACGGAGTCCGTCATAGTTGCTGAGAATAGCATGGTCTGGCGCGAGGTCGGGCAAGACTTGACGATTTCGGTCAATTCGTCTGCGAAACCATCCGAAAGCATCCGGTCAGCTTCGTCCAGAACGAGGATATCCAGAGTATCCAACGTGAAGGAAGGTGAATTGTGAATGTGATCAATAAGCCGACCCGGTGTCGCAATTACGACGTCAGGGCGGCTGCGTAAAGCAACTTCCTGGGACTTGACAGACAGACCACCTGTATTTCAAGTCAATGACAGTTACGCAGTCGAAAATAGAAGAACGAACCAACTATTAGACAGAATCGAATATCAGTATGAGTTGCCAACTTGCATCCGACCTCAAAACACTGGACTGCCAACTCTCTCGTGGGCACAAGAACAAGACATCGGGTCGCTGCCGATTTTGTGCCCTTTTCTCTGTACAATAGACGTTCAAGCATAGGTATAATGAAGGCAGCGGTCTTCCCGGAACCAGTCACGGCCCCACCAACAACGTCCTTCCCCAGCAACGCGACAGGAATAGTCGCAGCTTGAATCGGCGTGGGTTTGAGAAAACCAAGCGTGGTGATAGCCTTGAGAATGGGCCGAGCCAGGTTCATGGTGAGGAATGAGGCGTGCTGCTCTGTCGAAATGACATCGGAGTCGAAGAAGGCCGCTTTGCGGTCCTTCTCCGCTTGAGTTTCCGGTTCAGACTCGTCGTCAGAAGAGTCCGACTTGTCCTCGTCTTCCTGTTGGTTTGCTGCCTCGTCTCCTTCTTCGTCGGACGACGCAAGGGGGTCCTCTTCTTCCTCATCGTCCTCCTCCTCATGCAGGGTATCAAACTCATCTTCGTCCCCGTCGCTGTTCCCAGAGCCTGAGGCCTCGCCTTCGCTCGCACTGTCTTCTTCTGCAGCTCTTTTTCTTTTGGCACCAAGTTTTCGGCGGGCAATGATGTCGTCAACAGATATGGGCTCTGGTTTGGATCCGCCTTTAACAACGTCGTGCAGTTCTGTTTGGTCACCCAGGATGTCTGCATAAGGGTCCCCAGAAAGGTCGAAGACGAACTCTGGGTTGAGATCGGCATCGTCCTTGGTCTTGGTCTGAATATCTTCCTCAACGTCTGAGTCTATTGTTAAGACATAGTCGTCTTCGCCCATGTTGCGACGTGGGTCGATTGCGCCAAACGTCAAAGTTGTGGATGTGTCCCAGAATGGAAAAAAAAACTCGGTCCGCGAGTCCGAAGATTTGTCAGCACTGCCCAACAGACATCCGGCGACCATCCAGCATGTCGCTGCGTTTACATTGGATTAGTTAGGTTACAAGTTACAGAGCATTGTGATGTGAGGGTATAAAACATGACAAGTCGTGGCAATGTCCGACCAGGGAGAATACAAATGTGCAAGGGTCCGCCAAATAAATCATCTACCACGAGAACAGCTTGCGCACTTTCGTAATGTCCTTCGCTTGAATCCCGCCGGAAGTTTCGCGCGACATGACGCGTGGTGGGCTCGGACCATCGATGAGGTCTGCCTCTTGGGGTGAAATACGTGACTTTTGCATCTACATCCGCGTTCATTAGCCGTAGTTGAAGTTTAATACACCCAAACCTACATCATCGTTCATGACGCATTGCGCCAATAACATGTCCGCGATATGTTGTCTGGAAGGGAAAGTGTAATCATTGACAGCACGGCATTGAGCCTGACACTGAGTCGTGCTGTTGATAAATCTCCCCATCATGTTGAACTTGCCCCAATGGATCTTATTGGAATCCGTTGGATTGACATCGTCATTAGCTTCATGTGCCCGGATTAGATCAGACATATGAACCTCCCTGTACCGCGTGAGCTTATGAGCGATCACCATGAAAGAGAAGAGGCGTAGTCTTACAACGCAGGTATGCAAGCGCCTTTCGTGTTTCTAAGAGCCAGCCGATACGCCCGGTGCGACCGAATTTGCTGTAGAAGAACATCCCATGACTGCAGGTTTTTAGCCTGGTCGGGTGACTTTGTTTTGAACTGCTCCATTGTCTGATCCCCTGGGAACGTAGAATGGTTGATTCCAGCAACAAACGCGCGCAGGGCGGAGTAGTTGTTTAGTCCTCGCAGCTTCTGAGCGATTTCAACAATTTTTTCAATTTGCCTCGCTCTGGCCTTCGCCTTGTCATGGCAAAGGATAAGGGAAACGACCCTGAAAGGACATTCAGAAAAATAGCCTGCACCCAATGATGAGACGCACCAGTCGGCTAAATGGTTAGAAAAATCATTGAAACGGGCAATGGAATCGGTAACAGGATCCTTTTTGCCGGAAACAAATGTGTAGCGAAGCCAATGCCGGGGCTATCAAGTATAAATAAGGTCAGTTACTTCTGATATCGTTAATTGCGAGAACAAAACTGACCTCAATGTCCAGGAACAACTTGACCTCCATACGAGTTATTTCCTGTGCAATCTCTTCGGAGTCGGTGGCATTTACATCCGCGGCAAGTTTGAGGAGTTCCTTGAGCTGAAGCCTATGATTGGCTTCAGAGTTTTCGTTGTGCGCAACACCATTGGGTGTCGATGAGGGAATTATCAGCTTGTTTCCTAATGGAAGGCTGCCCTTGCGTTCTCGGAAAGGGGCCGGTATCATGGGCGCCGCCTTGGTCTTGGCAGATGGCGATCGTGCATTAGGTAGAGACTCCAGTTCGGAGCTGTGGGTGCTGTTGAGAGTGAGCACAGCACTCTTCTCGTCATCGTCATAGTCGCTCTCGTCTTCGGGATAGTCTGGTTTGTGCGCCCAGGCCGCATCCTTGTCGACAAGGTTTGGGAGTAGTTCGTGGAAAGGCAGGAAGTCCGAGCCGTAATGAAGGAGATATGTTTTCGACGTGATAGATTTGAAGAGTGCAGATAGTGCGCTGGGAGTCCCTCGGACTTTGAAGTCGTATGGGTAATCCCGAATCCATTGTTCGAGCAAGTGACAGATCCTTGAACGAAAGTTGAGTCGACAAAAAAGCACATTAATGGGATTCAACCATACCGCATTTGTGCAAAGCAAGCGAACATGGGGTCGCCAGAAGGCTGGTCAAGTTGACGGAGCCGTAATTGCATGGCTAAAAGGATGCTTCTCGGGCTTGCAAACCTCCGATAAGTGAGCAAAAAATGTGTTATATATGTTGGATCTGTGGCAGAACCTTGTGAATAACGAAAATGGAAGAGAGAAAGAGATGGGAGGACAGCTCACCGTCTCCGCTGACAGCTAAGAACAGAAGTTTATCCAAAAGCTCGTCCAGAGTAGCCCACGGCCGGCTGCTTGCGTCCTTCTCTTTGCTTTCTTTTTTGTTTGGCGGAGGATCCACGACAACATCCATGATCTCACCAGACGTTGGCGGGGTCTTTTGTAATGGCATTGCATTGGAATTGCTCCTTGCAATGCCAGTTGCAAGACTATCCTTTTCAATCTGCCAATCTCTGGTTCTTGATTTCTCGTGTTCGGATAATAAATCACCAGTGGATCGCGCCCTGGTGGGAGAGTTGGGAACGGTCGGGGACCGTGATGCAGGGATGGTGGGCAACGGTGAATTGGGGAGGCGTGATAACGAGCTTTGTCCTTGAGACAGCGTGCTCATTGACGATACAGAAGAAGAGGCGGTAGGTGTCGCTGTGCGTGAGGTCTCCCATGGTGGTGGAGATATCAAAAGCACGGGCGATGCTGGGTTGCGGTAATCGATGTCGGATTCACTTTTACTGGAATCTATATAAATAGATCAATCAGCTAATCAGCTCGAGCCGATGTCAAAAAATTCTGAATACGGACGTCGCCCTCGGAAAACTGCTTTGATAAGCCATTCAAAGGCTTGGCGCATCTTTTTCTTGCCGGACTCTTGAGCGTTCGATACTTCCACAAGCCCGTTGTCGTATAGTTGCAGAAAGTCAGCTGCTGCTCCTTGGGGGTCGACGCGGCGCTCCAAGTCGGATTTGCACGCGAGAACCACGGTTGGAATCATCATGGCCCGGAATCGTTCTGAGAGTAAAACCATAATTGAGCGGTAAAGTGCGGGGAGAAAGAACGAAGCTCACGAAGTAGCCCCTCGACCGGCAGAAACGAATCGGGATCAGAAGCATCGTAGCACATGATGACGCCGTCTATGGAGGGAGAGCCATCTGGCCAGACCGAGTCATCCAGAGTAGTTTTCGATACGTCCGCTTCGATGACATGCAGAGGGTACTCTTCAAAACCATCTTTGATGCGACCCACACGCAGACTATCTGAAAAGTTGAACCAGATTAGCAAGCAATGGTGGAAGAGACGAAGGCTCACAATTCGCAGAGAAGTGGGTTGATTGCACCTCGAATGAGTGGTTGGTGGGTTCAGAAAGGCCGTAGTCTTTCAACCCCTTCCTAACGACGACGGATTTACCGCATCTCGCCGCACCCACGACGAGAAGAGTGAGAGGCGTGTCCTTGTTGGGGTCACCCAGCTGGGAACGGATAATTTAACTTATGGCACGGAGCGAGCGAGGCGAACAACTCACGTCGGAGACATGTGTGTTGATAAGCATACGCTTGGCGGGATGAGAAGCATAGACACCCAAACTCCCGCTGCGGGTCCGTCCTGTTCTCGGGGAAGCAGCCGGGATAGACGCTCTTATCGGCTGCTGGTGGTGAATGCCGTCCTCGGTGCTGGACGAGGTGGAGACACTGCTCATGATGCTGCTCATGCTGGAAGTCGCACTGAGTGTGGTTGTGCGGGGGGGAAGGGGGAGTTCGCCGCCGCGGATTGGTTTGACGCTGTCCATGCCGTTGTAGCGTTCGGGAAATGAATCGGAACGCTCGACGTCAGAGTCGCCAGAAGGGTCGTACTCGTCGCGAAGAGACGAGCTGACGCTGGCCCCACGCTTCCGGCCGGAGTACATTTGGACGCGCTCCTTGGAAGAGCGGTCAAAAATGAGGTTTCGAGGGGCCTCTAGGGCGGATGCGGTGTGGCCCCGGTTGGGGCGAGCAGCTGCGTCGCGGACGTGGGGAGCGAAGGAGTCGACGGAGACGGACTTGCGGACGCTCTGGGCCCTCAGACCCTCGGAATCGGAGGACACGGGAGACACGGGGGTGGTCGGCAAGGCGTCGGGTGGTCGGCCGTCGTGGGCAGGTCGAGCGTGGGGCTCAGAGAGGGCGCCGACGGTGTCCATGCAAGCCTACGGTGTGCCTAGTGGGTTGGCGGCAAGAGTCAAGCGCACTAGCCAAACATGCACAAAACGCTATTCAAATTATACCCTACAACAAAATCGGGCGCGGTATCTACTGTATGCTACGTATGCTACCGCCAGCAAGAAATATTACTTGTACGCAGAATATATAGAGCAACTTTTGGATGAGTGAGGAGACGACATACATAGGGCGTTCTGTGCCCCAGATCAGCAACCACGGCGGCGTCTTAGATGTTCCAGACTCACAAATAAAATTGCGTGTTCAGTGACAGGTGGTCTGGAACTCAATCAAGAGCATCGCGTCTGCCGCAGTCTGGCTGAAACTGCTCTGGGGTGTGCCCATTTTTATCATCGCTTCGTGCAAGGCAGCAGCGACGCCGAAATCCAGGATGCGGGAATGGGACGGAGATGACGCGGGAGACGGTGATTGCGGCGGAGACGGTGTCACGGCTTCTTGTGCTTCCTCCTCGTCCTCATCGTCATCGTCGCTCGAATGCAGTCGGGCATGCGGCCGAAGACGAACGCGTCGGCCGTCAGTCCGCTCCAGGGACGGGGTGCCGGATCTCGATGCAGAGGCGGATACTGACGGCGAGAAAAATCCGTAGCCATCGTCAAAGTCGTCGTCGCTGCCCCCGCCATGTCGCCCGAGCTTCTTCTCTCGTTTCCGGGCAGATTGACGTAGATTCCTGAACCAGTTGGTCACTTTTCCGATGTCCCTTTGGGGCGCAAGTCAGCGTCGATCCGTAGATGACACGGAAGGAGCTTACATGCCAATCTCGAGGGCCAGGGCAGAACGCTCCTCGATGGATGGTGTGGGGGTTTTGCTAAACAGTTGTTTGAGAGCGTCGAGTTGCAGAGGCTCTGGCCTTGCCCGTCGCTGGCGAGCAGACAAGGAAACAGCAGCACTGGTAGAACCATACGGTGTGGCACTACGGCGTGATGAAGCTCGTCGACTTCGAGTAACGAAGGCGTCGTCGGCGACAGACGAAGAAGGCGAACGGCGTCCTCGTTCCGTCAAAGAGGGCTGATCTGGGGCTGGTGGGAATGGGACTTCATCGATGACGGCGCCTGCATAATCCTCATCGTCCTTTTTCTTTAAGCTGCTTTGATTTTGGAACCAATTGGTGACACTTTGATATCGCCTGATAGCACGTGTGGGATGAGACAAAATTGGAGGAAAGATGCTGAATAGACGCACATTCCAATAATATCCGCCATATTCTGCCTCTCGTCGGTGGTGGGATGTGGGTTGAGGACATATCTCCTCCGCAACTCCTCGATCTGTTCCGGCGATGGGCGTAATCTCATTGTTTGTTCAGATTCTGAAAGCAGGTCTGGTGAAATGGGGAGGTCTGGTTTAAGAAATTGTGTAGTTGCGCTTTCGGGGGGAGAGTAGGTGTCGTTGTCGTGGAACTGGTCAAAGTCTGGGGAGGGTGGGGCAGAGGGAGTTATATAAGAGACGCCGCGAGGCCGTTTCTTTGTCGAGGCCCGTTTGTTTTGAAAATAGCTGTTTACGCTTTTCGCGAGACTAAAAGGACAAAGTCACAAAAGAAACAAGAGGGTTGCAGAGACAAAGAACGCACAGGCCAACAGATTGCGCCAGAGCTAAACGCTGCGAAACGGTAGGATGATCGGTTTGCTCGTACAATTCATTGAGTGCGGCGAGCTGAGCGGGGGAATGGCGATGGCGTTTCTTTGCGGGCGGCATTATAAACAAGGAGGACGAAGGATGAAAGACACTTTTTAGCTATAGCACTAGTGGCTGTGCCATACTTGTGCTACTAGTATTCGCTGACAAAGCATCCATTGACGAATATCAATCGATGAAGGTTCTTCTTACCAACGACGACGGCCCGCCGTCAGCAGCGTCGCCCTATATCTTTAATTTCTACCGCCATTTAACCGCTCTGGGATGGGAGGTCAAGGTGGTGGTCCCCAGTTCCCAGAAATCCTGGATCGGCAAGTCGAGCATTCAGCAATTATTTGTGCTGTTTTCCAACTTCCGTGAAACAAGGCAAAGCGTTTCATATTACAGAAGTTACGCAAGGCCGTTATTTCTATCCAACCGGACCTGGTTCGTACTTAGTATAGGTTTGCGATGTATCCTTGCCTCACACTACTCAGATGGGCTGGCAGGAGAGACATCGTCGACTTCAAGGCCGTTGAAAGATGGTGAAGCGGTGGGTTTATCAACTTGCTTCGATCAGGCTGCTCTTGATGCAGTTTAACAGGCCGAGTGGATTCTCCTGGACGGGGTAATCTCCACGTACTTGAGTCTGTAGTTGCTCATTTCCCTAGACTCCGGCAACCTGTGCAAATGTTGGTCTACACAACATATACCCGGGCGAAATCGACCTTGTGATCAGCGGCCCAAACCTTGGCCGCAACGTATGTTTTCCACCACCGAGTTGAAGATACAGCATCTAATCCGCTTGAAGACATCGTGTCAGTTTCTAGTCCTGTTCCGCGTTGAACCTGACGGTTGTGATTGGTATAACAGCGGCTTTTGCGCTCTCATCGGGGACCATCGGTGCTGCTCTCAGTGCCTCCTTATCAAAGACCCGCTCAATCGCTGTATCGTACGGAACTGTCGTCCATCCAACGCCCACGACGTATTTCGAACCTGCTCATGTACTGGCATGCGGTATTCTTACGCAGCTCTGGAACAACTGGGGCCAAGACAAAGGCGGGTTGCGAGAAGCTGAAGTCGATCTGTATAATGTCAACATCCCGCTGGTGCAAGGTCTCCTCACAGAAGAAGGATTGAAAATAGTCTGGACCTCGATGTGGCGGAACTCTTATGGGCGTTTGTTCAAGGCACTCCCCGATGCGGCACCGGACGAGTTGGCGAACCCCGCTGGGCCAGACGCACTGAACGCAGGACCCTCGAATGACGAACCGAGATCCACAAATCGAGGAGGCGCTCTAGCCTTCAAATTTTCGCCCGCGATGGAAGGCTTGATATACCCAGAGGAATCCAGTCTCCCTGTCGGATCTGATGGTTGGGCCATGTACAAAGGTGAGCCATACAGCTACGTATTTTTTCCGCTGTGGCTCAATCGCACAGGCTGGGCGAGCGTCACTCCCCTTCGCTCGAGCTTCGCAGAGCCGCCTCAAGAAGTCCAAGATGTCGAGGATAGAGTTTGGAAGATGAAATTGTAGATCCGTAGATCAACCACAGTTGCTCTAGATTTCATGCAGATGCCTACAAGTTATTTAAAAATAAGTTTGAAGTTGATCCTGATAAGATAACACACCTGTCGTCATTGTCAACGCTGAGCTTGATGTGAACTATTTGCGTCTTGTGCTACGCGCTCTCTCAAAATCGCCATGTACAGCTACGAAGGCACGGACGTACTAATGGTACCAGAGCCGAATCTACTGGCATACGTGTCGTCGGACCGAGTTACAAGTCCCCGACCGCGTCCCTCGCCACCCTAAAGCGAGCTCGGTGGTTGATTGATGAATTCATCCCGAGTTGAATCCATTCAGAGCAAACGTTTGCCGAATTCATCCCGATTTCGAATGGGTTGAGGGACGGAGATGAACCTCAAAAATTCGACACGAAATCCCGACACGCAATTTCACCAACCGTGTATTATGAAGCAAAAAGTACTCTCGCCTCCGAACCCCGAAACGTCTACTGCCATCCATGACTTTGTGTGCAGTCGTGAGCCAATGGCCAGCGTTATTCGCGTCGTCTCATTTTCGGGCCTGATAGTTCTTTCTAGCCTCTTCCTGCACCTCCGATCGCGATAAAGACGCGACCATGTATCGCGCATATATACATACCATTGCGGCCTGTACGGCACCTGCCCTCTGCACCCCACTTGCGGCCATCTGTCGCACCAATGCCTGTCGTGCCAACCGAACATGTACATTGCACTCCGGCCAGCAAACGCTCTCCCACCCAGAGACATATGCATAATTACAGTCTTCCTTCCCCATCCTACGCTCCGAGACCAACGACTCCCAGACCTGCTCGATGCCAATCCTCCCCTACGTTGTCCGAATTCCGACAGGCTCTTTACATTCCGAGCACCCTTCCGGAATCGAAACAAGTCGCACCTAGAGATGGGAGTGCTAGAGGTCCTCCTCGACACTTGCGTCTCTCTAGCAGATCCACCCATCCGGACGCTTACGGCCCTTCAGATAGCCCAAGTGCGCTGCGGGCGGCGACGTCGGATCCTGGTATTTCCCTACTCGCCTATGTGAATGGCGAGGGGCCTCCTCGTTCCATTCCCGTTCCCACATCTTGTGGAAATCCGACAAGTCCCTCCATTTTCTCGTCATCATCGTCCACTGCATCTTCGACAAGACATCCTCGTACCCCTCCCTCAACGCCTACAAAGGCAAAAATAGACCACCCCAAACCCAACCGCCTCTCTGCCCTTTCTCTCGCGTCCCTTTCATTTCCTCTTCCGCCTTCCCCAGTGATTGCAGACTTTAATTGGGACATTGACCCATTTGCTTCGTCGTCTGACAGTCCCGCCTCGAGATGGTCACCAGCCTCTTCCACTCTGGAGCTCACCCATCAGCCGAAATCTTCGACAGCCTCGAAGAATGAGCAGAGCGCATTCGAGAAGCTAAAAGACATGCCATCACCCACCAGGTTGAAAGATTTTTTCGGCCGACTCAGCATCAATCGGAGCCCCATCGCTACCGGCTTTCATTTTAGAAGTCAAAGTGCGAGCAAACGTATGTTTCCCTCTCAGTGGTTTCAATCGCAAGATGCTTATTTGTCAAACGTCGTAGTCGGGCAGCAAAAACAATCACGTAGGCCAGACAGCCTGATGACGTTTGTCATGGTCGACGAGGAAAAAGAGCGTCTTGGGCCGCTGATTGAAAGTAAGCTTGTTATAAGCAGTTTCCTGAGATACATTGGCTGATCATTTGTTGTTCACAGACGTCTCGCAAAATGATGGTAAGTTCCGCATGCCAAATACACATCAGTGCATCGTGTCAATCCCGTGCTTGTCTTCGAATAGAGGTGGATGTTTTTGAAACGACATTATGTCTTCCCATTGCTGGAGGAAAGCGAGGGGGAAACCTGGGTACGATTCTATCCCGATTTTGCTTCACTTGGATTTAATACAGTAGATGTTTGCTCAGATGCCTTGGGACAGGGTAAGTGTTCTGTTGCTGCAGCCATCCATATCTTCTGATCTGCGGCACTGACAGAGTTGAGCGGCACGGAACGGGACAGTACACAATCAGAATCTTCCACATATGTTGCCGCCAGCAGCCCGATATCAAGTCCAGAGTTTGATGGGATCCCCGTCTTTGAGCATAGCTTGATCAGTACTTCTCAGATCGCACTTCCTGAGAGCCTGCATGGCTCCCCATCCCCCCCACCCACGATGCGCACTCCTTCCCCAAATGCGCTAGCAACAGCGCCCTTCGATCTGGCCTCTGCCTCATCGTATCCAGGAAGTTCATACGAAACTTCCTCCAAACCTCGCTCTAATGTGACTCGTGGTTTTGCCATTCCCCCATCCCCTCGTGTTGCACCACCACAACCCCCAACCTTACCGCAGCCACCATTTGCCTCAGGCTCTGTTGCCCCCGTTCTAGATCTAGGCTTCCCCTCTCCGCCACCACTCGTGCCATTTCCATATTCGCGTCCTCCCTCCCCGCCGTCTACGAGAGAGATCAACATGGCGGTCTTCGCTGTTGCGCCACTCCCGCCATCTATCAGAAAACTCCCCCCTCCGCCTGCGCCAGAGACACCCGCTTTGCTGGAAGTATCCCCGTTGCAGATACAGAAAGTGAACTGCATCGAGGATGAATGCTTTACCGCCACAGCCAGAAGACCTCCACCGATTCCCCCGCGATCACGATTGCGACCGAAACCTGTGAAAATTTCTACTAATTTCAACGCGATTCAGGCAACCGTGACACGAATGGGTTCGGAGCAATGCATGGAAATAGCATCTCCCGCGCATTCGCATTCCTCTTCCATCGGATCGCTCATAATATCACCGTTACCCAGCCCTCCCTTGCCTTCACACTCATCCTCCCTGCATTCACATGCCTCCTCTGTTGCGTCGTTCATGGTATCTCCCCTGCCCACTCCCCCACACCATTCTCATTCTTCCTCTGTTGCATCGTCTATCATATCCCCTATGCCTACGCCGCCATCGCTTTCCCCCACATCGCCTTTGTCGCCGTCGACTGACTCGGATTCTTCACCTGTGGCAATTCCCAACGCGCACCCGGCTACTTCTGAGCCCCAACTAGATCTTGGCGCATTGAAAAGGTTGATTTTACGACGTGGTGGCAGAAGCAGCACGACTGGATCTGACCCCGAAAACGAAAACGACGTTGGGCAATCTGTGGCAGAAATTGCGCGGGCTCGGAAAAGCGACAGCGACGAATCCTCCGCTTGTACCGCGACGATTCCCGAGTCCGCGTGGCAGGAGGAACCGAGATCGCCCCCATCCCGCATCTCCTTTTATAATACCTTCGACCGCGCCCATTCAGCATCAGCGTCGGATCTCGACGACGATGACGATGCAGCGTCGATTTACTCCCAGTTTTCTACAACATATAATTTCCGGAGCCGATCGAGAACTATCAAGAGCATGCGGTCAGCTAGAAGGGCTAGAAAAAACGGGAGGATGAGCAGCCGAATGTCCATGATGTCCGTGTATTCGCAGGCATCTTTTTCGTCTCAGGAAGCGATGGATCTGCCACCCTTGCCCGCCTTACCGTGGGCGTTGGGAGACCCTGTCAGTGACGTTGCTGAAGACCCGCTTGCCAGGAACGACTTGGGTGAGATGACTTCCAATGCACCGGAGTATGCTTACGCGTATTCGTTGGATGATTATGTCGGGCATGGTTTGGAGGGCATGCGTCTAGCAGGGCGGATTGCGACAAGAAGCGGGAGAGATTTTGAAACGGTCCTCCCATTGCCTCCGCTTAGCGAGCCCGAGTTGGCCACATTGGATCAGACCGCGTCATGGGCATGGGACGACTGGCGGACTTTGCTGACCGAAGTCAAGGGCAAACGGAGGACTTCATCCAACATCTCGGTCGTCGGAAATGCCCTTCCGATTCTCGTGGATCCGTTCACTATTGAAACGACCGACGTGTGCTCGCTAGCGACGACTGGGAGCATCGATGATGTCTCAACAACCTCCACTGTGACACCGGCGACCCCGCGGGCGTTACTTCCCAATCGCAGGCAGAGAACGATCCGTCGTACCGCCACCAATCCCCCTTCTTCGCTTCGTTCCCACTGTCCGCCGCCAAGCTCCACATCTGTCAACTTCATTTTTGACGCCGAAAGCGATGGTGGGTGGCGCCGAGACAGTCTCCCCCCAGACATGGCTTCTAAAAGCGAGGTCGGGATAACATTTCCTTCGCTCGGATCGGAAGACAATTTGAAGAAGGCCCGGGGCGTGCGTTCCGGACTGACGGGGATGAGGAGCCGGGTTAGCGTACTGAAAAGTCGTCTTGCTTCCATTACTTCGCGATCTCCCTCCTCGCCTACCTTTCCACCCGGATATCGAGGGACTGACGACCGTGCTGGAGCCACTCCCCTGTTGTCCCCTTACCCGCCAGCTCGCTCACATTGGGCACCACAATCGTTATCCTCCAGCCCATCATCACCCTCTTCATCTTCAGGTGGGAGCACGAGCGGTTCGCCCAGCAGTGCTTCCTCCTGGACTCATCGACGCGATGCAATGACTCTCTCCCCTTCGGCGGCACCCTCCACAGGTCCGATTGCCATATGAGTGCTCCTATAAAGAGGTGCGACTTTATCTCGACGTCATCAGTTCCAATCCTTATCATTCAGGCAGGTTCATTCTTTATCATGTATTTCACGGACACTGTTATCTCCATTTTGTGGAATTAGCGCATGAATGTTTTGCATTTACCCAAGAGTCGAGGGAGTCGTCAGTGGCGGTGCCGACGGCATTTCCTCATTTAATAAGCTTCCGCTACTTGATGCAAAATTCCAGCGGCGATAACTAATTAAAAAGAGGCGAGAGCTAGTATAGCAATCACAAGTGAGTACACCCAATGCAGTGGAAGGTGCAGTACAACTGCAGCGGATATTGTTGCGTCTATTCTCTGCTTCTTGTACACTTTCAGAGAGTTGATACTCCACGATGCGTTCTGCACTGTGTGAGCCCAAGATCGGGAGCGCAGGGCCAGCCACGCACCACAAAGTTTCTTGGATCCATAAGTCGGGTTGCGCACGATCCCGGACAGCCGGACGTCGCATAAGAGTTACCAGCCCAGTCGCCTTAATGGCTAGGTAAGTTTTGGAAAATTAAAATGAAGGAAGGCCAAAAACCGCAAAATGTGATGTCTGTGACCGCGTTAGATGAAGTTCGAAATGGGAAAGTTGATATCTTACCAAAAATGATAGAGTGGTTGACAAAGTAAGTCAACGGATCGCAAGCGTCGGGCGCAAGAGCTGCGACTGGAGAACCCCAGTTAGCGGGATTTGGGCTTCCGGAAGTAATATCGCCAGGAACAGCCGAGCGATAGAAGGAATCTTGAACAACAAACTTAGTTACAGACATCCATGGCTGGTCGAACTTACAAACGGCTATGCCAGTTTCATCCCATTTCATTGCAAAGACTCCGCCGCCTTGTGCTTCGAAAAAGGGACCATACGAAGCCCTACTCCATTCTGTGATACCGCATCCTGAATTCCCGTTGATGGTCCCGTCACAATTCGTGTACGGAACGCCGTTTTGTGCCTATGGAGATTCACGACTTGTGGCTGAAAAACAACGGCCGACTCACTACAACAGTCCCGGTATAATTTGATTCCACAGCCAGTTGACATCCTAAGCATGAAGATGGGAAATATGAGGCGGGATCCAACTGACTTTCGACGGACCTGGGGCTGTGTGCCATGTGACTTGGTTGTGCTCGTTGTCGTGCACTCCCTCGATTATATCGATTTCTCCGTTCTAATGCCGGGTTATGAGCCGACCACATCGACATCTGGAGAAGACGTACATATGGCCATTGGCCTCCTCCAACTAGGGCAATTTAGTTTGACATATTTGCAGCAGAAGCATACGAAGAACCTGTCCCTATTTTCTGTTAGAGTGGGAACACATGCAAAAGGTAAGTGGATTTACAAAAAGCTGGCCATACACCTGAAGTGGATGAGGTTGAACGACAACTCGATCGAGCAGCCAAGGTGTACATACCACAACCCCACGGCGCCCGGGTCAAGTCGAGAATAAAAAGTCCACCGTTGTACTGAGCGATGCTGGATATGCGCACGCTGCGAGAACTCAGGAGCTATTCCAGGTAAAAAGGCGAAGAAATTTACCTAGTTCGGTTTTGCCCCTGAGGAAGCCATGTTGTGTTGTCGCCCTGGAGAACGCATCCATGAACACGCTCGTGATAGTGAGACGAGATACAAGACCTTCATGACGACAGTCCCATCATCGTTCACATATGCCAGGCCATTCTGAAAGGCATATGTGCTATTGACATAACTTCAAATCAACACGATCAGAAAACGCGTCGCGTCCACAGCGGGTCACATACGTCACGGTCCCGCTTGAATTCGATGGTGAGTTGAGTGCCAGCCTGAGGCAAGCAGAGCAGGAACACACTGTGTGGGGTCCAAATCCTCGAAGAACTGGAAGCCGCTTCGAATGAGAAAGGTAAGTGTGTGATAGTGATTCTTGGGTTCGGAATCTGGAAACGCACTCGAAGAAAGTCTTCCCGGAATACTCATCCTGCGGAAGCCAAAGAAAACTGGATCCGTTGGGGCTGGTCGCAAGGTCGTGCAGGTTGTCAACCGTGTTCCGCCGCGGCCATACATGAGCGAAGGACGTTCTTAGATCCAACACATCGGTCAGTTTGGGGAAGGCAAGCGACGGCTGGAGAACGGCGGCAAGGAAAAAGAGGTCGTAAGAGTGCATGAGAGTCGTAGCGGAAGGGCAGCGGGAGGTTGGAGCGAAACTGGATATATTTGCCGCACCACGCCGCAGTGCAACTTCACCACACGCTTTCGGGGTGTTGATTCAAAATATGATTGCCGAGCACACTCAAAATTGGAAATATTTTCCTGCATTCACTTTCATTCCCGTTTTGCAATCAGGCAATGCAACCTCAGCTGTCCGGCATGGAAAGGCACATGGCATAGCAGAACATGATACGTGGTAAAACAACAGCAGATCAACGGTAACGACGCAGGCTGAGCGTGTTGTGCTTTTTCCAGGTAGAGCGAGCAGGGGTGTGGTTGTAGCGGTGACCTTTGCCCAGACCACGGTTCTGATAAAGCATGAATACACGCGGACGAATAATTAGACGGCCATAAACGTACCTGCTTCCCGATGCTGGTAAGGCCACGAGCCTCTCTGCGCTTGTGGACGGGCTTCGTGATCCAGTTGATTCTGGGGTCTTTACGGATCTAAAAACAAAGATGAGGGGAATGGCATCTCACGGAGAAGAAGAAAGAAGCGCACGGCTTTGTGGTTGGGGTCGACAAGAATGACCTCGTAGTACTTGTACACACCATCCTGATTGATCCAGTAGGAGTTCAGGACGCGCAAGTTTCCACACCGCTTGCCAACACGCTCCTCAGCGGTGCTCCGGAGACCACGCTGGAACTTGAGGTGGTTGACACCCTGGCGCACGGGTTTACCAAAGGTAGCACCTGGCGGCAGATGAAAGATTAGGTCCATCCATCCACGGACTTTGAGCACCACGCACCCTTGGGCACCTGCTTTTTGCGATTACCGCGACGGACACGGATACGGTAGACGACATAGCCCTGCTTTGCCTTGTACCCAAGACGGCGAGCCTTATCGGGGCGGGAGGGACGGGAGGCGCGGTGGATCACGTTCAGTTGGCGATACTCCCAGCACCTATGGCAAAGTTGAGTGTACGCTTGCCTACGACAAAAATTGCACGGACCGGACACGGAGAAGAAAGCGGAGGACATCCGACTGTTTCTTCTTGTACAGCTCACCAATGTACTTGTAGGCGCCCATCTTGCGGCTGGAAGAAGATACTGAGCACCAAGACACCAGGCGACAACGAGCACATACCTTTTGTGGTTCGAGGCAGGAAATTCAGCGTGTGGACAAGCTGGTGGCGGTGTCGTAACCCGTGATCAGCCGGCTCGGCATTACGTGAACCTTGTCAGTTCCAACAAACACGGTTCAGCCAAATAGCCGGCCCGTCGACCGGTTATCTTATCAGTGAGCAATGAGAGCATTTCGATTATTATATTCGTTACTACATCCAATAGTGTACAAAAGGTCGTCAAGTCATAGTTCAACGCCCATGGGTCTTCTTACTTCCTAGCTTGTACCAGGCCATGCCGAGGAACAGTACCCAGGCAGAAAGGATCAGGCCCGCGCATATCGTCGCGAAAACAGCACCGCGCCTCGCCTCCTTCTTTGAGATGTCAGTCTCCAACGCAATGTGGATCCTGGATCCAGTCGAGGAATAATGAGTTTCCGGTGTGCCCAGCAGGGGCCGAGAGGGGTCGCTGGAGGCGGGCAACCCCGGCCGGGCGAATGAAACATTAGAGGCGCGTCTGGCCGCCCTATGAGAAGCAGCTTCGCTCCGTCGCTGGAGGTATGCAACGCCGATGATGCTGAGGAATTGGAGTGCATTCAACAGCAGGAATGCATTGATGATCACTTGAGTAGAAGATCCATCGGGATGATTCCTCTTCGCTCTGTCCATCGCGAATCCGGAGACGACCTGGAAAATCGTGGCTCCAGTTTGCTCAAGCTGTAATCCGCAAATAATTAGTTTTGGGACGTTGAAGAAGAGTAGGGAATGCATACACTCTTGTGCGCCCCAAGGGCCGTGGAAATAAACTTGATTGGAACTATTTTTGGGACCAGCAAGACGAGAAGTACTGCGGGCCCGTCAGATGAATAATAAACACATGGCCAGATGCATACACGGAGAGAAGCCGTGTCCAAATCCAAAAGCAGCAATGGCGGGTTTGGCGGTAAGAGTTAGACTAGGCGGGAGCGCAAGCCATGTGTAGCTCGCCATAGTACAGACGGAGCTCAGCAGAAGCAGAATGACCACGATAGGTCTGCGCTTGAAACGATCCACCAAATAGCCACATATCGGATATAAGCTGTAGAGCAAGGTCAAGGACAACACCAAGTCTGGATACGACGGCGTACAATATGCTACCAACGAGAACGTACGACGCCGTGTTTGCTGCATCTCTTTCCGTCATTTGATAGCGAAGTTCGATAATATTTCTATGCACATGGCTCAGATCTTCCACGAACGCTTAGTTATTATTTGGACTTACGCGGCGAGATGAGTGAAGGGTGCCCAAATTGTTCCACACAGTATGTTGACTACAATGTATCTGCAGGAAAATCAGTAAAAGTCCTGCGGCACAGGCATGGTTGCATACGCCCAGAAAACATCGCCTAATTTAGTTACTTCTTTGAGATGGACTCTTCGTTTCGCCGCAACCTTTTCTAGCGCTTGCGCCTCGGTGATGTTGATGACAGAGCGCCGCCGGGCCTCTTCATTGATGTCGATTGCCTCTAGTTCTGCACCAGCGCCGTCTATGAGCCATCTGGAGGCCATGATATAAGCCAGGTTTACGACAACAGACATTCCAGCAAGGAAAGCCGCCACATAGAAGGGTGCACGCGGGCCAAATTTTTGCGTCAAGGGATACGATGTGCGGGCGGATATGAATGATGCTCCCTTGCCGGCCACCAGTCCAAAGGCCATGGAGACACCGAGACCACGGGATTTGAAGAACCGCACTATGATAGTTTCTTGCCTGGAAGGAAGTAGGTCAGCATTTGCGTAGCTGATAATAGAAGCACCAACACGACGGCAAGCGGCGACACGCCCAATCCGAAGATAAACATGCCGGCGGTCATCAGGCGAAGATTTCCCCAAATGTCTCCCAGCAGCAAAAGTGCGGTGCCTGTAAACGCAATGAGAACATATACGGACGCACTCGCGAAAAGGTTGTACCGAGAAAAACAATCCCGGTCGCCAAGATGCTAGTGAAGGTCTATGAATGTGGTTCATGAGTCGCGCGGTCGAGTGTCCTGGCTCACGAATCGACCAACCGTGCCAAGGGTCCCTGCCAATATTCCTCCAACGAGAGGTGTCCATGTACTGTTCAGGCTCAAGGCCGATATGAGCAGGCTGTATTCCGCGTGGCTCGTTCCGAGTTCTCTCGAAATTCTAGATTTGAGTGGACCTAGCACATAGGAGGCACTATAAAATTTAGAAGATGCATGGTTACGCCGATGCGGGCGGGACTCACTAGTGGCTGCCTACACTGAGCCAACACGCGCAGAACAGCGCCAGCGATCTAATGAGAAACGCCCTGTGGCTGGCGCTTAATCTGGAGGGCGCACGGGGCCGTGGTGGAAGAACTGAGGGTTCACAATGTGGTGGATCTAGCTGGTCGTCGTGTGCGGGCTCCGAGTCGTCGTCGGAGAGGAATTCGTGCTCGTCGGAGCCGCCTGCGACCAGGAGCTCATCGCACGAAGAGCGGCGGTGGTCAGAGGGCTCAGGTGCATGTAACATGGTGGTGGTACCAGAAAAAGTGGAGCCCCTTAGTTCTGATGTGCTTCTAGAGCTATCAGATTACTTTTATCGCGTGGAGATGTTGCGGAGACGGACGGGCGGCATCAAATCAAACCGGGTACTTAGTCTGGGCTCACGCCGGCTCCCGGCTACAGTCGGCTCAAATGGGCCTGCACGACAATTCCAGCACAAGCATTCTCCTCTTTCCTCCCAGGATAGTAGTTACAAAGAGCATGTAGCATCACTCCCACCGAAAATTTACACCAGTTGCGGCGGGGCTGAAAACCGACGATCGCCGATCATGGGCGGCTCTGGCTACCTGCTATACCATTCTCCTAGAATCACGTACGCCTCTCCGTCCCGAGCCAGTCCCGGCCCAGACACATGTCAAGAGTAACGCGATGGACGAGACCCCGAATTCTATCCAAGCCAAAGACTCGACCGTCAAGGACTGCCGACATCTAAACTCTCGATGAACATCCGTTCGTTTCGCAAAAGACACTGCCTACCTGGATATCGGAGGAGACGTCGGACAATTGCCACCTGTTCTTGTGTGGTGGAAAATTCCCGCGGAGACACCCTGCGAAATCTCGTTCAATAAATAAATGTGATGTCAAATCCGCACTGGCAGAAGACTTGCCCATAAAATGGTAGTAACACTCAACCAGAAGATCGAGCTCGCAACATTCGCCAGTACATGTTTTGCCCCGTCTATAAGCCATAAAATATACGCAACAGCAAAGACCACCGTCCACGCCGCGTCGAACAAGATCAAGATGAGGAGGGCGTGATAACGACGACTAGGCCAGGTTCCACTGCTATTTCCCGCATTGATCAGGAAGATGGTAAGACCAAGTTCGGCCAGTCCGGACAGAATCATCATCGTGAAGAGAAATGGATGATAGTGCGCTTGGACGAACGACATACTCGCAGAGCCTGACTGGAAGTTGGGGCGGAACAATTGGCTGGACATGGTGGTTTTCGTTCGAGGACGACGGGGCCGCATCGTGCAATAGTCTAAGCAAACGACTCACCGGGTGCATGTTTGTAGTTTGTGGTTCATGGAGGAAACGTTGCAAACATCAGGCTGCCGATCAGCCGGCGCCTCAATAGCACAACTTGCACGAAAACAATCGTTTGCAAGTCAGATACAGAGAATTACAATGCCAGCGCAGCCTTGGCGAGCTGCATGGCTCCTTCTTTCGTTTTATTTCCTATGGCAATCACATAATATCAGTCACCGCCGTGAAGAATTGAGTAGCGCATCATACCCCCAATAAATCCCGAGGCATGCACAAACACGCATCCTTCAATGCCCGAGGCTGCAGACAACGTGTCGTCTCTCAGCCCTCTCCAAGCTTCCGGCAGGGCCTTGCGGCTGTCGAAGCTCTCCGACGACACAGGGACGGCCTGCACGCGCCAGCTCCCGCCGTCATCCGGGTAGACGACATAAATCGCCTTGTCCGATTCCGGCATCGCCGACTCGGCCTCAAAGTCAAACAGATGCTCCTGTGCGATGTTGGTCAAAATTACTGTAGCTGTGAATTGCAAGCCGCGAACCTTCCAGGGCAAAAATTGGTCGAATACGAGGATCTTGCCGCTTGGATCGATCTGCTTGCTTGACTCTATGGAATCATTAAGCAGGTCGCGCGCAGGTAGCCAGGCGTGCGCGTAGTAGTTCAGTTTGCCGAGGAACTCGTCGCCGGTGAGCTGTGAGGCTTTGGCAAATTGAGCCTGTAATCATTCAAGTTGCTGAGACGGAATCAAAAGCGGGGAGGGAGCTCACGTCGAGCACGTCTGGCCCCGAGGGTTGGTTCCAGGGAGGGTTGAGGGACGCGACGCGACTTCCCAAGTCTGTGCGACTTTTATATTTTGGCTTTATGTCAGACGGATACTGGGAGATGCCATTGTCGATTGCATCGATGGCCTCGATAAATTCCTGCGCGACGCGAGTGGTCAAGAAGGGGCATAAAATACGGGGTTGGAGGCGCACTTTGTACATTTTGAGCCACAACGTCGTAATTTTGGGGTCATCCGTCGCAATTTGTGTCGTATTCGCGACGACTTCCTTTCCGAAATGTCTGTATCACAGTTGGAGAACGAGTTTAACTGAGATCGCGATGGGACGAACTTGAAAACCAATCCAGCGGACGAGAGCTTCGTCTCGAAACCGTGCCCAAAGACCTCCGTGAAGCCGCGCTGGTGGTGGTCAAAGAGGTTTTTCGTCTCGTCGTAGACGGCGCCAACATCAACCACGATGTCGCAGGATTCGAGCACGGCGGGGTCTCTGGAGCGCTTCACCTCTGCAACAAAGCTTGATTTAATCGAGAGAAGCGACAGGCATGCTCAGATCCCTTGCCTGAATCGCGATAGGTTGCTGTTTGCCGCAGAAGGAAGACCGCGAGAGCTTCATCGCAATGGAATGTGCCATTGTGTGTGCCGATGACCTGTTTTTATTTTCAACACAATTTATGTGGGGCGAAAGAGGCCGTGCCAAGGACCTTGGGGTCCAATTTCTGCTTTTTCGCTTGCGGGATATGTGTGGTAGACATGAGGCGAAAAGTTGCGAAACGGGTCGCCGCAAAGGTGATGGTAGAACGAGAAGCAAAGCGGCCAAGCATTTGGGTTAGGCTTGCTCGTTTGACAGCAGTACTCGCTTGTCGTGATAGTATAACCCCGCGTCGAGGCCAAGGGCAATCCGATATTATGCGAGGTAAATTATGGAGAACACCGGTTACTGTGGTATAATACATGGAAGTGAAAATATGTCCTATGCGCGCGTCTCTCTAAGAGTCCGTCCACAGAATGTATGGCCAGCCTAAATGACCAAAAGTCCGCCGATGAGGGCTGCACCGCCGACCAGGAGCAGAGAGTTCCTTTTGAGGGCGGCTGCAGCGTTTATGAAGCTGTCGTCAGGGCCATAGGCGCCACCAGTTGCTCCCTGGAACTAGGTCAACAAGCAGATGCGAGGATGACCTTCATGGGACGCACTGGGGACGGTGCCTGGTCTGTTACGACGGAGAATGTGCCGGTGGGGAGGGTGACTGTTGCGGTGCTGCTCGGAGGGGCGGAGGAGCTTTGCCCGCTAGGTGGTGGAGAAACAGGTGCTTCCGGGGTTATGGTGGATGTGGTGAGGATGGTTGTAACAAGTGTGGTGGGGACTCTGCCCGGGCCAAGGCCGACGCTCGTTGAGACGCTGGTGATGACGGTGACTTGCGCCGAAGCTGAAGCCGACCCGGCGCTCGCTGGTGCACTGGCTGGTGCACTGGCACCGCTCTGAGCAACATAAGACTCGGAAAACAGACATACAAGACGCGCGTACCGACTGAGCAGATACGAGGGGAAGAATGGCAGCCGCCAGCAGAGTGAGCAAAGTGGTGCGGAGCCACATCGTGAGAGTCGTGAACAGAAAGTCGGAATGGCCGAATCCGGTGTGTCACACGTCTGGCCTCGAGCTCGCTTATATGTCTCCTCTTCCCAGAACCTGCTCTCTCCCTCCATGCAGATCGCACCAACGCCGCTGGAGGACCACATTATCATCACCATCCTCCACTACATCTCCCCGGAAATCCAGCCTCTCCCAAAGCACCTCGTAGCTTCTCAGCTCCTCTTCAGACACAAGTGTCTCAATCTTACCCCAGATGACCCCGCATATCTCTTTTGGCCATCCGCCGACGACCAGCAGGTCATAGACGCCCTCGAATCGCTGCAGCAGAGACCGATAGATGACATGCGTCTAGATTTTCGCAAACGATACACGCTACAGGACCAGTCTGTGTTCGCACACGCCGACCTCGCGCCAGATGATCCGACCGGGCTGCGCGTCGTGTTTCAGTGGGAGGAGGATAGTTGGAAATATCATAACGTTGCGCGCATGCCCTTCCCGACCGGCTCCTCCGCTTCCCTCGATGACTTGTCCCGGCCCGCAGACCCTCCGACCGACGGTGATGGCAACGAGGACGGTCCGGATTCGTATTGGGACTCGTACGGGGAGCCTGACCGCGAAGAATCAGCTGCGGAGTTTGAGCGGGAGGAACCTGGCTCGGGAAGCTACTGGGATATGTACAACTCGGTGCAGGGCAGCGGCGACTCGGTTATTCCCTCCCCGGCGCCAGAGAAGCAACGGCACGACCAAAGTTCCATCTCGTTCTCTTACGCCGACATGCACCCCGCAACGGATCCGATGGAGTCCCTGTCCGACCGTCTTGAAGCTTTGTCGCAACGGCCACCGCTCCCCCTAGACGACGACGCGACGACTGTGATAGACTCGATGCCCACCGTGAATGGAACTGAGGAGACGGACTTGAAGGCCACGATCCGCGGCGTGTATCGTCTATGGTCCAGCCGGCCTGCGTCGACTCTGATGGATCGCGAGATGTTTTTGAGGGTGGTGCAGGAAGTTCTGGCAGAAGCGTAGGCAGGTTTGTACGACAGCGAATCAATTGCAATGAACAAAAGTACACAACTACTCAAGCCGTTCGAGCTCCCTGCACAACCAGTCCCAGTAAATTAACCAGAGTGTCGCTGAAATGGGCCATGATCTGAGGCGTGTCTTGGGTGGAAGGCGTCGGTGTGGCGGCGGCGGTGGATTCCGTCGCAGAAGCAGCAATCGCGGCGGAAGAGCTGCTAATTTTCGTCGTCGCCGTCGTCGTCGGGGTGGTAGAGGTTTCTTTTGTGGTCGATGTGGTCGATGACGACGTGGACGTGTGTGAAGTGGTGCTGGTGCTGGTGGTCTGTTTTTGAGTTGTCGTCGCGTCGCCGGCAAATGACCAAGAGCCTCGAGAAAGCAATGTGTTAATGGAAAAGAGACTCGACAGCTGAACGCACCGTGAATGATGCCGACATCGGTGTCTTCGAAGAAATCGAACAGCGCTCTGTTTAAATCTAGACCACCGTACGGGCAGTGCATGCACTACGCGCCAGTTAGAAATAGCAAGTACAAACGACAGGCACCAGACCTCATCCGTAATTTCGGCATTGGTTGTTTTGCCGTTGTAGGCAATTGTAATTTCCTTGTAACAGTTGGCGCCGGCGTTCCATTGGGGTACATTCATCGCGACAACAAAGTCGGAGGTGGCGGCGGTGGACCCACACGCGCCACTAGATAAAAATGAGGGCGGTACAGAGGATACAGGAGCGCGACAGACGGTCCAACGTTGGCATCGTAGAATGAGAGGACTTTGTCGCCAGTATTGGCATCGCTGGCACGCTTGGCGTGGTGGTGGAAGGGGCTGAGATGGGACGCAGAGACGGGGAGCAGTAAAGACAGTAAGGACAGGATGAGCATGGTGGTTGTAAAGAGGCAGTAAGTATGTAAATAGGGGTATTTATTTACTAGCCGAGAAGGTCCCGTGACTTTGTTTACGCTTGCTTCAAGCCTCCTTCTCTTCCTCCTCCATGTCCATCCATTCAGACCGGCGCTGGCCAGACAACCAGTACCGCCCACCGTCCCTTTCCTCGTCTCCGGACTATTCAGACCGCCACCTTTCTTCCCCCGGTCCCTCGTCCCCAATCTACTCATTTCCCCGAATTCACCTCACCCCAAATTCCCCCTCACTCACCGAGGACGACTACCACCTCTCCTGGGACCCCCCAGTCGACTCAAAGGTCACCTACTCTCTCCCCAGCTTTCGCTCCCTCTTCGCCAGCGACGACGAACACCCCTTGAGCTCAGAGTACGACGCGTCTGAATACTCAGAGCCAGAGGCCACTCACGACGATTCTTATCTCACTGAAAGTGAGGATGAAGAACAGGACCCCTTCTTTTCCGACGCCCGTGTCACCTTCAGCGTCTCCGCAGAGCGCGGCCGCTGGAAAAGCGATCCTCTCCCCCGCCATGCTTTTCTGCGCATTTCTGCACGCACCACGTCGCCAGCTCCGTCCCCGGCACCGTCCGCCATTCTGAGAAACATTTCTGAACCCGCTCCTTCCACTAAAAACCCCACATCGGACGTCGATGAGACATTCGACCGACCACTCTCGTCCCCGTCCCCCCCTCCGCCCGCACATGAATCTCCCGTTCTGTCCCCCATATCTCTTTCCGTCTCACCCATGATCGGCTCTGTCTCTCCTCTATCCGACCTCGAGCATTCGTCGCCCTTGTCCCTGCCACCGCCCTCGCTCGCCGGTGACCATGATATGGACTTGGACCTCGACTTCTTCCCTGATAACGACGAAATAACGGATCCCGTTGAAACTGGTCTGGGACTCCTTGTTCGTACCGTCGCCGCCGTTTGGGTCCTTATCCAACTAATGTCGCATGCAGGACTCGCCCCCTGTTCCTTCCAATCCATCCAGACCATCGTCTCCGTCTCCGTCACCTCATGTCATCGACATCATGACACCGGAAGCTTCTATCGAGCCTATCGAAGCTCTTTCGAGCCTATCGCCAGCACCGACAGAAGATCATGTGGTTCCGGATAGTGCGATGGATGTGGATCCCATAGTCCCAAAGAAGACCAAAGCGTCCTCCAAGCTGAAATCGCACCCCGATCCGTTACCCGCAAAGTCTCTTCGCAGCGAGGCGAAGCACACGACTGCACCGCCGCAACAAGAATCAATGCCTTCGGCGAAGAAAGGCGCGAAACAGGAGCAAGGGGACAAAGGGAAGAAGCGGGCAAGTCAGCAGCCAGTTCCGGAGGAAGGTCCGAGGCCGAAAAAGGCTCGCATAACCCACGCCGAACCTGAGGCATCAGGGTCACGGCCTAGGACCAAACGTGCCCAGCAGAAGGGAAAGACGACGGATGTAGAGCCAAAAGGGAAAAAGACGCGCGCCGCTGCTCGGGATCCACCGCAGAAGGCAAAGAAGAGAAAAGCTCGTCCGCGATCGCCGTCTCTGTCTTCCTCTTCCCGCTCATCTTCCCCCGCATCCGAGGAACGCCCGCACAAACCCGCCCCCGAAATCGATTCTGAGCTGTGCGGGATGCTCATCGAGTGTATGGCAACATCGCGCGCATCGTCGTTGCCCATGTCGACGCTGTACAAAACCGTGATGCAGTCGTACCCGTCACTTAAGAGTCGTGGAACCGAGGACGAATGCTTTGAGTTGATGGAGCGCGTGCTCGAGGGCGGCACCGTGACTGCTGGAGGGACCGGCGTCTTCGGCAAGGTACAGAGCAACGGAAAGGTGTGGACGCATTCATATATCCGCCGCGTGGTTTCGCTGATCTCTGCGACGCAGGACGACATGGACCCGCCGCTCGAGGCACAGTGGTTCTACGTCCCCGAACGCGACCACGACCAGGAGCGCGCGCAGCTCATCCGGAGCATGATGCCCCGCCCCGCCAAGCGCAGCGAAACCAAGAAGTACAAGCAGTATTATTATCGTCCCCTGGAAAAGATCTCGCGGTGGGATCCAGAAGATGAATTGTAGGATATGTGAAGAAAACTGAATCTTTTGACCGCCCAGTGTACAGTATTTTTTGACGTTCGTTTGCTATTCCGCATACCCGGCCACCCACCCTACTCCTTTTTTACTTCACCCTAATTTTATATCTTTTGCTAGTTCTTGTGCGATCCGCGTTGTATCCAGTGCCCGAGTACATACTATCTCTGAATCCCGACGAGTTGCGGACAACTGTATGATTGTTATGAGAGAAAAAATGTATGTACATTACAACATGAAGATGATGCAGATGAGTGAGAAACAAGATGTATATGCACAACAGATGAGAAATGATTAGACAGGACAGATGGACGTCAGGCGGCAGCAGTAACCTCAATGTTCTCCTTGACCTTCCTCAACGTGGGTTCTGTCTGCGATGCCTCGTCGGCGGGACAGACGGCAGCAGATTATTCCTCCGCAACGGCTTTGGGTTCTGTCTCGTTGACCTTTGGGGACGTGTCCTCGACAACGGCTTCAGGGTTCCCGTTCTTGAGTGATGCATCATCCAACGACGCATCATCGGCCCTCACAGGGAGCGGCGGCTGGTTCGGAAGCCGCTGAGACGATACGTTTAGACCAAAGAAGAGCAAGAGCAAGAAAGAAAGATGTCTACCTTGAATGTGTACTTGCAGACCAGGAAGCCCTCCATTCCTACCTCTTGCCACGCCTGGCGGCAGCGCTGTCAGCAACATCATAGCGAGAAGAGCTGGAAACTCACTTTCTCGACTTGATAAAGACCATCGTATCGATAACTGAATCCATTCGTCAGACCAAGGCATACGAAAAAGGCTTTTAACCCACCCTTCGTAGGGAGCGTACGGCGAGTTGAGCTTGTACCCTCTGATAACCCGAACCGGATTTTTAGTTTGCGCGGATACCTGAAGGGATGAGTTAGCTGGTGGCAAAAAAAACGGTAGGAAATTGTTGTACCTGTAGAGACTTGTTGAACTGAGTCGTATGTCGTTAGCGGTCAGCGACAATCATCAAAGAAAACACTCACGACGTTGTCAAACGTTTGGTCGGAACTCTGAGGCGCAGTTCGAAGCTGCAAGAACACGGTTTAGTACGAGGTTAAAAGCAAGTTCTTTTCACAACGCACATTCTTTGGCTTGGCCGCCGTGCCCTTGAGGTCCCTGCCGCCTGAAACAAGTCGGCTTCCGCGTCGACTGGATGAGAAGAGGTACTAACCTGACCCTGTATAGGTACTGCAAAAAGTAAGACAAGGAAATGGATAGATAAGTCGCGTAAACTCACAAAGCATATCCCCAATCCACGTCGTCTGGATAACCACCGCTCAGCGCCACGCTATAGGCCCCTTTCGCAGCGTTGTGAATACCTCCCATTGGTGGTCTGTGGGAGAGTAAGCACGGATATGATCACGGAGATGAGTGACGAACGCATGAATAGCGTATACACTGCACTGCTCCCTGGATTCCCACCAGGTACCGACCTCAACGCCGGGGATTGTACCATATACTTTGGCGCTATGTTGCCGTTTGTTCAGGTCACGAGCAGAGTCTGCCATTGGGTCGGCGGGGTCGATGCCCCGAAGCCTGGCCTTGGCAGAAATGGGTAGTGGCGAACTTGAATTTTTTTCTGACTTGTAGTCCACCGGCTTTCGTCCTGCTGTACGGGAACTTCGGCGAATTGAGCCCTCAATCGAGCTGCCCAAATTCGCGGAGTCGGTGCAAGCAGACTTTGCAGTAGGTGAGTCATCGGGCTCTTCAACTGGTTTACGCTTTTTAGAGGGCTTTGGGCGTTTTATTTCCTTGGGCTCGAACAAGGGTTTATCCAGCTCTGTGAGGAAAAAGAAATGGGTAATCTACAACGTCGATTTAGAGACTGATGCCCACCGAGTTGAGCCAGAAGTTGCTTGTTTCTTTCTATGTTTTTGAGCCGTTGTCTCTCGTAGTCGGAGACCATTTTCGCGCCAGTGGCACTACTTAGACCTACAGCGGAGGCAAAAGAGAAGCGCGGGTGTGATGGTCACAGGACCATGTGATCAGTTCAATTTGTGACACTTCGCGACGTGTATTTGGTCGCGTCCCGAGAAATGAATACAATAAAACACCAATGACTGGTGAGCCATATATTGTCAATTGATAGAGCTATTTTATTTATTCGGGTTTGCTCAAAGTTGAGCAATGCCGGTGGTAAGTTCTTCCTCCCCACTAAACGAAGATGTGTTCCTAGCAAAAGGTCTGTGCATAGAGTCTAATTACAGAGAAAAAAAATTGATTGAAAGCAGAGAAGGTAAAAAGCAATGCTTACATCCCACAAATTTACATGTTTTCTGTAGAACCCTTAGCTGCATCGCGACAAAGAACATAGAACGCACTCGTTTATGAAAAGAGCAATTTCCCCCGCGAGGACAGACGTGACCAGAAGGACAATCATCTCCCGAGGGACAAGGTTTGTCTGGTAGATGGTCAGCGCTGCAGGGACATGGTTAACATTGGCGCACTTCGATTAATCATAGGACAAGGAGATTTCTTGGCATTTTCGCGAAGTTCAGTGTAGTTGGTGGGAGATAGAATGTAGTTGTGGCCATAAGTGCACTTACTGCCTTGTCTACAGGCAGAAAGGTAGTAGAATGTGCAAGGCGGAGGTGTTTCTGGAGTTACGAAATGGCTCTCAGACATCGCAAAGAGGCATGCAAATGGAATCTAACGTTTATATAACGGCTGCAAGAACCATATTAGATGATATCAAGATTCAACTCGAAATACTTACAACACCCGGCTCCAGGAAACGAACTTCGCTCCCAAGGTTTGGAGTGTGGTTGTAGTTTGAAGTCGGGGTCTTTTGGGGGCTTCCGGGTGCGGACAAAAACTCATAGGAGTGGTGCCCTCTGGTACGTTGAAAAATGTTCGTAGGTAGTTTGTGCGTCATGAAAACGCTTTCAATTGTGAGCTCCGGAAGTTGAAGATTCTTCAGTTCGGTCGGTAGGTCTTTGTATCCCCGTAGAAGAACGAGTTTGTGTAAGAAACCCTCATTTTCTAATGAGGCGAGGGCGGATGCGTATCCATTGTCGTGTGCGCCTGAATGAAGTTGAAGAATCTGAGAACCAAAGAAGTTGCGACACACCTCCAAAGAAGACAAAAGATGTTTGAGGAAAGCGGGTGAAGACGCGGAGATATTCTAATTTCGAATTAGGATCACTTTGGGAGCGAAGATTGCATGCATACCTTTAATTTTAGTGTCAGCAGCCTCTTTTCCTTGCCCAACATCCAGCATGGAGAACAGCGGAGCAGCTTGACTGAATCCAAGGCAAAATTCATCGAATTGCTCTTTGGTGCAGATGTTTTGTGACATTAAAGTGTCTGCCAACCCAACCTTATTGAAGTAAACGGTGAGCCAAACTTGTGCGCGGCTTGACAATTGAGCGTAATCTGTTAATCCTTTCGTCAGTAGCATCGCCGCTTGCCGTCCTCCTGCGTGGCCCTGGGAAATCAAATCCTTTTGAAAAATGTGTCCATCCCCGTCGACCAGACACAAGAGAAGTGGATTGTCATTCTGCGACGCGTCATGCGATGGTAGACTGAGAAATTCAAGAGAGCCAACCTTCAACGACCCGAGAACCTGCTCGAGGTGAGAGTTTGTTTCTTTGAGGTCGTCATCTGCTTTATTAAAAGCTAATTTCCAAACTCCTAATTCTCGTTCGAGTTCTGTTACTCTCTGTTTAAGGAGCTCGTTCTCGCTGATAGTCTTTCGAAAGAGAGCTTCAATTGGGTAAGTGTGAGACTAGGGTAGCAGAGGAATTCCAACCGGATTGTTCTTCCAAGAGAGACTCCCTGAGCGCTTTGTGAACTGATGCTCTCGATTGAGATACAATACGGACCATCGATGGACAGGCGTCGCAATACCACCTCTTTCTCCCATTCCAACTCAAGCAACGACTACAGTACGAGGGAACAGGGCGCGCACATTGCGATGCGAAGAAGAGGTCAAGAGCAACAATATGACATCACAAAATTTGAAACAAATAAATATTGATAGGAAGATATAATTCCGGAGAGCTACTTTACAATGGGAGGTACCTTGAACCAACCTTGAACCAACATATGACTGTCGACCAACGTCCTGACAGCCTCACTACTTGACTTTTTTGAGCTGAGAAACAACGGTTAGCACATGACGGAGAAATCATACATAGCGCGACTGACCCTGTCAGTGTTGCGGACAATTTTGTTGTCCAGATTGACAGTCTTCTGGTCGATCATGTCAATGCGCTGGTTCTGCTTGTCGAGTTCCTGGCCCATCGCCATCCCCAAGGCTCTCAGCCTCCTAGTTGCGTCTCCAATCTCGTCGAGGTTATCATCGATTTCATCCTCAACTTCATCGTCAGAGGCCGTGGATTCAAACTGGAACCGTTTCCGTTGCTCCTTCCTCGCCGATGTCTGGGCCTCCGACCTGAAACGGCCCCTGCCCCCGCCGCCCACAAGTTCATCCCTATCGTCCTCGCGCCCGTACGTCTGAGCCTGCCCGAGACGGTTCTGGGTCTCCCTGATGTCCATCATAGCCTTCTCGCGGTCCGTGCGCTCTTCTTCATACCGAGCTTGCACTTTGGCTTCCTGGGCGGCTCGTTTGGCATCCTTGTTGAAAGTAATGACTGGACGGAAAATTGAGCGATTGAGCTGATTAAGTTCGTCGGTCCTGTCATCTGCCCGAGCGGAGTGCCCTTTGGATATATCCAGGTGGCGCTCGGTGTTTGCAAGGCGCTCTATAGACGGGCATCAGAGTTCAGTCAATTGAGGTATGTTATATTGCGTACCCGATTGACTGCCAAGCCTGGTGAGGGTGTTTCGTGCGGTATCCTCAGCTTCGCGGGCCAGGCGAAGGGCATTTCTAGTCGAGTTCGCACTTTCCTGTTTAACATATCTCGTCTGCTTCTTGATGCCCTCCACATCTTCATCATTTTCCTCTCCAGGTGGTGGTTCACGATCTAGCCCGGGGCCATCGAAGAATCGACCGGAGCCTGCCTTCTCTGGATTGTAGCCGGAGAAGAGTGCGGCGCGATCATCGTCGAGCTTGGAGAACTTCTCTCCAGGACGAGAGTACACATCGCCGACGCCATTGTTTCTATTATACTTATCACGAGGATAGTTGTTGTTGTAGTCAGTCTTTGTGTCGGAAGAATACGAGTCGTTCCGGGGGGTGTTGTAGGGATCGCCATCGCGACTGGCAACATAGGTGTTGGCGGTGGAGCGAACAGGGCGGGGGGAAGAGCGGTCACCGAGAGGTGGTCCAGACTGCTGAACTGGAGGTATTTGGGACTTGTTATTGTCCTTGCGTTTGAAGAAGGACATGGTGGTCGGGTTGCAAGGAGAGATGCGGTGATCAATGCTGTACCCGTGGTAATTATGTACTAAAATAGCAACTTCCCCTATTTATTGCATCTACGCAGCACCTTTTCGTGGCCGCGCCTTGCCCGCCTTCTCTTTGCCGACGACCGTCACACCCTTCCCCGTCTTGACGACACTAGCTAGGGCGGCCTGCTTCTGCTTCTTTATGCCTCCAATCCCTTTCAGCTTCGCGTACTTGTCGACACTGTTGTTCAAACCGTCACGACTCTTCTTCTTCGCCTTGCGCTCCTTCCCGCGTAACGCCTTCTTCTCCGCCGGTGTCAACTCGCTCCGAGCGCGAGGATCAGATGAGGGTTTCGCAAAGACCTCTTCCGGAGCCAACATGCTTGTCGTCGACTTTGTGGTGGGAAGCGCAGATTCCATAGTAGCGGTCGACACATTGGCGATGGAAGATATGGTGGCTTTAGGCTGTTGGGATTCTTTTTAGTATTAGTTCTACAGATTAAGATGTTTTTACGGACCTGTTTCGGCATGAAATGTGCGTTGCAAAGCGCGTCCAGTTTCCCGCATATACCTTCCCAAAGAGCCTCGATTTCGTCGTGCTCCTTGTGAAGCTTTCCGTCTCGATCGTCGACAGCTGTCCCATTCGCCTGTGCCACATAATCCTCCTCGTATATCTGAGCTAGGGACTGGGTCGACTTCGTGTCCTTCAGCTCGAAAAAACGGGACGGTAGGAAAGGTTTGTCCTCCATGGGCCGTATTCGCACCACATCATCGAAACTGCCTTCCAAAATCCTGGCCTTGATTCTGTCCTCAAGGGCCAGAACGCTTTCTTCTGTCACAACAGGAACCGCTTTCATGACGCGCTCAAATTCCAAGTCCTCTTCCAAAAGAGAATTTTGCGGCCGAGCCCGGGCGCCCGCTTCCCCCATGACAACCCAATCCTTGGGACCAACATTCTCCGCTTCAAGACTGGATATTTGTTCGCGGAGTGCGGCCATGCGTTGTTCGTGAGTTGAGAGATCTACCAAGGTGTCAATCCCAGCTTTGAGACGTATGTCTCACGTACCTTCTGGTGGTTCATCTTCTTCCTCTGCGAATAGATCACCCTTGAGTCGCTCAATAGTGTCTGCCCCGTCGAAACTACCGTTCAATGAAAATCCGTCCGCCTCGTCTCCATCGTTTTCACCCTCTTCGTCTTCATCATCTTCGTCATCTTCGGCTGTTTCGCCAAATCCCTCGCCAAACACCTCTTCGTCGTCTTCATCGTCGTCGTCTTCTTCGGCGAGGGTGTTCAGAGGAAGGTTCTTTCCCTTCGCTTTGATATTCTTAACTCTGACTTCTTCGTGAAATCTGACAGTGCCGGTTTTTTTAGGCGAGGTAGCGGTTTTTTTAGGTCGCGGAGGTGGAGCATGTCGAGGGGGCTCGAAGAAATCTTTATAGAAGGCTTCTGTGAAATACATGAGTTTCGTTCGTCAGGTTGAAGCCAAATCTCACCGCCAGCATTATCCTCATCCTCCTCGTCGAAGTTTTCAGTGATATCGATGGGCGCGAAAAGATCTACAGATTCAGCATCGTCTGAATCGTCGTCATCTTCTTCCAAGCGGCCCCTAGAAACCTTCCGAGCTTCTGCTTCCTCCGTTTCTGCATTGAAAGATGCCAGATCAAAAAAGCCGTCGTCCAGCCCAGTTTTGGAGCCAGCGGACGACTTTCTCTGTGTGCGGCCTTTCCGTAGAGAAGAAGGCCACTTGGATTCGGTTTCCGGATCGTCGCTGTCGTCGTCTGAAGGATCTCGGAGACTAGTGATACCTTCTCCCAAATCATTATCGTCGACTGACCCTTCAGACTCGGACTCTATGCCCAACTCCTCGGAATCACTGTCCTCTCCGTCGTCCTCCATGTCGTCTAGATCCATCTCGTCAAAGTCGTCACCCTCCAGGGCCCGCATCTGCCTGAGGAGTTGCTCGTCGACGAATTCATCTGTGCCATTGGTATCTGGCTCCTCGTCTTCCGGACTGGCGTCCAATGCAAGTTCAAGAATCTCACAGATGGGTTTCATGCGGAGATCCAGCTGAGCCCATATTTGATCATCGTCCATACCCTCCGTGAAAAGAGAAGTGATAGGTGTCGGTTCAAACACGGGCGGCGGGGGAGGCGAGGGGCTGGTGCTTCGTTTCCGCTTTTTACTGGCTTGTGACCGCGTCTGAGGCGCTGTAGAAGGACTCAGAGATTCCAGGAGCGCTATGATGTGGGGTCTGGATTCATTTTCCGCCTCAACCGCTGAACAGAAACATTTATGAGATATTGCAGATAATTGCGGATATGGGCGTACAGAGTTCAAAAACAAATTTTGTGGCATCCAGAGCAGCAGCGCGTACAGGATTGCTTCCCGAGGGAGTGAACCATGCAGGTTGACTTTGTATTAGACTCGTAAGAGCTACAAGTTCGGCCGGCGCTGAATCCATTTTTTTCGAGTCGTCGTCTCGATTAGGCATGGAGAATGTTTGGCAAGACGAGGCAAGCCAAACAATGTACCCCTCTCCAACCATCTTCAAGTCCGAGGGCATACATAGGCGTACAGGCAGCTTCCATTCGATGCCCTCCACTTTTGTTCTAGTCTGTGGCGAAACTGAATCTTTCTTGGGCTAATTTGACTCTGGTTACACACGGCCTCCGAGCGCCCATGAAATTAAGCTTGTACTTGCGACGTACTTTTGTGTGCCGCCGTATGCTCCTTGTTGGTCCCCGCAACGAACCTTGTTCATTCTGCCGGCATAACGACCATGTTGCGACCGCCAGGCTTGGGCCTCCATTCTGATTCAATTCCCCAATGGGACAATGCGAACAACAAAGACAATGGCGCCGGCTAACGTGACCATTGTACTCGCGCCGCCAACGAAGGGTATAAAAGAAAGTGTGAATGGAGGATTTCTTTAAGCTTGGGTCCCGCCTTTTCCAACTACGCGCTCTTTTCAGCTCGCCAGACGAACTTTTTCTTTTTCACGACATTCACTCACATTCATTACAATCATGATTGCTGGTCTATCGAAGGCTACTACGCTTTATCTTGCCCCAGTGCTGACCTTGACGGCCATTCTTCTCTCGCTCTTTGCATACCTCGCTCCCGTCCTGATCCTCCAAGACAAAGTTGCGCTATTAACCGTAATCCCTTCTACGGCATTAGTCCAAAATGTGTCTCGCTCAGTTGACGGACCCTCGCTGTACCTCGGTGTCCTTGGTAATTCTTCAGGCTGTTCTGCTCTACGTTTTCTGACACCTTTTCGCTAGGTTCTTGCTCACGCCCAAAGAACGATGCTCACATAAACTGCACGATCGCGACGCTAAACCCCATCTATGGTGCGACGATTGTAACTCACTCCACGTTTTCCTCTCAAACCATCCTCAGATGTATCTGTACTTCCCAGTTCAGCCCCACGACTTGTGCTTTCAGCACCTACACAGGCCACCCCGGTCTTTCTCGGGCTGGCGCTGGCTTTTTCAATCATCTTCTTTATCACATTCACCATGATTTCATTCCGCCACAAAATGGGCGAAAAAATGACCGCGATGTTTGATAAACCGATTATCCAACGGTCCTCGGCATGGATTGGGTTCTTTGGATTTATTATCGTAAGCGGTTCCTTTTCCTCCTCGTCCAACATGCTCACTCTTTGCTATAGGGAATCACCGGGTTCCTCATCCTCCGCATGTGGTTTGGAAAGGCTGTCGACGATTTCAACAACAGCATTGTCCTGCAGGGATCTCAGGGACCGCAGATTATTGCCAACATAGGCAATGCATTCACAAGTTCGTCGTCTTGTCTACCTCTCCCTACCATGACTAAGGCTTCATCTAGTGGTCTGGGTTGCATATGCGTTCTACGCAGTCCCACTGATCATTTCCTTGTCGAAACTCAATGTCAAGGCCACTAAATAAACGCTTTCTAGTGGACTTGGTTCTTGTGGAGTTGTTCTCTTTAAATTAGCACAGTAAATAATTCCCGAAAGGGTGTAGCGAATAGCATAGAATGATACGGACTTGAATCTCACTCAGTGAAAGAATTTAGTCTCGTTGGCGGATGCCTGTCCCTGGCTGTAGTGCCAAGATTTTGCTTTGCTCGTTGAAGATCGTCAACATGAGAACACTATTGCAATGTATATGTAAATTCTCTTATAATAAATTCACGTTGCCTCTGGGAAGGCTTTAATCTCTGCCAGGCTACCACCAGCCTCCAACTATGTAACGAGGCGAGATGCGAGATGGCTAGTGTTGTAAAAACGGATCATGAAGAGGAGGTTGCGCAGGAGGCGAGAAAAAAGAACGCGGTGCCAGTAGGGTTCGAACCTACGCGGAGAAACTCCAACAGATAGTGAGGAATTCAAATCTGTCGCCTTAAACCACTCGGCCATAGCACCTGCTTGAGGACTTCTCCAATGCAGAGGTAGCGGGCGTGGTCTGATGCATCCTGAGCCCAGGTTGGAAGACACAGTCCCAGTTACGCTTAGAAAACTTGACCCCGTTCTCACCCTCGCTGTTAGATATGTAGTCGTTACAATGAATTTGCACACAAACGGTGTCAAGCACGATTGAATTCTCGTAACGCATGCCTTTCCATATCAGGACGTTGGCGTTGAGTACCGTTTACGGTTGATGTTACCCCTGTTTCTTTTGATCGGGAGTAAGAAAAAGTTTCATGGCGAATGGAACTGTACTTTGGTCCCCACGATTGACTATCGTGGGTCCTCATTTTTTGTCACTGAAGGATACCGCTCAGGTATCAGGAGCGACAAGTCAAGAGACATGAGTTTATGGTCAGGGGTATTCTGGGAAGCTCACGCCTTCCATTCACACATCATGTTGCGCTCGTCGACGCTTTGTGTTCATTCATTCATAGCCATAGAGTATTGTCGCAATGTACTTATACTTGACTATAGCATATTGAGAAACTCGTCCCCGCTCAACACTTCGTCCGAGTCAAAGTCACTGTCCGCCGAGTCTTCATCCGAGCTCTCGTCTATCATTGTGATTTCCTCGGTTTCGGCTCCATCTTCGGGGGCGTCAGCGGTGAACATTGGGTCCTCCTCAGGCGGCGAAACCCAGCAACTGTCGGGAACATTCGCTTCAAAAGTCCACCCGTCGTCTCCATCTTCCTTGGAGTCTTCTCGAACCATTTCGACGTCTCCTTCGACGTCAGATTCGGTATCTGAAGGATCATAATGGTCGGCGGCGACTGGAAGGATTGGAGCGACATAATCTGGTTCGAGTGCTCTGTCCTCCAATTCCCAAGCCAATTCCATCGGATCTACCCTTGCGCTGTGAGATCCTTTGGGAGATGCAGGTGAGCCATCGCTAGAATTGTCACTGGAGGCATCATCGCTGGAGTCGAGCAGATCAATCCCGGTTGTCCGAGTCACCCAAATACCCGGGCTTTCCTCGACCGTCTCCCATTGACATGTGGAAAGTAATGGAAACACAAGTGCATCTTCTGATAGTGCTTCCATGAATGCATCCGCGTCGTCTTCGTCCAGTTTGACCCGTCGGCCTAGCATTATTTCCCACAAATCTCCCTCTTGCATGAGGGGGCCAGAAAAGTCATCGTAACTGTCACCATCGGCCCAAGCAACGATTCCGACGTCGGGGTGGAACTCGAGATGAAACGTTTCGCACATCAAGCGAGTTGCACCTCATCTTCTGAGTTGCTCGTACTCTTTGTCACGATTGTAGTAGATTCCAAAAAAGAAGATACTGCTCGACTCCTTGAAGAGGTGTGTCACCTCGAGATTGACAAAGACGGTCAGGTTCAGCAGCCTCGTTGGAGGTATAATCTACATCATCTTGAAGAGGCCAATGAGTTCAGTTATCAAAATCGGCCCGAATATTCTATTCTCACAGTATCAAACATGAGTTGACATCCACCCGAACACATCTCTCTTTCAAGAGCATTCAGGACAGCGATACACACGGTCCTTGACGTCCCAAGTTGCTTCTAGATCGAGATCATCTACGACTGGGGGTTTAGTGTTCTCTCTGTTTTTCGGGCCCGTTGCACGAAGTGTTCATCGCTTGAATCTTAAAGGAACTCTTCCAAATCATGGATGCCATGAGCTAGCCTCAGCTTCCAGAGCGCGTTGCGTTTTGTCGGGATCATCCGCGACGAGTCGCGTATAACGCGACCAAGTTTTCGAACCTTTGCGGTCTGAAGGCGTTGAGTGAAAGACGCGCTTTTCATAGGGAGCATGTCAAACCTGCTCTTCTTTTTCAACTGACGCCATTTCGGAAGATGAACAATGAAAGAGGGGCACCCGGCAAACACGTCCAGTCACAAAAAAGTGTCTCCCGTGACTAATGGCTCATGACCCCGTCCAATGTTAAGATTCATTAGGACCATATTCCAAGCGAATTCAAGGTCGGAAGAACGCTAGGTTTGCTCAGAGATATCCACGCACAGAAAACAACGACGCAGTGCACCACTGAAAACCTTTGTTCTCACAGTTGAAAAGGACGACCATACAAGGTAATAAATGATCAGAATACGGGTTGCTCAAGGAAGGCCTCCGGCTGCTGCTGCTGGTACTCCTGGGGCGGGGGGGCGTAGGCCTCCTCAGCTGCTGGCGGGGGAGCAACGGCGATGGGCTCCCGCTGCTCCGACGTAGGCTCAGAGACAGTTTTGTCAACCGGGGGCTCGAGGATGACAACTGAGTCCGGCAGAGGTTTGCGGGGTCCAGTCTGGCCCTCCGGATCCGTGCCCTTCATGCTATATGACGGGCATGTGAGTCATCGACGCAAATCATACGCTGCACAGTTGACGTACATTTTGACCTTGATACCGAGCACACCCTGGCGCAGCAGGACGTGACGGACAGCAAAGTCGACGAAGTCGACGGCGGGCTGACCGGAGTGGATCATGAAGCCATCGGTGAACTTCATCGATTTAGCACGCGCGGCACGAAGTTTGCCAGAAACGACGACTTCGCAACCCTTGGCGCCGGACTCCATGACGAAACGGAGGACACCATAGCAGGCACTATAGAACATGAATGAGAGATGGTTCGCGAAAGAAGGCGGTCAATAACGAACCGACGGACGGCGAGACCACCGAGCAGCTTGTACCGCAAGCTCTCGCACTGAGCGATGGCAGAGAGACCACGGTATTGAACCTTCTCGGCGTAGAGTTCAAGGGAGTTCTCGGGGAACTTGAAACGTTTTTGGACGAGGGCGGTGAGCTCGCGAATGCGGCGTCCTTTCTCGCCCAGGACTTCTTGGGTGTGCGTTGCACGGATAATGATCTAGGACGTTGAGTACAGGTGAGGAAACCATATCGCAGGAGCAGTACCTCAGTGCGGGCGTGGGTGACACGGACGTCGCAGCCAGAGTAACCTTCCTCGGCGAGTTCACGGGTGAAAAATTCGTTCAGTTCGGCGCGGAAAACACCGTCGGCGACAAACTTGCGCTTTTTGCTGATCTGGGTGGCCATTTTGTAGTCTGGTGGTGGAGGTTGGAAAGGAAGAACAACACAAGATTGACTGGAAATATATACCTTGGGGTGGCGGGACCGCTTGAGTTGTTTGGAAGCCGATTGTGCCGAACTGGATAGTACAACACGTGCACGCAACTCCGACGGCGGCAACTTATAACAACTCTAAATACCGGTGTCATATAAAAGCGTGCCAAATTTCCTAACCGTTCTCTCATCCTTCTTGTCTTCCACTTGGTCCTCCCAGCAGCACAAACGGTGAGAACAACTTTTCTTTCTTCCTTCGACGCGTTCCCATCCCCTTTTCAATGACGAGTTTGTTTCACTACAACCATTGGCACCTCTTAGTCGACTTGAGCCACGACCAACAGGACTTTGTTCTGCGTGATTCACTGACATGAATGACTTGCTGAGATTTTTTCCCTCTTTCCTGTCCTTTCCGCCACTCGTTTCAATTGCTGACTGCACTCTCTTTTAGGTGTTGTTGTGGGTCACTTGAATATATTACACGTACTACCTACAACTTGCTAGCACTACGGGCCTCGTTCACAAATATACCTGCTGCACCCATTCCACTTCCAATGCACATGCTAGTGCACAACAACGACGCGTTCTTCCTCTTTAACTCGGCAAGCCCGGTGACAAGTTGTCGAACCCCAGCTATAAAAAAAAAAAGTTGTGAATGCCGGCTATCACAAAGAAAGAAAGAAAACTCACTCATGCCGAGAGGATGTGAGATGGCAATGGAACCGCCACTGAAGAATGTCAATCCGAGTACCAAGGAACCCAATTGCACTCACTTTGGATTGATTTTCTCAATCGGAATGTTCAATTGCTCGACGCAATATGCAAACTGAGACGCGAACGCCTCGTTGATCTGTGAAATGGTTGAGCAACGAGACTGAAATTTAACGTAGAACATACCTCGTAGACATCAATGTCCTCCTTCTTCAAGCCCACCTGCTCGAGCACTTTGGGAATCGCAAAGATGGGAGAAATTCCCATGTACTTGGGCTCAACACCTGCCGGCGCTGAGTCGATTATTTGAAGAAGGGGAGAAGACCTACCGACGACTGCACTGGCAACCCACTTGCCTAGAACTTCCATCCCTTCCTGCTCAGCTCGTTCTCTTGTGGTCATGATGCAAATGGCCGCGCCGTCCCCGACACCACTAGCATTTCCTGCAGTGGTAGAAGCCTCACCCCAGTTGGGGAACACCGGTTTGAGGCCGGACAGCGACTCCGCGGTGACACCATGCCGGATAGTGTCGTCGACAGATACAACAGCGCCTTTAAGCTCGAGGGGAATGATTTCGTCCGCGAAAATTCCGTTGGCCTGCGACTACACGGAGGTCAATCGCAGTGAATCAAAACGCCCACAGACGTACTTCACTGGCACGCGTGTGCGAGATGAGTGCATATTTATCCTGCGTTTCGCGAGAAACCTTGTATGTTTCTGCTACCATTTCAGATGTCCATCCCATCGGCTGTCAAAATGTGAGTAGATACCTGAGGGACAGGAGAGATCATCTACCTGAATACAGTCGTGCGCTTCAGCGTTCTTGTCCACTAGCTCGCAGATTTCCGGTGTCGGGCGTGCATGCATACTCATGCTGTCAACACCAAGCGCAAGCCCGATTTTAGTCTCGCCGGCTTGAATGGATTAGACGCCGAAATGCAAAAATTCTCAATATGACCTCACCTGAAATGGCGTGCGCAATATTGCGGATGGCCATTAAGCCCGACGAGCACAGTCGATTCACAGTCGAAATGGGAACATGGTGTGGAATACCGGCGGCTAGTGCCGCTGCTCTAGAGGCGTAGAGAGGGGATGGCGGGTGACATGTTCCTACCATGAGTGAGGAAAGGAGATGAAGCAGATCAGACACCGGGCATACCGACACAGATATCATCGATTTTGGACGGGTCAAGCTTTGTTTTCTCCAAAGTAGCCTGATAGAAATTGGTCGCAATTCACGCGTGTAAGGATGGATAGGTCACCTTGAACAAGGCATACAGCAGCTCGTCGACGGTGGTCTCCTTTAACTGGCCCTTCTTCGCGCGACCGATGGCGGAACGTTTGGCGAAAGTTATGACCACGTCTTCGGGATTCTTCTGGAGAATAGCTGCGAGCCCGCGAGGCACCTGGGTGCTGGCCGACCGCAGAAAAGGACGAGACATGAATTGTTTCGTGGCCAACATGGTGAGAGACTCCGGAGAACGAGGACGCATCTCCGAAGTGCCATTTAACCCACGGGAGAACAATTATCCGCTCACGTGGGACCAAGCAAAAGGCGTCGATTGGTAAAAAAGATTAAGTATGGCTTCTCAAGTACATATACCGTGCAGGATTCGTGTAGGGCTATTCTAGACGCACTGTAAGGTTCCCATAAACGTGCACAACCGCTTTTGACGCGACCCCAGCGAAAACATTATTTTTTACGATGGATTCGTCTCCCCTTTGGTTTGTTTCCACATTCTGGTCAGAAAGGAGAAGCATTGGCTGCAGAGATGATGTGCCAGCTTGGGGGCACCACATCCAGGGCAGTTGACAATATCTGCAGCGCGTCAGGACCAGTAAGAGAAGATTGGGAGCACGACGGACTTTGCTTGTCCTTCAGCCCCTTGTTTGCCTCGCGCATGGACTTTCGCGAGTGTGAGGTCTTTTTCTTCGGCACTGCAAGCACGAATGGCGGAAATAGTTCGAGGAGGGACTGCAGTGAGGGAAATGCAAAAACGCGGGATGCTGCGAGGAATGCAGGGACTGCGGCGAATGCAAATGAGGGCGGTAATGGCTTCGCAAAGGGCTGTCTGAATAGTGGCCGCGCAAAAGGGGACCTGGTAAAGAGCGGGAGTGCGCCGTGAACGCCCAGCGTTGCCATCGTCGATGCAAAGCAAGTCCAATTCAAACTCCGATCAATCTCACCACCATCATGCTGCGCTTCAGTCGCCCGTTGTTCCAGGCATTGCGCTCCACCACCGGCCTCACAGGCCTTGCAGTGCACCCCGACCCACTCCCCGTCCTCACCTTCACATACCAGAGCACCCTCGAACATCTTGAGCGTATCCCAGAAACATCCGTGTATAGACAAGCAACCGAGGCTCTCATCCAAAACAAACTCAACATTGTCAAAGCAGCGAATGCAGACGTTGCTGCCGTAGAGAAGGGGCTGGGAGAGGGTGTCATCGAAGAGTCGCTGCTCATTGCCGTCGACGAGCTCAAAGTCGCCATTCTGATGCGCGACTGGAAGGCGTGAGTGTCCCATGATTTCTTCATTGCCTTGCTTGAGCTTTCTCGCAGTTGGGAGCCACTCGCAGAAAAACCGGCACCTGGTCAATGGGAATACGTTTCATAACGTCGCATTCGGATTATTATGCTCAATGTAAATTACACCATTCCAGCCAATCCGACGCGTGTCCAATCTTGGAATGGAAAACTAATACATGCGGGATATGATAGGCCACTGTTATGTTGTTGAATGGTCCTGCTCCACTGACAAGCAGGTCACGGCCTCGTACTGGACACTCCTTCAGGATCTTGCCTGATCTTGTTACCTCTCCTCACAATGCATTCGAGATTGTTTTGTTTTTTTCTCGGGGCATGACGGCGCGTACAGCTTGGGTACGCTGCGTGTCGAACACTGTCGCCGAACTCCCTTCGATTCGCAGTTCTTTGCTGGAACCTTGGGCCGTGATGCATAATGCCGTCGGATACCCAGCGGCGCCTATATTGACTGAAGCTCTCTTTCCCGCGCACACGGCGGGCGGCCCAGCATGCTGTTCGCTCCAATCCTTCCAGTCGCCGCCGACCGTTATGATCCTTCAGATACCGAATCGGACGAAGGGGACGTCGAAATGGGAGATGGCTCCATGGAAGATGGAGACGACGGTTGGACTTTTGAAGCGAATGTTCCCGACAGCTGCTGGGTTTTGCCGCCTGAGGAGGACCCGATGTTCCCAGCTGACGCCCCCGAAGACGGAGCCGAAGCCGAGGAAATCACAATGATAGACGAGAGCTCGGATAAGGACTCGGCCGACAGTGACTTTGACTCGGACGAAGTGTTGAGCGGGGACAAGTTTCTCAATATGCTATAGTCAAGTATAAGTACATTGTCAATACTCTATGGTTATGAACGAACACAAAGCGTCGACGAGCGCAACATGATGTGTGAATGGAAGGCGTGAGCTTCCCAGAATACCCCTGACCATAAACTCATGTCTCTTGACTTGTCGCTCCTGATACCTGAGCGGTATCCTTCAGTGACAAAAAATGAGGACCCATGATAGTCAATCGTGGGGATCAAGATCAAAGTACAGTTCCATTCGCCATGAAACTTTTTCTTACTCCCGATCAAAAGAAACAGGGGTAACATCAACCGTAAACGGTACTCAACGCCGATGTCCTAATATGGAAAGGAGCCTTATGAGCGTTTAATCGTCCTGGACACGATTTGTGTGCAAATCCATTGCAGGGACTACATAACCAACTACGAGGGTAAAAACGGGGTCAAGTTTTCTAAGCGTAACTGGGACTGTGTCTTCCAACCTGGGTTCAGGATGCATCAGGCCACGCCTGCTACCTCTGTATTAGAGAAGTCCTCAAGCAGAGGTGCTATGGCCGAGTGGTTAAGGCGACAGAACCCTTGCTTGTCTGCGGCTTGCCCCATGTCATTCCGTTAGTAGCAGTCTTTGGCTACTGAGGTAGAAGTCGTTGAAGTGTCTGTCTATGAGAGACTAGGGATTGCTCTGTTTTGAATCTTGAAACTCGAAGAACATTGTCCCGCATGCATGCCGTCCCAAAATTCATAATACCTGGCCAATATTGTGATGCAGTACTGAACCTAGTTCCTCCTCAGAATATGATCCACTGCGAGTGGGTCGATGTATTCGCGTCTCAGTGAGCAAAGAATGCGTGTAAATTATGGTACATATTGACACAAAATAAAGTGTTCGGCAAATGTTCGGTTCATAACCCAGTCACCAATTACCGGTACACATTTTGCGAAACACTACTGCCTGCGAAACCTCCACTAGGCAGGGTAAAGTTGAGCGTTTTCGAACGCCCACCCCAGCGAGAGGGTTTCCCGCTTTCTACGCTGAGCGTCACAGACACCGTGGACAAGGTCTGTGTAGGATCCGAGACTGTAACGATTCCAGTTTCGATATCGAACATGAAGGCGGCAGTGCCAGTGGCCGAAATCGTGAAGGTTGCTGCACTGTTGGGAGTAATACCGATGGAACCTCCGCCCAAGTCCCAAAAGACGATCATCACCGTCCCACCGCTCTGGACAGCGGAAATGGAAGCATCATTCTGGAACACACGGACTTGTGAATGTGAACTTTTCTTGATGAAGGTCCGGAAGTCCGTGCCGGGGTAGATGGTGTACGCTAAGCTGGTGTTGAGCGAGTCGTGGATAATCCAGGCCGAGAATAGGTCGACGGTTATCGGTGGCTGCGTGGATGTCCCAAGGGCCGTCCAGTTGCCCATTTTTTCTCCCACTTCGACTGAGAGCGAGAAGGCTTTTCCAGGGAAATCGGGAAAGCTGTAGCCCACATTGCCATGCCATAATGATTGAGAGTGTACACCATGTTGAGCAAACGAAGATTCGCTCCTGGTTCCAGTGTCTAATATGACGGGGCCAGAATGGCGTCTCTGGTCAAGCACAGATATAACCGAGGCGTTCGTAGCCGAAGATACGTTGGCCACCATGACGAGTTGAACATCGTCTTCTAAGAAGAACCAGCTCTTTTGCCAGTGGAGGTTGTGCGTTAATGGGTTGGTATACCGCATCGCTGCCAGTCCTAGTTTCCCGTCCGATGCACCCCCTACAAAATTTGTAACGCCGGCCCACTGGGTTTGGTTGCAATTCAGGGGGGTTGCCTATTAGACACATTGTGATCAGCCATATTCCACGGTATTCGGCAATCCTTGTACCCCATAGTCAACCGTGGTTCCGGGTATTAGGTTCCAGTCCTAAACAAGTGGTGAGATATTTTCTAATGAACATCCGATCGCAGAAATACCATCGCTGCAGCAATATCCTGAATACACGAATCAGACACACGTCTATCACAGGGGAAAAAATGTGAACCTCGTATTCATTTCCCTGTTGGTAATTCCGCAGAGCACCGTCGGACAAGTGGAATCCAAAGGGCTATATAGGGGTGGAACGTCAAAACCCGATATCGGTATTTCTCGGCCGACTGACGTTAGCCAAGTTGACACATTCGGAATTCCGGCTGCGGGAGGAGTACATCTTCAATGTGGTCACATACGCTGAGCCTCGGTGTACCTTTCAGACCAGAAATGAGCAATTGCACTGGAATTCAGCGAGGACAAACTACGAACCATGTAATCATTATCATAGAACATTCGGTTTCCTCTCAGATTTCCTGCGTTCGCGCTTGTGGCTTTTCTGGACAATGTCTTGGAAAAATCTAGTAAAGTTCTCGAACCCCATTCTTGCCCCAGTGCATCGATTTTAGTCAAGTTCAGAAGGATGCTAGCTGTGGCTCTAACAAAGAGTTCACCGACCGACCCTGGCAGTGTATATAAGGTACGCACTGAGTGAAATCGGCTGTAGGGAAGCTGATAAACCGTCCCAGTGCCGACTGTGCACAATAAGTCGAATATCCAAGATTCACATTTGACGCTTACAAAATCCCAGTGGAGTATTCCGGTTAGGGCATTAGCATAAATCATCCAGCGGTCTCCGTCAATGAGAGTGGCCAGGGCGGTCTGGGAGGCTGGGGTTGCTTCAAACTGGGTCCCTCCCGACTCGACTTCAAGATCAACGACGTCATTGAGACTATTCCCAGAATTGAGATCCGGTGATTGAAAGGGTAAAAGGGACCGTACTAGTCTTTCCCTGCGACGACATCAGTTACGACCATAGGAACATCATTACAGACCCAGACATACCGTAGTTGCCGTTATAAAGAATACCACCATGCTCGAAAATAATCACTCGTTTGAACGTACACAACATTAAATGAATACTTACTTGACCGAAGCTGCCATCAGGACGAATACCGTCAGCCTGAACTGCGGTGGCGATCGTGAGCTCAGCGTGAACTCTTCGGTATGCATCCGTTAGCATGCTGATATTCACAGTGAGCAATGCCTGGTCAATTCCGATCTGTGATTCTCGTTAGACCGCTACGCCAACAGGCAAGGTGACGGCACCTTGGCAACATCCAATGTGTTGGCGCCGGTCAAAAATCCGACGTTCGTTACAAAAACTCCGTACGCCCGACCGGTAATGGTTGTGCAATGTTCTAGTTCTGCTGGAAGAAGAGTATCGTTGAGCAGAAGACAACTCATTGACACAAGGTTGGGGGTGCTATAATGAAGTCATTGAGCTTAAAAGCCAATGAAGGAGGTGAAACGCACCCAATCGTATTTCCAAACCAATTCGTGTTCCACAACCCAGGGGTACCACAAGGACACGCGGCGGTTCCACCCGACATTAAACAGGCGGGAATTGAGAAATCATTCGCGAACCAGTATCCCATTGCTAATGAGATGCTCGAGCGAATACCGGCGTCTTTGACGTATTGAGAAGCACCCGCCAGTCCTCCATTCCAAGCTCCGGCCATCGTGGCTGGTCTAATGAGTCAAGATCTCCGGAAAGCTGATATTTGACATACAAATTCTGTTCCAATGCTGGACAAGGGTTAGATTTGGGATATGTGACAGGAACGATCCGACTCACTAATTGTGCCGGCCAGTTCGCTCGCTGTGCATCACACCCAGTACGATAATCCAAATCAGGCCACTGCCCATTTGACTGAAGCGTTGAAAGCCTGAAAGGAAATTTCAACGTGCGGCCTAGTCGCGAAACAAAGCAGCATACCAAGATGAGATCGAACTGGCATTGGTTAGGGCACCGACAATGTTGCTAAGTCGTCGCTCATGGATGGTCTTGACGTCTTGCGCTGTGGCAGGGTCTATGGGCGTAGACGTGGATGTGGGCTGCCCCGAAATTGAAGCACTGGCTGAGCTTGAAGTTGTGCCGTTGGTGCTCAAGCTGGGGGAAGTGGTGGAAGCGCTCGTGGTAGAAATGCTCGTCGCATTCAGACTGGTGGTTGTGACGGCATTGCTTGTCGCGTTGACAGAGAACAAGGTTTCTGTAGTCGAACGAGTGGAGGATATAGTATGTGTTTGCGTAGGCGTGGGGGTAGTAGTGGCGAGCGCGCTAGAAAGATAGAAAATGTAGATGCACACGAGAAGACAAGTCTTCATGGCGGACGGAGGGCGGCTTGACGAGCTCCACGTGAAGTAAAGGGCCGAAGTAATATATAGCAATGCAGATGTCTATGCCATGCCAGTGCCACGCGCGCTACCGATCAACGCGACTCAGATGATCATATGATCGTTCTTTCAGATCCAAAGAATTTAAGCTTGTTTCATTCAACCAAGCAAACTTTGCCATGTCTGTACGCAAACTTGATGAGTTTCGATCCAGAGCTGTGACTATCAACTTGGCACTGTGCAGCTAATTTAAGAGCCACATTCTGGTCTTGCATTCGGTGATCTTAAAATTTTGACAAGGAACATGATCAGCGGACTGAGAAAAGGTAAGTCACGAGTTGAGCAAGATCGGCAGGAACAGCCTTGCCGATGACTTGCGGTCCGTGCGATCCCGGAAGAATGTATGCCTTGTTGAATCGTCCACATCGCCGAAAAAAAAAGTAACGTAGAGATAGAAGGCGTTAAGCAAGTGAGGAAAGGAAAATCCTCAAAGAGATTGGATACCAATCCATGCCCATCCATGCCGCGAGGACAGTACTAGTTCGACAAGCGGTTTGTGGGCACCTGAATTTGCAGCGGAGGTAACAGTGGAGAAAAGTCAATGCCAGGCAGAGATGGACCGGGTGTGTACTTACCGTAGAGTACAAGTCGGGCAGCGAGCCTGACGTTCGTGCACATCTAAGAGCGTCACAATCGTGCACATACAATCGCGCACATGGGCGCCCTTCCGATGTATCTTCGTACATAGCTTCTTCGGGCGTATAGGGAAGAATTCAATCAAGGCAGGAAAACTAGAAAATGCGTTGAGATGATGTAAGAGAGTATGCTGTGCTGCTGGTTGTACAGCAGTGAGCCATGATCTCAAAGCCGCAAGCTTGGTCCGAAATAGACGTAAAAATCGATGAAAGCGAACAGTATCGTAGCAGCAGAGAATGCATATCGCGAATTTCCGAGTGAGTTTTGGTGAACACGTGAGTTTGGTCGCGGATGCCCGATTGGGACATTTGTCCGTTCTTGCTGCCATGGACTCGTTGATACCCTTCACAACGTCGGGTTCGCTGGTGGATTGTGTGGACAGTACGTCTACCAAGTCAACTACACTTCCATGTCCTGAGCGTTCCCACCACTTCTCCCTCGCTGCCCGCTCTTGACTAGGGAAGATGCTGGTGGTCCTGCGAGACGGGCGAAAACTCCACGGCGTCCTGCGGTCCTACGACCAGTTCGGTGGGGTCTTCCGCCAGTCTTGTCTTACGGTTCACCGACATGGTCTAACACAGCCAACCTCGTACTCGAGGACACCGTGGAACGCATTTTTCACGCCAACGCGTTCGCGGAGCACTATCACGGCTTGTTTCTTATTCGCGGGGAAAACGTTGTGTTGCTCGGCGAGATTGCAAGTTTTGCGACATTTCTGTGTGGTCCGAACTCACCGTTCTGCAGGATCTCGATCTCGAGGACGAGATACCCCTGGGGCGACAGGTCGAGCATGCCCAGCTCGAACCTTACCACAAGAAAGACGTAGAAATGAAAAAACAACGAGAAGAAGCCAAGGCGCAAATCCTATATGAGAAGAAGGGATTCTGCAAGGAGGGCGGTGAAGGAGACGGATATTAATGATGTGCAAGGCGCGCAGGATACTAATATCCTAGATGCCGAGGCCGAGAGGGATGGTCGAGAGCGATCATAGGCAGATTCATTACGCCTCGCAGTATCGCGGTCAGATACAATTTGTACGTTTGTAATACTGAGAATTCTGGGACGACGTTTAGATGGCTATTTGCTATGTGTGAGGAAACACTAATGGCAATGCTACAAAACAAGATATGCGATACATTCGAAAGCGTGGTTCACAGAGCAAAAACTATGCAAAGTCTCGAAAAAGCGAAAAAAAAAATACAGTGGGGTTACGACGGGTTCTTTCTCTTCTTGCCCTTCTTGTTATCCCCGTTCGTTTTCCCTTTGGCGTTACCATTGACAAGCTTGGAGGATTTGAGCGGTGCAGCGGTCGATGGGTCGATGCAAGAGCGATTGAACGGTTCAACAATGTCCTCGATGCGTTTTCGAAGTTCACGTTCGCGGGTGGTAAGTCTGAGCAGAGCTTCTTCCTTCTTCTCTTTCTCCTTTGCAACGTCCTTGGCGCGAATGGTTTGCCAACTGTGTGACCAGGTTAGCTAGTGGGTTTTTTAAGGGAAAGAAACCTACCCAGCATGCCGTTCACACTGCTCGCCCTCAACACACCACCACTCTGCCGAGTCCTCTCCATCAACTTGCATCTCACCCTCCTTCGTACCCTCCTCGTAGCTCTCCAAAACGCCCGCTCCAAATTCAGCCCACTCTTCTTCGCCGAAACACAGCCGCTGGTCCCATCCGCACTGACCGACCTGCTCCGCACGGTCAGTCGCGAGCTCCAGTAGCCTCTCCCGCCAGAACACGATCTCCATCTCCTCCTTCAACTCCTCGCTCAGTGTAACGACCTCATCCAGCACCGCGTTCAGATTCGTCACTTCCCGCTCAACCTTGTTCATCTTCGCAGGCTTCACGCGTGCGCTAGCAGCGGGCGCATCCTCGTCCGCGTTCTCCTTCGCCTTCGAATTCATGCCATTGCCAGCGCAGCCCTCAGCGCCCTCACCAGCGCCGGCAACCCCGTGCACAATTACGACGGCCTCCCGCTTCTGCGCATCCTTGACACTATCCCAGAGCAGCTCCTTCTTTCCTCCGTTCTTTGCGAACGTGTCAATCCGTTTCTTGATGTTGTTCAAGCCGCACTCTGGAGAGCAGTATTTCGAAAAAGCGCCCTGCGCCGGTTTGTGGCATGCTTTGGGCGAGTCTGGTTCGGGATGGTCGAGGCCGTAGCGGCAGCGTAGTTTGTACGTGGTCTTGAGCGAAAGATTCGGGTTTTCTGTACGATGGTGAGGACCGCGATTTTAGTTATGTTTTTAAGGAAGACACACTTTCGATGCAAAGCGGGCAAAAAAACTGATCCACGAGATCTACGACGAGATCTGGCATGTCAACGCATTGTGTGTGGTACCATTCGTCGCACCTGCCGGCAGGAATCGGTCAACACCTCAAAGCTAAAACAAAGCCGAAACCACGCACTTGTCGCAAGCAATCATGAACCGGTCCTCGTCGTACTTGGTCTTGCACACGCAGTATAGCTTATCGTCCTCGGCGGCAGCCGCAAGGGTGTCCTCGTCGTCGTCGTCAGGCTTTTCCGACCCGTCAGGGCCGACAGAACCGCCGGGCATGACGGAGGTGGACCGAGAGCGGGACGCGGACGCTGCCACAGAGCCACTCTTCCGGGATATGGCGGACGGTGCTTTAGCCTTTGCGACAGGCCCGGCGCCGGTAGCCGCATCCGAGGCTTTGCCTTTCGGTTTTGCTGCCTGTTTAGCGCGCGGTTTGGTGGCCCCGGACGTTTTGGGCTTCGGAGCGGACTGTGAACAATGTGAGTCAAGGTCGGCGTTGAATGATTTGGCACGTACCTTGGTGGTCTCCTTCCTTTTGCGCGGAGCAGGGGTGCCACTCTTGCCTTGACCTGTTGCAGTAGACGCGGGAGGGGGCATGGACCCGCGGTCAGAGGGAGGGAGCATCGACGACGCCCGTGCACCTGGTGGAGAGATGAAGGAAGACGGAGAGGAAGCTGCCATTGGAGAGGCGTGCCGCGACTCAGCCTCTGTGCCACTCGAGTGAAGTTGTCGCAGCGGTGGCTTGCTGCCACCAGACAACACGCGGCTCACACTCGGTGGCCGGGTGATAGAACGCGACCGCGGGCGGTCATCCACCAGGCTCAGCAGCTCGTCCTCCACGTCGACCTCCATCTTTTCGTGCTTGCCGTCTTCCAACGTCTCTTGAACGAGCGCCGCGACGGCACCATCGACATCCATCTCGTCATCCGGCTCGATCTTGCTCGCGGGGACACGCACGGAAGCTAGTTCTTCCTCGAGGGCCACGGCGGCCTCAGGCATCGTGGTGAGAGGCGGACTGGCTCTCTTTGTGCTGGGCTGCACGTGCGTCATCGCCGCGGCGACGCGAGAGGGCGACATGGCTCGCTCGGGCTTCCGCCAGGCCTGCGCGTTGGGCGACGGATCGGCAAAGTGCTCCAGCAACCACTCGTGTGCATCTTCCTCCTTCGGTTGACGCGTCGAGAGATGGGGTTGCGGACGTCGCTGGGGCGGGCCATGATGGCGCTCGTCTGATTGTGGTTGTTGCGGTTGTTCGGGCCGTCGACTTGGCCCTGCGACGGGCGCATATTCAAGAGGGCGAGAGAGCGGATGGGGCTGGCCTTGGGACTGGGATTTTTTGTGCTTTCGGTCTTCGGGGACATATTCCTCTCTTGCACGTTCGGGCACATGGATAACGGTGGTATACTCTCTGGAATACGAGTTGACATCAGGCTCCTCCGGCTCGGATTTCCTTGCCGCCTTTGCCCGCCCCGTGAGACTGCCCGGAGGCGACCGCCTGCTCGGAAGGAAAGGCGGGCTGTGGAAGGGAGGACTCAGTATCCTGTTGTCCAGATGTCCGTGCCCGCCGACCCCGTGCCTCTCTTCCGTCACTCCGAGACTCTTTCGGCCCCGAGGAGGAAAGCTGAACTGCGTGGTGTCTGAGCCCGAGCTAGAAGACGGCCTTCGGAGGGGCGGCGGCGGAGAAGGGACTTCAGGATTGAGGATGCTACGGTCGCCGCCGTGCTTGAGCGAAATGGCGCGCTCCCACTCGAAAGAGCTGGCGACAGGCGGATGGGGCCCCGGCGAGTCGGAATAGCGGCGTTTCTTGCTGGGCGGCTCCATGTGGACGTGAGACGGCATGGGATGCGGGGCCGCGGGGCTGGTGAACGGGCGCTGCTGACCGGGGTCGGATTTGCGGCCAGGACGTAGATCCATGGGAACACCCATCGCGTCGACCACTACGCGTCCCCTGTCGCGTTCGCGCTCGCGCTGCTCCCAAAGGTGGGCCTGCTGGAGACGCTCCTGCTGAAGGCGCTCCTGGTGGATGAGCTGCTCGTGGTGCTCGCGCTGGCGGGCGTTCTGCTGGGCCTCCTGCTGCTGGCGATGGTGCTGTTCCTGGAGGAGGCGGAGATGGTGCTGGTGTTGCTGCTGCTGGTGCTGTTGCTCAAGGACGTGGCGCGACGGCGGGGCCATTAGGGGAAACTGGGGGACGGTGCGCAGACGGTGGTGGTCCTCGACCGGGCTCCGGGTCGGTGCGCGGAGAAAGGGGGGCTCGACGCGGTGCTCTGGGGGCGCGCGATGCTTCTCTGCGCTGGCTGCAGCTCGAGCCAGCGCATCGAGGGACTGCTCGGACTTGTAGGTCTGATTAACAAGAAGATGGGGGGATATGTGCACAGTTTCTGCAACCACCTCGTCTGTGCGCCTTTCTCTGGGCTGCTCCCTTGGAGGTGGTGGAGGCGGGGGAGGCTCTCTGGACTGCTCTGGCTCGGGGCAGAGCAGCGACATAATATCGAGACGACGAGACATGGTGGTCGGGAAGAAGATGGATTCGGTGGGATCACACAGAAAGAACCACGAGGTATCTCCATTCCATGCCATTTACAAACTGGGGAAGGAACCTGGACTACATACGCGCGCAGGAACCACAAGACTAGCCCGGGACTACGCAGTAAGACACCCGGACCATGCAGACGACGGAGCACAACGTAAAGTGCCAGCAGTCGCAATCCGGCTTATCCGAATCTTTGGCTGATCCATGCAAATCGTATCACATCAAAAAGAAGGCAGCAGTAACCGGTATTGATTCTGAAAAAAAGGCACAGGAAAAAAGAAAAGAAAAAAGGAATATACAACGAGACATTGCGACCCAGCCCACACGGCAGCCACGAAGGACCAGCCAAAGCCACACCGCACCCAAGTCCCATCGGATTCGTTCTCCATCCCATTTTGACGGTCTCTAGGTCCTCGACCCGCGCCATCCCCGAGAGGCGGGCAGGTCATCGGAGAGATGCTTTTGTAGGACTGTGGCAAAGGTCAATAAAGGGCTAGGGAGGGAGGACGGCGACGTACATGTGGTTTGCGTTAAAGAGTATATACTTTGCGGCGGGCTTATATATGTGGTTGACTGTTTGGCTGCAGCCACTGAACCAAACAGCCCACAGCCGAAGCAACTGGCAAGTTTCACGACCCCGCCATACGAATCTCTGCCGTCGTCTCAGGTGCGTTGTTGCTGCCTTGTCCGTACTCCTGCTCACCACCTTCCTCCAGACAACAAAAGACGCAAATCGTCGCCCTCCCCCATCCAGTCGACTGCAGAATCGAATCGACTAAGCGGACGGAAAGGGATGTCCGTTGCTACCAAAAATCCCTTTGCCTTGCTCGAAGGTCTGGCTTTCTTTTTTTTTCCATGTCTCCCCTTCCCTAATTTTTTTTTTCGATGTGCAGCGGAAGACTCTTCCCGGCCTCCTAGCCCAGTCTCCGCCCCCGCTCCTGCTGCTCCTGCTGCTCCTGCCCCGGCCCGTGGCGCCCAGAAGCCGCGCGGAGGCCCCGCTGCCCGTGGCGGCAAGTACTATGCCCGTGGTGCCGCAAAGTCTGGCGCTCGAGCTGAGGAAGGCAACCTGAACCAAAACGGCATCGAGGACGCACCCCAGGACAGAAAGTGTGAGTAGATCGTCTGCCCTGCTGCCGCGTATTCAACTAGCACAAGTCGACGGTCGCGGTCGTGGTGGCCGAGGCGGCAGCCGTGGTGCCTCCCGCGGTGGACGAGGAGGACGTGCGTTCGACAAGCACAGCCAGACCGGCAAGGTGTAAGTCTTTTCACCTCTCTTCTTCATTCGATCTGGTGTAAATCACATCTTCTCTCAGCGACACCGAAAAAAGGATCAACCAGGGCTGGGGTGCTGAGGAAGGCAACGCTGAGCTCAAGGCAGAGGAGGCAGCCATCAAGGACGCGTCCGCCGAGGCCACCCCTGCTGGTGAGGCTGGCGACTGGGCCGCTCCCGCAGGCGACGCCGGCGAGTGGGGAGCTCCCGCTGCTGCTGCCGACTGGACCGCCCCCGATGGCGCTGCCCCCGCTGCCGGCGCGACCGACGGAGCCGCCAAGCCCGACCGCGAAGGACGCCCACCGCGCCGGGAGAGAGAGCCCGAAGAGGAGGACAACACCCTCACCCTCGAGCAGTACCTCGCCCAGCAGAAGGAGAAGGAGTCGTCCGTCGTGCCCAAGCTCGAAGGCGTACGCAAGGCCAACGAAGGCGCCGACGCCAACATCTGGAAGGACGTTGTCGCTCTTGAGAAGAGCGACGAGGACGCCTACTTTGTGGGCAAGGTACGCGCTTCGCCGATCCCTCCCGATTTCACCAGCTCATCTTTTCCCGCGTCTGCAGAGCAAAGCCGCCCCAAGGCCCGCACGAAGAAGGAAGAAAAGGTCTTCCTTGACATCGAGGCCCGCTTCGAGCGCCCCTCCCGCGGTGGACCCCGTGGCGGAGGCCGTGGAGGCGACGACAGAGGTGGACGTGGCCGTGGCGGAGCGGGCCGTGGCCGTGGTGCCCCCCGAGGCCGCCCCGCCGGCGGCAACAACGCGCCCGCCGTCAACGTGGACGACGAGACCGCCTTCCCCTCCCTGTCCTAAATATGGCCCCCAACATCGCCGCTTCCTCCGCGTTGCCGGCCATCCCTCGAAAATGACCCGATCTCGCCATTGCATATACACCGCCTCTGTCTAAGCTGCTTCATCTCTTGCTTTCACTTTCTCCAATGCACCATGTGGTATGGTATGAAATGAAAGAAATGCTATGTCCAATCCCAAAACGTACTGTATACTTCACTGGTTATTTACGAGGGCGTTTGTGTAAAATACATTTTCCCTGCCAAGTTCGAACCGGTCATCTATTTGAGTTGGGCACGTTCTCAAAATTATTTTGCTCCTCCCACCATGATCGAGACGATCTATATCGCGCGGCATGGTGAGTACCTCGTAGTCCACTCCGCTCATCAGCTTGAAGCGATGGCATCCAGGCTTCCGGATGAACTGGATAAACAGCACTTGGTGAGTATCGGCTTCGGTGAGCAGCATCGCATCCGCTCCATCTCTCTTAACACGGAAGGATACCCCATAGAATCCTACTTCCTGGATGAACAGCTGTGTACAGGAAGAGTGAAACAGGCCTTCCCCGCGACCCGCCCCTCGCTGCCTTCGGAGTGGTAGGCAAATTTTATACAGCCTGTCGCTCAAATAATTATATTTGGCCCAGACGCAGGCGCAGGAGCTCGCGGACTACTTCCTGACACTACCAGAAGACCAGCGGCCCACCGCGATATTCTCCTCTCCGTATTGTGCGTCTGGTAGTCTTCCTCGACGGACGCTAGCTAAGATAATTAACACCCCCAGACCGCTGCCTCCAAACATCCCAGCCCACCTCCATCGCGCTCGGCGTGCCGATCTACGTCGAGCACGGCATCTCCGAGTGGTACTCGCCCGTCGCACCAGGCACCGGCCTCCACCCACGGCCAGGCTCCGCCACCTCGCTGCAAGCCTACTTCCCGGGCCGGATCGACGCCGCCTCCTGGTCGAGCGTGTACTACCCCCCGCGCGTGGGCGAGGACGTCGCAGAGGTGCACGCCCGCGCGGGCGCGTTCCTCGACGCGTTCGTCCCCGCCGTCGAGCGCGCGTTCCCGGGTGCGCATCGGCGCGTGCTGCTCGTGAGCCACGCGGCGACGACGATCGCGCTTGCGCGTGCCTTGGTGGGGGATAGGGAGCTGCCGCTGCGTGCGGGGTGCTGCTCGCTGACGGAGGTCGTGCGCAAGCGCGATGTGATTCCGGTGCTGGGCGGGTGGGACGCGGTGAGGCTTGCGGACGGCGAGCACCTCAAGGACGGGACGTCGCGCGACTGGGGGTTCGAGGATATCGAGATCTATAATGGCGAGGTGCGTCTGTTCGTGTATTCTATGCTGCTTGCTGACGAACCCGCAGGTCGTCGCAGACCCAGGAGTCCCCGGAACGGAGGACGAGATAGACGACCGCGTTGGCGCGCAGGTCTCGTTCACGAACAGCAGCCTCTAGATATATCAAGAGCGAGCGCTATACACGGCAAGCAATTTACAGGCGCATCTAGATACATGTACATTGTATATTCTACAGTTTGTGTTGTATAGAGTCAGACTAGAAGCCGATTCCTCTCTTCTTCCGATGTTGTTGAGTTCAAATCCACCTCTGGACCGCCCCTCAAAACCTCACCCACGCACTCGCATAACTAACGCTCGAGTCACGGATCGTCTCACACGCGCTGCTCTGCTCGTAGCGCACCCACTTGAGCTCCGCCTTCTTCCGCTGCTGCCCATCTCCTCCTCCTGCATCTCCGTTACCCACGCTCCCCGCACCCGCCTCCAGCGCCGCCAACGCCCCAAGCAACACCCCAATTGGATGCCTCCCACAGATCGTATTCTTCGTGCGTGCGAGGTAAGACGCGAACGTCGCGTGTGCCGCTTTCGCATCGTCCCCATCTTTATCCCCCACCCCATCTTTCCCGTCAGCAGGCAACGCCAACACCCCCATCGCCTCCCCATCGAGCCGCCGGATGCTCGCGTGGATGGGGTGCCCCGCACTCGGCGCGACCGAGCGCGAGAGGCGGACGGGGGGCGCGTCTGCAGCGTCAGCGGGTGGGGAGGTGTTAGCGAGAGTGTGGGGCGAGGGCGCGGTGCTGAATGAGGGTAATGCGGATGAGGAGGGCGCGGGGGAGGGGTAGTAGTACGTGTAGGAGAAACGGGTGCCCCTGGGTGGTGGTTAGGCTCTGCGTTGTGCGAGGAGGGATGTGGCGTGCGGAATATCCCGACAGACGAAGAAAGGATACGCGACGCGACAAAGGACACGCGACGCGAATCCCACGCAGCACCGCGTATAGAATCGCGCCCGCCACACACAAACACCCACTCACCAATGACAAAAATCACTCGACACGACACAGAGCGTGTCCTCTCTTGCGAGGTGTGGCGCGAGGAGCGCGCCGTAGGCTGCCTCGGACGCGGTGGAGAGCGCGCCGACGACGATGGGGACGAGGGTGATGGGGATGCTGGGGGCGGGTTAGGTTGAACGTATATGTAGGAGGGTGATGTATAAGTATAAGTGGGAACAAGTGCACGGGAAAGCGTGCAGGAAAAATGGGGGAGTCGTGGGGGATGAAGAAGATTTAGATGTATTGGAAGGCGGATGAATTTTTCAAGCGGATGTAATTGATGTTTTAAGCGGATGTAATTCAAGTGGGATAGATAGAGGAAGGGAAGAGAGGAACGGACACGCACCCCTCAAACACCTTCCGTATATACGGCAAGTGCATCTCCAGACTATGTTCGTCCTCCTCGGCGGACTTGCTGAAGCGCTCGAACTTGCCGGTCGCGGTGAGCTCGCGGATGGCTGGAGTAGCGGGTTAGCGAGGTGTTGTGTGATTGGGAGGCGTGTTGGGGATTAGGGAGCGAGATGGAGGGACATAGAGGGACGGCATGGAGGTAGGGCGGAGTACATCCAAAGCGCTCGCAACTGCAAACTCTCGAAAATCGAAAATCAAAATCGAAAGTGGCCGCAGAACAAGAGACGTGGGACGGGGAGGAAACACAAGTACAGGCGCGGGACGGGGACGAAATACAACTTGAAAAACAGACGGACGAAGAACAGACAGACGAAACGCGCTTACTCTCCAGATCCAGCGGGATATCGCCCAGCGGCGTCGCGTAGCTCGTGCACGAGGAGAGGGCGCAGCCGTCGAGGTAGACGTGGTGCGAGGGCCCGAGGAGGAAGACGCGTTTGCTGGTTGAGGTTGCGGGTGTGTCCGAGTTCCAAGTCGTAGTTCCAAGTCGTAGTGAGGGTAGTAGAGTCGTGGTGCGCGTAGGAGGGTGTCGAGATCGCGTCCAGCGTAGAGTAGAGACGCGCGTAGTAGTAGGTAGAAAACACAGAGAGAATCAATCGCAAATAGCAGCAGTCAGCCAACCAGACAATTATCCATATAGATAGCGCCTCAGCGCAGACACTCACATCCCGCGCGTATCGATCGCCTTGTACGCCCACGCCGCGGCTGGTCCCGAGTAGGCGTAGCCTGCGTGTCTGTTGTGTACGTTGGTTAAGTCAGTTTACTGCGCAGTACAAGATGCACTGTGCGCTTCAAGAGAGAAGCACGCACGGAGCGATAACAGCCTTACACCCCCGGATCGGGTACCCCTCCCCCTCCCCGTCGACACTGTCCAGCCAGCCGCTGAGCTCCGTGTTTAGCTTGGTGCGATCGGCGGTGTACCAGTCGCCTGCGTGCGAGGCTGCGCGGGTGGACATGGGGTGTGGTTCCGTGGTCGTTTAGTTCCGTGTTATTTAGTTCCGTGTTTGGTTTAGGTTTGTGGGTGGCTGGGCTGGGCAGGGTGTTGAGAAGGGAAGGGCGAAAGGGCGTGGAAGGAGGAAGGAGGATCCGATTGGGGATCGAGCAGTCGGAGGGCCGGGCCGGGGCGTAATTAACTGTTACTGGATGGAGTAAAATGAACGCAGGACTTTCCTTAGAGGCGAAAAATCGACGACGCAGGAGGGAAGATGAGGGAGGGAAGATGAAAGAAAGAAGAATGAATTTGTTGTAGGCGCGATTGCCCGTGCTGGGCAGACTTAAATGAAAAGAGGTAGGCTGGGGGTTCGAGCAGCGCCTAAAATACATTTCATCTCGGTCTGTTTGAATAGCCAGCGGCGCAAGACACTCAAATAAAAGGCATCGGGCGGCCTCTAATTCAACAAGTCAGTGCGGTTGGTGAGTTGCCTGCAACGCCGGGAAAAATATGTTGCAGACTACTCCAACGCGCAAGCACGGGAAGCACATCTCTGTCTGGAAGGGATTGCATACGGGATAAAATCTGTCGCAGAGAAAGCAGTCCGCCAGACTCTGACCCGTCGGACAACTGGTTGGACAACTGCGAACGCGCCAACCCGAAAACAACAGGCCTTCTCAGACTGGAGTTCTTCCAGTTGAACTTCCTGCAGCACCCATCCGGCAGGCGCGACCAAGACATGCACACCAGGAATTGAATGCAAGGGAGCGGCATGCGCATATTGGGATTATTGATATGCGGCATAGTACATGAAGATAAGTGTGTAGAAAGGACCTGCGCAGACTACTCCTCTGAGCGCAGACGTGCGGCGGGGTTGGTGATCTTGACGCCGAGGACCTTTGCGCTGTTGTGGAGTGAGAATAGGGTATGCAGGGGAAGACAATGCACGCACCGCTCAAGAATAACGGTGCGGTTGCGGCTGGAGACGCCGTGTGCAATCTCTGCGGCATAGCTTTTGTTGTGCATGAGGAGGAGGTCGATCTCGCGGACGTTGTTTACGAGGAACTTTTTGAGGCCGTTGGGGAGTAAATGCCGCGTCTTCTTGTTGCTACCGTATCCGATCTGTGGGCTGTTAGATGGAATGTTATACAGTAAAGGAAGAGCGCACCTTCGGCATCGGGGTCTGACCCTTGAAGCGGCGACGGACTCTGTTGTCGATACCCTTGGGTTTCCGCCATGCCTCCTTCACGCCGTGGTACCGGTCGCTCTGGTGGCGCTTGAATTTGTTGGTGCGCTTTTTCACGATGGGGATCTTGACGGCCATCTACAAAATTAATATGAGCAGCTGAACGTCATCCAGACCACCCCCGCCGCATCCACCCAGTCCCAGCCCCAAACTGGCATGAATCCGGTACCATTCGACTCGTAGGGCTCCCGGGATGCAGACGGGCGTGGTTTCGGGGTGCAGAGAGAGGACACTCACGACTTGCGGGCGGGAGGTGAGGGGGGCGGCTGGGCTCGGAGATTTTCCTGAGGCTGACAAAGCACACGCTGTTACACAACACACCACAACAGCAACTCCCACCAAAAATTACCTCGCAACACTTTCTTGCTTCAACTTTCACTGTCCCACAGGAACGCGAACCGGGAAGACTCTTTCTAAAACAGTCCACGTGATCTAACTTTTTTTTTTTTTTTTTGTATCTGCATTTCTATACCGCAACAAGTAAACGAACTACTAAGACGCGGTGCCCTAAGGGCAATGGAAGGTGAGGATGGTCAGGGAACATTCTCCGGAGGTGGGTCTAGTAAAGTCATGGTGGAGGTGGGTAGCGGGGCCAGTCTGGACTGGATGTAAGAGTGAAGTGGCGGCGGGTGGAGAAGCAGGTAGAAGAAAAGTAACAAAGCTGTACGGTCGGAGACGTCAGGTGCTCGTATCGTAAAGGAGGTACCTTCTTCATCGTATACCCTTTCTTGGGTCGTATACCGACACGCGGCAATGTGACCCGTAAAGGAAAACCCCTTCCCGTAGGAACCGGCGGGCGACATCGGCGCTCAGGACCATGAGCATGATAGAGGTCTCTTGCGGGACCCCTTGTCGCAATCCTTCTCGGCGCTTTTGCAGTCCGTCCAGCGAGCAGAGGTCGCGAACTCCCATCACGTCGGCGAGGGCACCGATGCCCTCATTCGACCAGCGGAGCTCTTCCACCAGCGACCGGTTCGTGGAGGTGTTCGTAACCGGAACGCGGTGGATCACGATGCGCTGCCATGGCTTGTCGAGGTGGAACCGAGGGCGGTCGCGTTCGAGCAACGTGAAGTACGGCCGAATGACGTCCCATATAGTCTGCTCGTGCTCCCGGAGTTGCACGGCAGTGTACGGGGTCTGTGTATGCAGAACCAGGTTGCCTCCGCGCGAACGGTTGACACCTCTGAGCTTTGACGCGCCACGAAGCGCGTCGTTCAGACTGTCGCGTAGTCGTTGCGGATCTGAGACACTCTTGATGACGGAGGCGTTCACGAAACGCAGGATCAGGCGCTGGGGCGCAGAGCGGGAAGTTGCCGGGGGCGGGGAAACCTTGTCGGGCAGACGTGGCTTCTGTGGTGGTTTCTTGGTCGGAGGCTTCGCCGCCGGTGGCGGAACCGGGGGCGGTGTAGCAGCTCTGGCTGCAGACGCGTAGGTATGGGGTGTAGTGACTGCTTCAACCGGAGCAGGTGCAGGAGTGGTGGTCGGGGTGGAATTCGGCGTGGTCGGGAAGATCAGATGCGGGTAGAATGCCTGCTGCAGCTCATCAGCCATAAGCCTGAGGTGCATGATCTCGTCAAACAGTCGTGGTCGGGTTTTTTCACGGTCGGAGAAAGACGGCTGGTGGCCGCCCTCCAGCCGAAGCTTCGTCAGGTGCTCGACGTCAGCCGCAAGAGACTGCACGCCCTTCGCCACCTTCGCATGACATTCGTTCCACTTACAAGTGGGGTCGAAGACTGATCCTGGTCCTGGTAATTTATGATATGAGGAGACCCCCGTAGGGCGTGTCCTATTCGGCGTGGGTGTTGTGGGCTGGGAGGGCGACGTCGCTAGCTCCACACGTGTGGGCTCATCGGCGCGGCCTTTCTTGATAATGCGGTCGGTGGTGGGTGATTGGGTGATGAGGTCGGACGTCGGTGGTCTCGAGCTTGTCGAGGGTGAGGGCTCTGCATTTGCAGGGTCGTCTGGTGGGGAGTCAGACCGTGGTCTTCGTCGTTCCCCACTTTTGTTGGTGATGGTTGTGAACAAACGTGACATGACGTGATCTAACTACTGCTGCAGTAGTTAGATCACGTGCATCGCTTTTTCTCACTTTTCATCGGAAAGGCGCTCTCCCCTCCACCGCTTCGACCTTCATGTTTGACATTAAATCTACCATTGTCTCGTCGCCTACCTCCCGGAGGGCTTGTACCACGTGACGCATTCTCGTCCAACGCGTCCCACGACCCGTCCTGCGATCCAACAACCCCCCGCCGCCCCACCGAAATCCCTTGTGCCAAAATTACCTGCCGACACTTTCTTGCAGCCGTTCAACTTGCCCTGTCGTAGACTTGAACTCGGCCAACAACAAATGTCTGTCGAACTCAAGAGCCATTCTTACTATAGTATCTTCACAACTATCGCCAATTATATGGCGTGTATCCAGACGTACTCGAACTTGCAATGCGCTCGGACTTTCTTTCCGCTCTTTGTCCAACCAACTTACGACGGCTTCCCGCCACATACACAAGTATCAATGAATCCGCCTCCAAGGTCTCGATGTATTGACCCGTTCCCGCCCGGAGTCAAATGACACTCCTATTTGCGAACTGGTTACTTGGACGCTACTTGTACCCCGACCACATCGACCACGCTCTCGTCAACTCTGGGTTCTTATCCTTGTTTGAAGAAGAAAAAAAGACAAGAGTTCCTCAGCTGGAACTATGTCCGCATATTCACATCATTCAATCCTTCTGCTGCTATGTAGCGTGTACTCCGGACGTACTCCTCAATCTTTCAGCATCAGTCTTCGCAATACTGGCCACCATCGCCATTGTGACTCCGACTTTCTTTGAGCTTTTTTGTCAAACGATGCGATCGTCAATACATGCCTCATCGGCTCGTTCCCAACAAGTGACATCCTAGTGCTATTTGCGAACTGAGTGCCCGGACCCTATCTGTGATCGCCTTGCTAGCTAGGCCCTCACAAGTCTTGCTTCTTCTACTTGCTTGAAACCAGACAAATGTTCTTCAGCTGGAACTATGTTCGCATATTCACCTCATGCAAACCCTTCTACTGCTATATGGTACTCCAGACGTACTCCTTGATTCTTCAATATCGGTCGGTCTTTGCAACACTGGCCACCATCGCCACTGTGACTCCGACTTTCTTGTCAAACGAGGCCGTCGTCAATACGCGCCCTATCTGTGATCGCCCCACCAGCTATGCGCTCACCAAGTCTTGAAACGGAGTCCTTCAGCTGCGGTCACTATTAGTCCCGCACTATGTCCGTCGATGTTCAGCGACGCATGCCTCGTCGATATTTCAACTCTTGCTTTCGCACAGACGGAGCTCCGACACGCTGGTACACGCGCGCGCCCCTTCACCGTCCCGAGTAATTGTTTATGCGACGGCCATATGTATGCAAGGTTCCCGCCCGCCAACACACTTGGCTCATACTTTCTGCGTTTCATCGAAAGTTAATCCCATCTGTGATTTACGGGTGTTTCTATGGGTAGACGAACGTGCAGTAGATAGTTTGTAGTGGTAGGACTCCACGGATCACATGCAATCATGATAAGGAGTTGCTTTCGTCTTTACTCTCTCCCGCGATGGTTGTCGCGGTGCCTGCGTCGGCCCTGTGTGGTGACGGCAGCCGTGGACGGCGGCAATTTCCTTACCCCACCGCACGTGCGACAGACATCATTTTTTTGCGGTCAAGCAGTGCTCCTCCTCCGACCCCACGTCCGTCTCGACTAGCCACGGCACTTGCAGGCAGAGACATCCGTGTATCTCGCCTTCATTTTATGCTTTCGGCCCCCCAAGTAGACCTCACTTTCGACGATGATGAGTGGATCCCATCCCACCAGCCCCGCCTCTACCGCGCCGCGTCCGTAGGCAACAGCTGGGGTGTCACCTCGATTGGTCGCGGCTTCGACTGGGACGAGAACGAGAACATTGCGGAACCACGAGCGCTGCATCGCGAAAAGCAGCAGCAGCAGCAGGAAATCTCAGAGCCGGAACTGCCTCCGCGAAAGCTCCTGGATGTGCTCGACACCTCGCAAGTCATGCGCCCAGTCACAAACTCGTTCTTCTCCTCCCCCTCGTCCCTCACCGGCGAACCCTACTCCTACTCTCCCTCCCATTCACGTCCGCCGTCTCCGCTGACCCCTACCATCGTCTCTCAACCGCCACCAATGTCTCGTTCGCCCACCATGCCACCCCGGCCGCGCCGCCGATCGTCCCAGCAGCGCGTTTCTCTCATCGCCGGCCGCGTCTCGATCGCCACCATCGAGCCCCCGTCTCCTGTCCTTTCCCCACCGGGCCTCCTCCGCGCAGGCAGCTCCAGCAGTCTCCTCAGTCTTGCCAGCAGCACCCGCGCACCGTCCCCCGTCGCGGCCGAGAAACAGACCTTTCTCGGTGGTCGCGACATCTCCGAGTTTGTCATCGAGGGCGAAATCGGCCGCGGCGCGTACGGCCTCGTCAAGCGCGGCAGGGAAATACGCCCAGACGGGTCCCTTGGGGTGAGATGCTTCCTCTTGCTGCCATCGCGTCGTTGACAGCGTCGGAGCAGCCCCCCTTGATAATCAAGCAGATCATCAAGTCCCGCATCCTCGCCGACTGCTGGAAAAAGCACCCAAAGCACGGCACCATCCCTATAGAGATATACGTCATGTCTTCCATCTCCCAAACCACCTATGTATTACCGCCCCGCCGTCCATGGGACCCCGCGCGGCTGGCTGCCGACGACGATGCCGCCCTAGAGCCCGAGTGGATAGAAGGCAAGATTGTCAACGGCCACCCCAACATCTGCCCGCTGCTCGACTTTTTCGAGGACAACCACTATTACTACCTCGTCCTGCCGTCGACGCTACCCGAGCAGATCCTCGACCAGCCCCCACCGCCCTCCGACCTGTTTGACCTCGTAGAAAACTTTCCACAAGGCCTGCCGCCAAGCTCGACCCGCAGCTACCTCGGCCAGATGGCAGACGCCTTGGCGTTCTTGCACTCGCGCGGAATAGGTAGCATTACATTCCTCTGACGCGCACCTCAATTCTGACCGCTTGCAGTCCACCGAGACGTCAAGGACGAGAACGTCGTGCTGGGGCCGAACGGCAAATGCATCCTGATCGATTTTGGCAGCTCGGGCCTCGTCAAGCGCGGGGGTTGGGACACGTTCAGCGGAACGTAAGTCCCTGGCACAGATCGCACTGATTTATTGCTCATCCGGGTGCAGTTTGGACTATGCAGGCCCAGAAATTCTGCGGGGAGAGCGCTACGAAGGTAAGGAGCAAGATGTGTGGGCGTTTGGCGTGGTGGCCTACGTCCTGCTTGTTGGCGAATGTCCGTTTATGACGCCTGCCGAAGCACAGGACGGTCTCGAGTCGCCGTTTGCCAACGCATCGATCGCGCTGGACGAGCGGTGCGGCGAGGGCAAGGAGCGGGACGGCGAGGAGGCGGACGGCGGTGGCGCCCTCGAGGACGCGGCAGCTCTGGTGAGAGCATGTTTACACGTGGTGGTGTCTGCCCGCCCGACGTTTGAGAAAATACTACAGTCGCGGTTCTTGGCGGGGACCGGCGGCTGGGGCGCATAAATGTATTAGTTTACCACGCACTGTACTGCTACACGTTTCAATGTATTCGTTCCCGCTGACTCGAGATCGATGGGCGATGTGAATTCGGCAAAAGATAATTCGAAGGCACCGAAAAGCCACACGTGACCAGTATACATCAGAGGAAAATTTTCATCTGAATCAAACAGCGACACACTCTCTTTCCTCTCTCCCCTCATCACCTCCCCTCCATTTTTCTTATTACTCTCTAAAGTGAGTCGTCTGGCCTCTGTTTCCTCATCTGCGGGCTCCCCCGACATCGCCCCGCATCCCTCTGAGCCAGTGCGCGCGCTGTCGTCAAGATGGTCGTCGCTGGTCGTCTCCGACTGATCTTTTCCGATTTTCCGATCTCTGCGACTAACCTCTTCTCCTCTCCAGAACCATGGGAAAGGATAAGACTCACGTTAACGTCGTCGGTCAGTGCTCTCATCGATTGGCATCGTTTCCTCCGTCACTGACGTCTTTTTTCCCCATCGCAGTCATCGGCCACGTCGATTCCGGCAAGTCGACCACCACCGGTCACTTGATCTACAAGTGCGGTGGTATCGACAAGCGTACCATCGAGAAGTTCGAGAAGGAGGCTGCTGAGCTCGGCAAGGGTTCCTTTAAATATGGTCAGTATCGCGCACGATCAGTTTCATCGATGTCAAGCTGATTTCTTATCGCACAGCGTGGGTGCTCGACAAGCTCAAGGCTGAGCGTGAGCGTGGTATCACCATTGATATCGCTCTGTGGAAGTTCGAGACCCCCAAGTTCGTTGTCACTGTGAGTCAAATTTGCGTCCGAGTCGAGGGATGAGTCAACTGAAAAAACCCCTGCTACTAGGTCATCGATGCCCCGGGTCACCGTGACTTTATCAAGAACATGATCACTGGTACCTCCCAGGCTGACTGCGCCATCCTCATCATCGCTGGTGGTACCGGTGAGTTCGAGGCTGGTATCTCCAAGGATGGCCAGACTCGCGAGCACGCCCTGCTCGCCTTCACCCTCGGTGTGCGTCAGCTCATCGTTGCCGTCAACAAGATGGACACGACCAAGGTCAGTTCTTTCTTTCTGATCTTTTCTCTGATGCGATTTGAAATTAATCGATCGATCCGATGTAGTGGAGCGAGGACCGTTTCAACGAAATTATCAAGGAGACGTCCACCTTCATCAAGAAGGTCGGGTACAACCCCAAAACTATTGCCTTCGTCCCCATCTCGGGTTGGCACGGCGACAACATGTTGGAGGAGTCGACCAAGTATGACAATATTTTTTCTAATCATGTTTTATCTATACTGACCATCGCACAGCATGCCCTGGTTCAAGGGCTGGACCAAGGAGACCAAGGCTGGTGTTGTCAAGGGAAAGACCCTCCTCGAGGCCATCGATGCCATCGAGCCCCCCGTCCGGCCTTCCGACAAGCCCCTCCGTCTCCCCCTCCAAGATGTGTACAAGATCGGTGGTATTGGCACGGTACCCGTCGGACGTGTCGAGACCGGTATCATCAAGGCTGGAATGGTCGTCACCTTCGCCCCCTCGAACGTCACCACTGAAGTCAAGTCCGTCGAGATGCACCACGAGCAGCTCGAGCAGGGCAACCCCGGTGACAACGTCGGCTTCAACGTCAAGTAAGTTGCTTCTCTATCAATAGTCGAAGGCGTAGGAACAAACCATTTAACCGCAAATAGGAACGTGTCGGTCAAGGATATTCGTCGTGGAAACGTCGCCTCGGACTCGAAGAACGACCCCGCTAAGGAGGCCGCTTCCTTCAACGCCCAGGTCATCGTCCTCAACCACCCCGGTCAAATTGGCGCTGGTTACGCACCCGTCCTCGATTGCCACACTGCCCACATCGCCTGCAAATTCGCCGAGCTCCTCGAGAAGATTGACCGCCGGACAAACAAGTCGATCGAGGCCAACCCCAAGTTCATCAAGAGCGGTGACTCGTGCATTGTCAAGCTCGTCCCCAGTAAGCCCATGGTATGTCACTTTATGCTTTCACGACGTCGTCTTTGGTTCTGACGAGGTTTTGCAGTGTGTCGAGTCTTACAACGAGTACCCCCCGCTCGGTCGTTTCGCCGTCCGTGACATGCGGCAGACGGTTGCCGTCGGCATCATCAAGTCCGTCGACAAAACCGAGAAGGCTTCTGGCAAGGGTATGTCGCGTTTCTTCTACTTGTACACACGCAGCTCACATCGATCCTTTCAGTCACGAAGTCCGCGGAGAAGGCCGCCAAGAAGAAGTAAGGAGGGGAATAGATGTAGAAGAATTCTGTATAATTTTCTCCAACCTTCCTTCTCTGTTTTACTCTCTCCCTCTCCGAGGTGTCGTCGTATTGTTCCTGATGTGCTACCACTACCTTCACGTACACTGTATTCACGATAACGATTGTAGGCGGCGGGTCATGACCAGTGATCGTCCGCCGCCCACGTCAGCAATTCACGCCGTCTTGATTAGGGCTTTAAGTTTTGGATGGAATATAGTGTGAGCTTCTGGATTACACTGCCAGGGAATCCCCTGTGGATTTCCAGTGGAATCGACGATCAGCGGACTTTCCTATCAGAGGTTGTGGAATTCCTGTGACTCTCCAATGTCGTTCCACAGGCCAACGAGGCTGTGGAAATTCACTGCACGAGTTCTGTGGAGAAACTGTGGCCGTTTGTTCGCATCAAATCAGCTGTGATCCTTCCTATCCGCATCTCTTTTTCCCAAGTTCTTGTCCAGCTAGATACAGGCTGCATAATGTGAAGGGAGTCGGCCCATTACATGACAGCAGTGAAATGTTTCATTTTGAACCCTTAGATCTGTTATTTCTTGTCTCGCACGTCGACCGAGGCGACATTTATTTTCTTGGGAGATCATGTCCAACCGCCATATCACCTTACATTGTTCGTCCTATGTCGCTGGTATGGCCGAGTGGACCAATCTACATCCTCCCTTTATTTTAATGTTTTGCCTGGATCGCGGGTTCGAACCCGTCATTCACCGTTATTCTGGCCCCCAGATCCGTGTTCTTGCTTTCCACAGATCTGCCCGTGAATATCCACAGCCTCGTTGGCCTGTGGAATGACAGTGGATCTTATCACGTGAGTTCTGTGGAAAATCCTGATCCACCCTGTCTGCGGAATTCCACAGTCGATTCCCTGGCAGTGTAAGAGTTGCTGTGGCAATCGCAGTCTTTCAAGGTCATAAGATCAGATTCGACAGATAGCAAAAGGAACACATCATTGTACAACATTCATACAACGTCTACACTTTGCGGCCTAGCAGACATGCTCAGGCTCCTTGTTCAAATCCACGCGGGGCCCCAGGTCGCGGCCCACTGTTCTACCGAACACCTCCATCATAAATGAGAAAAGCGACCTGGTCAAGGCGGCGTCCCAGCGGCCCTTGGATTGCTCGTCTCGGATGAACGCGTGCTGCGCCTGGACTTCGAGGAACTGGAGCGAAAGTTAGCAGCCAGTTTGGCTCGGTAGGTGTTTCGCCAAAATGTTGCTTACCGAAACAGGGACGTTCGCGTCGTCAAGGGTGCTGCGGATGAGGTCGCGTCCGGCACGGGGCACATGGGTATCCTGCAGAGGTGTCAGGCGTTAATGCGGGGGGGAGTATGTACAGTATGCAAACCTGTTTCCCGAAGATCATCTGCGATGGCTTAGCTCAGTAATTTAAATGACACAGAGTCTTACAACTAGCTCGCCCTTCCCGGCCAAGTCCCCCTTGCGCACGCGGGCAAGGGAGTCGTCGCCGCCCTTGCCGAGGGACCCGCTGTGGATGTCGGTGGCGAAGAAACAGACCGACGCGAGGATTCGTGGGTCAAAGGCTGCCTGGGGAAGGTGCGTACATAAGAAGTGAGATTTTTGCTTTACACCTAGAACATACCCTGAATGTCTATCTGAAAGTCAATGATGTTTTTTGGGTCGTAAATAGGGAAAGAACGTACAAGGTGTCCGCCAAGACACATTCCCGTCGCTAGAGGAGCGTTGAAGTCAAGGGGAAAAGGGATACAAGGACGTACCAGCAATGCGGCCGTTGCAGTTCTTCAACGACATAAGAAGATCGACAGAGAGCGTCGCATCCTGGGACAATCCAGTTCAGGCGAACACGTAATTTATGGGAACCATATTACTTCATCCTGCGGGGGGTTGAGTTCGTACGATAAAGTGTGAATGTTTCCTTCCTCACATATGCTGCAACGGTCTTCTCTATCTTGGGACAAGTCAGGCATACGCTCGGTGCTACGGTTAATGTGTACCTTGTACTTGTTGCCCCTGTCGGTACCTTTGATATATATTGTAGCGGTGTATTTTTACTTCTCTGAAAGTGTCTTGGACGTACCTTCGACATCGTAAGGAATTGCTTCGGGACCCTCGAACTCGTGATAAGTCGAGGGGCAGGCTGGTCCAGATGTTAGTCGATACCTAGCGTTTTTCTCTCCACTGACCCACAACGTATCCTTGGCTCGCGATTGACCCGGCAAATCTAAATGTCAGTTCAACATTCGATTGACGAGTCTTGATCGCGACGCGGATACTCCCCGTTCCACAGGTCCCGTCACTTGGTAGATTTCACTATAATCGCGCTGAATAGAGCCGGATCCGTCAACTGAGCACCCTACCTGAACACCACAACGCCTGTAGTTGTTCATTAACAGATCGTTTCCCATCGCAAACGTTCGCTGCTTGCCTGGGAATTTGGCTTGAGGGTAATTCGGTACGACTGGAGAGATAACAAAAACGCGAATCGGCCGTCCTCCGTCCAAGGACGACGGGATATCGTGGAATTCTTTGTTAATGAGCATCGGATATGGACTGTGGAGGGTCGGGAACAGAAATACTTGACAGGTCCGAATCGGGATGACGAACGTGCTTTCAAAGTTGCCCAAATCATAAATGTCATGACCCGCAACCTCTCGCTCTGTCTGCAACGCCATGGCCCAGCCCGCTGCGTCCATCCGCCCGTACCGAGATTCGGATGAAAAACTTGCTCGCTTCATGGTCGCAAAGGCCAACATGGAGGGACTTGCGGCGGCGAACAGACGCGGTCTGCTTGCCATCTTTTTCCACTGAACAGCGGTTAATCAATGCTCAACAGCCTACTACCACCCCATTGTCCTCAGCGTCTGGATAGGCCTCTCCTGCATATTCATCGAATACATGCACTGGTGGCCCGACCACGCCCGAGGAATGGTGACATATCTTAGTCCATTACCGGCGTGAGTGTTTGAATTCTTCCACGACAATCTGCCTGACTTGACTAGTTTCGCCTCCGTTTTCGTGCCAATCATGTTCGGAATTGACTGGTTAGCTAGCCTGTGCCAGGTCGTTCATTCCACCGACTGATCTTCAGATAGGATAAATCGACCGTACTTCGAAAAACTCACTCAAGACGCCCTTCGCGCGCCGGACATGAAAGACATAAAGGCCAACTACTCTCGCTCTCCTGCTTCCGGATTTTGGATATTGGACTACGGTGATCGCTTCGTCGGACTCATCGCAATCGATGCTTCTGTCGAAGATACTTCATCGAATAAAAGTCGCAAGACAACCACCTCTCAGACTGCCACCATCCGCCACTTTTATGTGCAAGAGCCGTATCCAGCGTCCGGAATACAACATGACCTGTTGTCGCATGCAGTCAAGCATTGCTTGAACGCAACGGACATTGTGCAACAAATAAAAGCCCTCGACTCCCCGCTGGTTCCGTACGCGCGGAAGGCTCTGAAGGACGCAGGCTTTATTCTGGAGAAGAACACGGAAAGGGTGGGGGTGTTCAGATGGAGATTAGGATTGCGCGCGCTACAGAGGGATGTCTGGGAGCAAAAGCGGGCCTGATTAGGATACTTTTCATCTAATTACCAAATAGTAGTCGCATAATGTCTTTCTTCCGCGAACCACATCGACGCCAACAGCCTTTCCTTCTTATTCAATCCTCACTAGCACAATCTGGCTTAGGGATTATTCGCCACCTGCTCAGCGACGCGACAGGAAATGCTGTCGTATTTTGTTTTTTGCATTCATCGTTGCTATCATTGCAAGCATCCAATGTTCAGACGTACGACTGGCTAGACAACATCCCTGGTTATAACGACAACTACGTGGACCCTCGGCAGCGCATCCAAGCTGTCATTGAAAATGGTGACTCTCGGTCAGCTTCGATGCGTTTAAAACGCGTCTCAACTCACAAGCAGCTTCATCCGGGCCCCACGATTTTATTCTGGATTCTGTCGATACATTATCGTCCGATATAGGATCCGTTTCTGAGACTTACAAGTTTCTTCGCCAGCTGATGTCTCTCATCCGTGCTCGTTCAAGTAGGGTGCAGCCCCGTTACAACTCTCTGAAGCTTACTCACTGTTAGGTGCTTCACGTCTTATCATCCATACTGTGGCTCCTTCGCCTCTGTTACCGCTGCTCTGTCAACCAGCATTCTCCCCGTCATTGACTCATGTCATTTCGCATCCACCGTCGCTTCTCCTCCACCTTTCCACCGAATACCTTACTCTGCCCCCTCCTCTGGCCCCGGAAGCTAAATTCTGGGGCATATTTCTGCCCGTAAGCGAGCGTGTTGAGGAGAGCGAACGCTTGATATACGGCACAGATGGAGAGGGGATCGGAGATGAGGATGAGCCGGTGATTGAGGTTATTGTTCGGGGTGATGGAGAAGGCCTACGGAGACGGGGTATCGAACGGACAGTTCAAGGGTGGTCTCTTGCGCGTGGACCATGTCAACTGGCCGAAATGAATTCCCTCAAGTCGTTATGGTCCCGAAATATTGCAGAGCCTGCACGTGTTGTCGCCTTTTCTTCAAATCCTCTTTTGATTTGATTCATAGACCGTCGTGGATCCTACACAAAATGTAACTTTCAATCTCAACCTAACGGCATCACAGCAGAGTTCTCGAGCACAAGTGCCTCTTCCTTACGCGCATGAAGGTAGCCGGGTCTTCAATCACTCCATCCCATCCCTTACCATTTATCCTTACCATTTATATTATAGGCAACCCATTGGAGAAACAGGCATCAGCTTCTGCTGCCATCTTCTACGATCCCGACTCTGCGGATGACATTGACGATGATGATCCTGACGAGGATCTGGACATCTAGGATACAATCCGAAAGCTAACACTACTTGTAAAAACGCTGATGATAAACTGCAAACTATGCAATGCGATATGGTCACGCTCCAAACGTCTTCAACCCTGCAACTTCATGGCTCCGGAGGTATGCGCAGTCCTCCGTTTCTCTGCCACGAGCCTTCATCCCAGTGACCGGCAGCAAAATTAGAAAGCGCGGATAAGGAGAAGCGGCGGTTTTTCTTCTTGATGGCGTCCGCTGAGAGTTGAGTATCCCTGGGGAGGGCCATCGATGTAGGGGCCGGTATGGAATCGGAGCGTATCGTGCCGGAAACAGCAGCAGTTGATGTAGTACGAGATGACATGGATGCGGGCAGTTCTGGGCGGCGGTAGACTGACACATTACCATCGGTCTGGGCTCTGAAACTGGAGATGGGGGGAGGTCGTGGATAAAAGGCTAGAGCAGATGCAGGTCTTGTTCTGCGATGCGTCACGATATTAACCGGAGGGGCGGGAGAGGAAGAACGAGCAAAGTTGGATAGGGCAGAGAGCGACAGTCGACGCTTGGATTTGATTTCTGCTAGAGTCTTTGGGCGTAAATGTGAGGTGAGGTCTGGTGAAGGGGTCTTAGGAGGGATATCATTAGACACGACATGGCCCGAAGAGGTGGGAGGACGGATGTGAATGGCCGGGGGATTTGGTCCCCCTCCTGTATCGTTCGTTCTAATACGCGCCAGCGTAGAGTTATAGGTCTGAGAGGAGAGGATGGGGCGAGTTTTGGGTTTTCGAACCTGTAAAGTCAACTCAGCCAACTCCTTGGGCGAAATGGACTGAGGGTCTTACGAGCAAGCCAGGCGGCGGCGGAAGGGGCAACGGGAGGTGGCTGTCGGTACAGTGGCTGGGGAGAAGGCTGTTGTAGACCTGTGCTGCCGAGCTGGAGCTCTGGATGTCGATTACATCTAGAAGTCCGTCCGGTAGGGGTGAATTCCCGGTTCCACCAACTCTTCGCACGTCCACATCGATGTTGACCCCTCCATTGTCGTTTACCGCTTTGGACTTGCCACGTAACATCATTCTAAACTTGTTGCTGAGTTTCTTCATCTTCCCAAGAACGCCACCTGTTTTGGCTTCCTGGCGACGAGTGGGAAGATATTGCACGTTTTCTAGATAAGCAAGCGGTTCCGGCGTCTCTTCCTCCTCTACTGTCGAAGCATCCGCCCGTGGATCTGGATCTGGAGCAGTATCAATTTCTACTGGACTCTCGGTCGGCAGAAGTCCTTGCGGTATCACTTGGGACATGGATGGGCCATCGGATGCCCATGCAGAAGACATGATAGCTGCGGCGTATTCTGCGGCACTGGTGTCGCCAACGTACTCCAATTCGGAAGCGCCATCAAGGACAGGGGAGGGCAAAGGAGAGGCAAACGGGGACGACGAGAGCGATGGCGATGGAAAGGACACCACATGTCCATCTGGGGACAGCGAGAGATCCGGAACGACTGACAAGACCGGAGACGCTGGGGAGAGGGAAAAGCTCCAAGGGCTGGTATCACCGTTTATGGGCGACAGACGAGGGCTTCTTGAAACGATGGGCTCCGGTTCGACGCTCATGCTTGTATCTGGACTTGCGGGAAGAGAAAGACTAGTCAACATGGGAACCGCAGAGCTGATTTCGATGGATGGTGTGCGGTTTGCGGCACTCAAGGTCCTCGGGGCTAGGTTTGAACGACCAGACATGGGGGAGGGGCTTGGCGAGGGGTTCAGCATAAGGCGATCGTTGTACTCACTGCCGTAGGAAGTTTCCCAAGATGGTGAGCTGTTATACTCATAAGAAGACGAGCAGTCGTGTGGTGAAGGTTGCGAATTGGGCGTGAAGCGTGGAAACGCAGATGAGGTGGGCGACGCAAATATCATGGGAGAGACTGGAGAGGAGTTTGAGGCGCGACCTAAACTAAAAGATGATGAGGTTGAGATGTCGAGGAGGCGGGAGGTCGGAGAAGGTGACTCGGCAGAGAAGACGTTCTGCCTCTCGCCTTGGCTTCGAGCACGAGTTTGGTCTGGAGTGCAGCGAACTGCATTGGTAGGTCGAGGTATGCGCGTCGGATAATTATTCTCTAAAGCCGGATATTTGGTTTTGAAAGCAAAGGGGGGCAGCTTTGCGGTTACGAGCCGTTCGGGAGAAGATCGAGATGTGTATGAAGTGCTAACGGAAGTATCCTGAAAAATGATATAAGATAAATAAAGGGAGGGGGCGCGTAGAAGGCGTACTGTCGCTATCGATGTAGAAGTGTCGGTCTAGCAGAGTACACGATCAGGGAAAGACAGAGGAAAAGACAGTGTCGCTTACGCGGAACCTCGTCAAGTTTGATTCAAGAGAGTCGGCAGGAGTAAGTGCGCTGTCAGCAGAGGGAGAAGCAGCAAAGGAGGCTGTGGAAGGCAGGTCAGACTCGTTCATCTGGCTCACAAGACGCTGCTGGAATTCGAGAACACGTTCGAGGTGTAGGGGATCAATAGGCGGACGTGGAGTTGGACAAGTAGCGGAACGTCGGTGCAGTGATGAGGGGTAGGCCCCAGGCAACACTGGCGACGGGGGAGTTGGGCTCAGAGTCATGGTTCGCGTCAGGAAGCCCCGCCGACAAGGACGAGGAGAAAGAGGAAGACGTGGTGAAGGTCGGGAATGGGTCACTGGAGAAGGCGCGATCCCGTGATCATCAATCTTTCCCGTCGCGTTTGTGCATTCGTTTATTGGGTGCATTCCACATCCGTCCGCGAATCAAGTAGCGATTAATCTACTAATTAAGGTCCAGAACGTTCTAGCGAAACATCTATATCCCTGTCGTCGACAAAGTGCCCCGCATGGCATCGCTGAATTAACGCTCAGAGCGTGCCTCTGACCGCACCATCAACACTTTCAGCGAAGTAGGTGATGTTGTTCGAGTTGAGACCCGCCATCGAGATCCTTCCGTCGGCGGTCATGTAGACGTGTGCCTTTTGTGCCAGAGCGACGGTTTGCTCCTTCTTCAAACCGGTGAAGCTGAAAGAAAAATTAGCATACGTTCATTTACTGTCGACAAGAAACAAAACATACCTGAACATTCCAATCTGGCTCTTGATGTGTCCCCATTCGCCAGGGGTTTTCAGGTCATTCGTCAGGATCCCGTAGAGTTTCTCCCTCATATCGATGATGCGACCAGCCATGCCCTTGACCTCACTCTCCCACTTGGCATAGAGCTCCTCGTTGCTCAAAATGGTGTTGGCGATGCGCGCGCCATGTGCGGGAGGGTTCGAGTACATGGGACGGATGACGATCTTCAGCTGGCTGTCAACCCGAGCCTTCTCCTCTGGGTCGGCAGTGACCAAGGAGAACGCGCCGACACGTTCACCGTAGAGACCCATGTTCTTAGCGAAAGACTGCGCGAGTGCGATCTGGTGGCCTTGAGAAACGAAGTGGCGAACGGCGAACGCATCGCGGGAAGTAGAGCCAGAGGCGAAGCCCTGATAGGCCATGTCGAAGAAGGGGAAAAGCTTTCTCTCCTTGCAGATGTCCGAAATCTCCGCCCATTGTTCGGGAGTGGGGTCGATCCCGGTCGGGTTGTGGGCACAAGCGTGGAGAAGGACAACAGAGTGTTCCGGAGCGTTGTTCTGTGTAGATGTAAGTTTTGATTATCTCGGCGTGAATGACGAAAACTGACCAGCAGATCGGCCTTAAGGGCTTCAAAGTTCAATCCCAGGGTTGCCGGGTCAAAGTAGCCGTATTTTCGCACTTCGAAACCTGAGTCTACATCCCAGCATCCCGGTCAGCATTCGTCAACCCCTCTTTGAGTTCGACCTGAGTAAACGACGGCGTCGACGCACCTTTGAAAATGGGGGTGTGATTTCCCCACGACGGGTTGGGGAGATATACGACTTTGGAATGGGGGTAGTGGCGAGCGAGGAAAGCTGCGCCTATTCTTAGGGCTCCCGTCCCTGAAAAATGAAAAATACACAAGTCCAGATGAGCAATTGACCGGAATTCTGAAGATCAAGAGTATCTATATATTACCTGAGATGGACTGGGTGGCGGAAATCTTGTGAATTGTAAGCTAGGATTTCATGGTATAGCTAGATGCAAAGCACATACAGAACCATCCTTCAACGGGGCACTGTCGACACCATAAGCAAGCTTGACGGCATTCTTGGTGAATTCAGCGTGACCAGTGATGGGGAGATACTCCTTGTCGGGGCTGGAGGCTTCCAGGAAAGCTTCAGCCTATGTATTGTGTCAGCGTATGCAGGAAGGTCTATGAGGTACGAACGCGCCTGCTTGACACAGTCCAGAACATAGGGCTTTCCCTGGCCGTCTCTGTATGCGCCGACACCGAGGTTGATCTTGCGGGGGTCCTTGTCGGCCTTGAATGCTTCGGTGACACCGAGAATTGGGTCAGGAGGACCGGCCGGGACAGAAGACCAAGTAGAAAGGGAGCGCAGGACACTGGCCCCAGCGCCAGCGGTGCGGCGAGAAAAGGTCGCAGCGAGCATGGTGGAGAAGAAGAAAGGTGCTTATTTTTATTTTATTTGAGTCCACCCGAATTTCTCCGAAAAAATCATTTTACTTTCCCACCTGGCCCAATCGAGACTGTGCCCTAAACGAGTGGTCAGTCTGTCAAGAGAGACTAGAGTCTAGACTGTGCCCGGGATTGACTCGATTTGGTCTCGCGTCTTTAAGTTGGGCCTTGACTCGCTTTGACTCGCCCTGCTCTCGACCTAAAAATGGCTGATACGCAAGAACAGTAAGCATCTCGTCTTCCAATCTCAACGATCCTCAGATTTCTCCAGCGCTTCAGACCCTGCCGTGGATCCCGCCGCCGGGCCCTCCAAGAGCGAACTGAAAAAGCGTGCAAAGGCACTCGAGAAAGAAAAGAAGGCTGCTGAGAAGGCCGCTAAACAGCAAGAACTTGCGATGCAGCAGGCTGCTGCCGAAGTTGTCTGTCCTGCCATCATACGAAAGTTGCACAGTACTGATTCCCATCGATAGGACTATGCAACTCAATTCTATGGCTCGCTACCTCTCCACCAGTCGCAGACGCGCCCTCGTCAGCCCCGCGTTTCCATCTCCTCGCTTTCAACGCGCGACGGGGAAACTGTTCTATTCCGCGCGCGCGTTCAAACGTCGCGAGCACAGGGCAATAAGATGGTCTTTCTCAATTTGCGTCAGCGGGCCGACTCAGTGCAGGCCCTAGTCACCGTAGCTCCCGAGAAAGTCTCCAAACAGATGGTCAAATGGACTGCTGGATTGGCCGACGAGAGCATTGTTCTTGTGCAAGGGCTTGTCAAAAAGAGTCCCGAGTTGATCAAAAGTGCAAGCGTGCAGGACGTAGAGGTTCATGTCACGCAAGTGAGCCAACTATTTTACTACAGTCTCCTTTGGTCAACATGGAACACAGGTGCATCTCATTTCGGGAATCGAAGGGCGACTCCCGTTCTCGTTGGACGACGCGTCTCGCCCGGATACCGACGAAGGACCTTCCGAGGCCGATGGAGAAGCACGACAATTCAGCCGAGTCTTACTCGACACCCGACTCAATAATCGAGTCGTCGATCTCCGAGCAAGTCAACTGTTGATATACTCATTATATGCACTCATACTCGATGCAGACCCAAACTAATCAGGCTGTGTTTAAACTGCAGTCTGCAATTGGCGATCTTTTCCGCCAATTCCTGAGCAGCAATGGCTTCATAGAGATTCACAGCCCCAAACTTCAAGGTGCTGCAACGGAGTCGGGAGCGTCTGTGTTCAAAGTTAGCTATTTCAAAGGTAGGTCTCGCGCATTCCGATTTATCCTCCGCTAACGTGCTCAATAGGGAACGCTTTCCTTGCTCAGTCTCCCCAGCTTGCAAAACAAATGGCCATTGCAGCGGACTTTGAACGAGTATACGAAATCGGGCCTGTTTTCCGTGCTGAAGACTCCAACACCCACCGTCATCTTACCGAGTTCATGGGACTTGATTTGGAGATGACGATCGAGGAGCATTATCACGAAGTCATGGAGTTGCTCGATAGTCTCTTCCTGAGCCTTTTCCGTGGACTCAAAGAAAAATACCGAAATGAAATTGACATCGTTGGGAAGCAATTCCCTGCTGATGAATTCAAGTGGAGGGAGGGTCCTGAGGGAACGCTGAAATTAACGTTCCGTGAGGCCATTGATATTCTTGTGGAGGACGGGGTGCCTAGGGAAGTTTTGGATGATATCAAGTGCGTACCGCTTCCCTCTCATTCAACAGATGCTGAACGATGGGTGCAGCACGGAGAACGAGAAGAGACTCGGCCGTCTGGTTAAAGCAAAATATGATACCGATTATTTCATTATCGACAAGTTCCCCATGGAGCTTCGCCCTTTCTACACTATGCCGGACCCAGAAGACCCTGTATGTATCCTATTGCTCACGTATGAATTGGAATTCATTTTCTACCAGTCGCTATCGAACTCTTATGATTTCTTCATGCGTGGCGAGGAGATTCTGTCCGGCGCTCAGCGTATCCACGAACCTGTGCTGCTCGCGGAAAAGATGCGCAGCAAGGGTGTCGATCCGGACTCCATGAAAGGTTATCTTGATGCCTTCCGCATGGGCTGTGCGCCTCATGGTGGAGGTGGAATCGGCTTGGAGCGGGTGCTTATGCTTTTCTTGAAGCTAAACAACATCCGCCGGGCATCCATGTTCCCAAGAGACCCGAAGAGATTGGAGCCTTGAGTTTGTAGGACATCTGTGTACACAATTTCGTCAAATTTCTTCAGATCCGTTTGTTCCCTGCCGTTTCAAGCCTATGGCCGCCCGAATAGCGTTAAATCGAAAGACTTCTGGCTTCAAATTAGTCCGCAATTCGTTCCAACAAGGTATATATCATCAGTAAAGGCGCTTGAGGAGTACACCACCGTGCTGGCCATGCATATTCCAACTTCCACTATGCGTCGCGAGGTGTGCAAGCCAGCTCAGCTCGATTGCATGGATGGCGGAGCACCTGAAGGAAGTTCGCCCAGTCCAGCCGCAGCAGACGTCGAGCACAACATAGGACCTGTCTATTCCACTCCCGGGATACACAGATTCATCGGTGTTACATCGGTGGCGATATTGATACTCCTTGTCTGCGGGTTATGGCTAGGATTTGGCGCCTGGCCAAGACGCAAGATAAGGGGCCTTTTTCGCGGCGACGGTTCGTCGATACACGAAGGAGGAAGGAAGATAGAATCTCGACCCACCGAAGACTATACGGCGAACGATAAACTGAAGGAAGTGAATGAAGCCAAACTGGAAGAAATATTGAATGGTGAGGAATCCAGAGCCGCTGCAGAATAATCCAGCGGAATAACTCCTGGATGCATCGGTAGACGCCTCAGAACAACCTTCCGACCGCCGGAGAGATGATATGATATGAGACAGTGCTGACCAGGTGCAGCCCGCTTCAAGACTCGAGTGTAGTATCTCGGAGGCTGAATAGCGTCTCGTATGGATTTGACTCTTAAAGATTACTTACGTACACAGTTGTACTTGCCTTTTGTACTTGCTTTTTGCCGCATGAGTGCTTCTAACTTTGGACGGACTCCAAAACCTCGCGGTTCATTGATATCCAGTGACGATATAGTATGGGCCCCGGGTGAGGGTTGATGACATATTAATGCCCAAATTCCCAACCCTGAAGGCCTGAAGGTCTGAAGCCTACTTACCTTTATTTTGGGTTTTGACTGCGTGTTCCGGTCTGCAGCTTTGGTGTGAGTGGGCGGACATTTCCGCGAGCATCGCTGCCCCGAACATAATAGACTGTTAAAAAAGACCCTTGACGGTCAAATCTCCCGGTACGACTTACTATCCAAAATGAGTGAATTCCTCTCGCGCATTCTTCAAATTCATGTGTGATCCGGTATAATAATATTGTGCGACGTTTGCGTCGAAGGTTACATATGCCGACATAAGTTATCCTCTTGCACCTCGTTCCTACCCGCGCATAAGCCCGCACAAAGCTAGTGCCGCCCGCATCGTTTCTTCATCAGGTTCGCCAGCTTTCGACACCGTGGACTTGCTGGTCGACGACGTCGACGTCGACGAACCGCAGGAACTAGGCGGTGTTATCGCCTCCTCCACATCTGTGTCTTCATCGGCGTCGTCGATGATCAAAGTCGGGACGTTCTCTTTATCGTCCTTGGCACCGGCGAGACGGCGGCGGGCACACGCCCATTCGAGGGTGCGGGTGCGATGACCTTCGCCGTACTCGACGTATTCCCGTGGGGGGCTAGAGGCGGGGGCTATCGGGGAGGAAGCCATATTGGCCCAGAGAGGCGCGTGCGGGTTGTGACGGCGGGAAGGCGTTCTGGGAGCGGGGACGCGCAGTTCAGAGCGAGATGCAACTCGGTCAAGTGAGAGGCGGGTAGAGCCGGATGTGGACGTAGAAGAGGCCCGCGACTTGGTAGCCGGCGGTTTCGTGTGACGGTGGGCAATAGTGCTCATATTGGGTTTAGCGATGTTCTGTGTCTGGCGAGCGGTCTGTGTCTGTCGAGCGGTCGCTCTACGGTTCTGAAACCAGTTCGTAACAGACTTTACTTCCCTGGACATGGACCGTTAGAAACGCGTCTCTCCAGACTGTAAGTATCATGCAACGCACATCTGGGCTTGCCTCGCCAGTAATTCGCGTTCCTTTAGCGTGGGGTGCGTGTGATTATGGTATAGCTGTTCGAGGAGCTGGACTTTGGCGTGGGGGAGTCGTCTGCGGGAGCGTGTAGAGGCAGCGTCCGATGTTGCTAGAGCATAGAGCTCGTCTGAGGATGTGCGGGGAAGGAATTGGGACATGAGGGTATACTGCGCTGGTGGCACGCGTGGGTCAACTTCAACAAACGCTTTGATTTGACACGTGAGCGCGTGTCAAACGAGTTTGTCACCCCCGCCAAAACTCCGTTGTCCTGCCTCGTCTAGAGAATGTTTGTCAATAGGAACTGAACAATATTACAACATATTGGTGCGGTAGATTTCGATGATACTGCTATTAACGGGAAGGTTGCAGCGACGGTGCGACCCCAACGTCCCTGAACTTGTACTCAATGCCTTCGGTTCCTTCGCCTATCCGAGTTGCCATGGCCAATTGCACTGGAGGGCATGGCATTCCCTTCCAACGCTGCCGCAATAACCTCTGCTGGCAGGTCAATGTGCACCCCATCCTGGTACGTGAACGCGTCCAAAGGCGAATACGCCGGCGGGTCCCGCCTGGTCAGCGTTTCCGATGATAGCCGGTCGTTAGGTTCGCGACTCGAGGAACTTCCGCCGCTCGGTGTCCTCCGATGTGAAGACAGCGCCTGCAAATGGATATCACGGGGATTAGGTGTGGGTGGGTTGAGTGTCATTGGAGACTCAGGAGGCGGGTGTACCTGGATGGTCATTTCTGAGCCTGAGTCGGATAAGGATGCGGCCAAGTGAGTGAGGGAGGGACGGTGACGCCTAGGCGTGCTGAACGGATTTCTCGCACCTGCGGCAGGGTCTGGGGAGAGAGATCTAGAAGAGGTCGCGGGAGAGGATGGGGTGGACCGCTCTTCTTCGTTGAGTTCTTCTATGTCGCTCGGTAGATTCGTGTTCGGAGGCGCATGGAATGGCAAGTCCGTTGGAGAGATATATCTCCGTGACGACGATGACGGCCCAGGAGCATTGATGTCGGGCGCTTCTTCGACGATGGGGGTTATTGGAGGTGGGGGAGTTGTTGGCGGTTCAGTGAACGATGAAGTTCTCAAAGGAGAAGACACCTGCCCACCACCAGGGGGCTTGGGTCGGCGTGACCGGTGGGAAGAGCGTCGTGACATTGGCGACGATGCACTGGGGGTGTTCTGCGGGGTACCATCACCACCCCTTGCCCGTACACGGCCACCGACATCCAAGAGGATGCTGCCACGCTCACTGCCATACGCTGGAGGCGGTGCCAGCGTTCCGACACTCGGCGCAAGCCCCCATTTCTTGACATTGGCCTCGATGAATACAAACCCGGCCTGACCTAGATTGACGTGCACACTGCATGGGCCGTCGGCGCCTATGGTCGGGAAGAGGTTCCACCGGCTAAGACCGACAAAAGCATCTTCAAGCTTTCGGCCATTGCGAGTAAAGAATACGGTTCCGGTACGAGGACGGTACCCCAGACCGAGCACATCACCCTCCTTGAGACTAGGGCCGAACTGGGAGGCCGTGAAGGGGTAGTTGTGGGACTTGTCACCGTTGGAGTGGTAAGCAACGGAATATCGATTGAGACCCGGAAGGCGAAATGCGGGATACGGCTTTGTGGCCAACCCCACGGCCACCGTAGTCGACTCTGGGAGATCGAACATCTTAACCTCCCAGTAGTACACCTCGTTCAGCTTTGGAAGCGGGAGGTTGGACTGGACACACGAGGACGAGGCGGGGTCGGGAAGAAACGTGATCTCTGTGCGGGCGTGGACGATGAGAGAGTTCACGGTCTCATAGTCGGGCTCAAAGGACCAGGCAGAGACGCCCTTCTCCTGGATTGATAGGAACTGGGAGAGGGTGATGTCTGTTGGGAGAGAGTTGGGGAGATATTGGAGCTGGAAGTCTGGAACCAACAACATGAGCGGGGTGGGGCGAGCGATTGGACGGGATATGGTACGAACCTCGCGCCCGGAGATAAGCTTGGCGGACGTGGTCGCTCACACTCTCGAGCCAGCGAGACTCCAGCCCTTCGAAGCCACCCTCGCCGTCGATGAGCTCCTCTCTGCTCATGTCGACAGGGCCATCGCTGTCGCGCAGCATTATGCCGCGCCTGCGGCGAAGGAGCAGTGCACATACGAGGACGAGGAAGAGGATGAACAAAAGCGTGGAGAGAATGACAAGCAAGGGAAGAAGAACAAACAGCGCAGACGAGTCCTGGCCAGGCAACTGGGGCTCGCCGTCGCCAGGAACAGCGAAGAAAGTCGGCTCGCCAGCCATGAGAATGTAGATGAAGGAGAGCTGTTTGTTTGTTTGTTTCAGAGGCTATTACTATTACATTAATCACCCTGCCTCTGCGATGGCTACTCCCAGACGCAAGCCTTCCCGACGACGAGCGGGTTCGCATCTCCCTCCTCACCATGACAATCACGAGGCCGCTCTCCATGCCATACGCGCAATGCTCAAGGGCCGCACCGGCTACGATGCATTCCCCGTCTCGTTTCGGCTCATCGTACTGGACACCAAGCTCAGCGTAACCCGCGCACTCCAATGTCTTCTCGCGAATAGTGCGTTGCTTGCGTTTGAATCCCAGACTGCTTGTTCACTTCTCCGAGATGTCGTATCTGCTCCACTGTGGAACAGCGAAAAATCGGCGTTTGCGGGCATGCTCACCGTCCTGGACATCATCCATCTCATCCAGTACTACTACAAGACGGCCATAAACTACGACAACGTCAAGACGGATGTGGAGAAGTTCCGACTCGAGTCTCTCAGAGGTACGCGCTACTTTTGTCCTGCATGCCAGAAACGTCTCACTCTGGGCACAAGACATCGAGAAGGATCTTGGGGTTGCCCAGCCGACACTTCTCAGCGAGCACCCAAACAGCTCCATGTTTGACGCCGCCAAGGTCCTCATTCAGACCCACGCTCGCAGACTGCCGCTACTGGACAAGGATACCGAGACGGGCCATGAGGTCATCGTCTCGGTACTGACCCAGTATCGGCTGCTCAAGTTCATTGCTCTGAACGTCGGTTCATCTATCTCTGTAGCACCATTAGTCTTCTCACCCCGTGGACAGTGTCCCTCAGAGATCCAGCAACTCCATCTGTCGCTGCGCAAGTTAAAGATCGGCACGTATGTTAGTTCATCCGGCACAACTCCGTTTTATCCCATTGCGACGGCCACCCTCAACACACCTGTTTTCGATGTCGTTCACATGTTTTCGGAACGCTCGATATCGGCGGTCCCCATCATCGACGAGGACGGCATAGTCGTTGACATGTACGAGACCGTCGATGTCATGGTAAGCCGAGGATCACTGCTGCGAATTTTTATTCACCGGAACACCAGACCCTTGTACGCCTGGGAGTATACCAGAACCTCGACCTCACAATATCCGAGGCGCTCAAGACGCGCTCGCCGGACTTTCTTGGTGTTGTCATCTGCACGGCTTCCGATTCGCTGCGGACCCTGCTAGAACTGATCAAGAAACGGCGCGTCCACCGACTCGTAGTCGTCGAGGGCGAGGTCCGTGCATTTTATTCAACTTCGTTGATTATTGCTCCACTGACAGCACGACGGCAGGAGGAAGAGAAGCTGGGCGGCAAGAAGGGAAGGTTGCTCGGCATCATCACTCTGAGCGACGTGCTCCGGTACATCATCGGCCACATTACCGATGAAGAACCCCAACGGCAAGCCTCGTCGTAGCACGGCTGGCCGAGCTGCTGTATTTTTAAGGATGGATCGTGTACCATTAGAGTTTTGTTGTTGTGCTTTTCAATTGCTGTCTCATTCTGCATCTAATGCAAATAATATGTCGATCTTCTTCTCCGACCACCGCGTAACCTACACGAAGAAGGTCAATGCGCCTCACCAAAATGTGTTACAGTTTTTGCAGGACCCTCAGGCCGTCATGCGCCTGAGCCCACTCATCATCGACGTCCAAGTCGACCCCAAGGACCCGACGAAACATACGATAGTGGATAATTTGGTTTTGTTCGGTTTTTACAAAACGAAAATGACCTATCATGCCACAATTACTATTCATGAAGACGGCATGAGAGCAGAGAGCCAGGCAGGCGCAGGGACGCGCACGATATCGCGATACACCGCCCGTGCGATTTCAGAAGGGGAAACAGAGGTCCAGGAAGAGGTGAACGTGAATGCAAGTGTCGAGCCAAGAATTCTTTTTTGGAAGTAAATTGAATTGATTTCTTCACCAGTCCTTCTTCTTGCTCCTGCCCTTCATCAAGGTATGCATTCTTAGTTAAACCTTGTGAGATCGTGGCTTTGTGGAACTCGTTTTGACTCAAGTAAAAATCAGGGTGTCATTGCAAAGGCGCACAACGAAACTCTTGACCAGCTGGCGGCCAAGCTGGAAGGAACGGCAACTTGGTTGGTTTTACCTGTTCCTTACTCAATGGAGAGCTAAAAATTTTGCCTAGAGTGGTTCGGACACGTAGCCCGTCTCTCTCTTTCTAGTGAACCTTTTGTATACCCAATGAATCTACTGCTCCTCGCTGCTGTTATTGCTCTATTCCTGGTTTTCTGGCTCCTCAAACGGTCGTCGGGGGAACTGTATGGTCAATTCCATCTGCCTTTCAACAAACTTCCCGGCGACAAGCCTGGGGCCCTTCCTCGAACAGAATGGCTCAACATGGGATACTGGAAGGTGCGGATTATTTTTCCATCGAGTTCATTTGGCGAAAACAATTGAAAGGACACGGACGTCTTTCCCGATGCTACAGCAGCACTAGCGCTCAAGCTGGTCCAAGCAGCGGAATGTAAACCAGGGGGGCATGTGCTAGGTTGGCCAAACTGAAATTCTCATACGAAATAACGACACAGAACACAGACGTTGGCCACGGAACCGGCGAATCACTTATTTTCCTGCTCACGCATCCATCTGTGCCCCACCCCTCGCGGTTGACAGGAATCACGAGCCTCGAGGTGCACCACCAGCGCTCGAAAGCCCGCGTCGCGCGTCTGAACCATCCAGTGCCCGTTGCGTTGCACCTGGGAGACGCAATTTATCACCCAGGACAACACGATCACCCCCTCGACCCGTCGTCGGACGCCCACTTCGATACGGTTCTCGCACTCGACTGCGCTTACCACTTCCAGACGCGGGCGACATTTCTCAAACAAGCACACGACCAGCTGCGTCCCGATGGTTCCATCGCTCTTGCGGACATCTGCTTTGCACCGGGGGCGCTTCAGACGCGTTGGACTCGATGTGTGACGGCGGTGCTGAGAATGATGCCTCGGGAGAACATGATCTCAACGGACGAGTACCTGGCGCAGATGCATGGTATTGGGTACACAGATGTGCGGCTCGAGGACTGCACGGAGTATGTGTTTCCAGGATTCATACGTTTCCTGAGCACGAGAGGGCTGAGCTGGCAGCTATTTGGGCAAATATTTGGAATATTTGCAGGGGCAGGGGCGCGGTTTGTGATTGTAAGAGGGAGAAGAGGCTGAGCTGGATACGGCGCTTATTAGTCAGAATTCCTTTGTATTCAATGCTTCAATCAGTGGTCATCCCGAAGTATGAGGAACGGTCGTCGCCGTCGCCGCACACGGTGTACGAGGTTAGGGTCAAGGCCAATGTCCGGGACTGGTCTATGTGGCGCCGCTACTCCGAGTTCGACGACCTCCACGCCGAGCTCACAAGGGCCGCAGCCGAGCCCCCACCTGCTCCCTTGCCCTCAAAGCACTCCCTCTCCATCTTCCGCTCCCACTCCGACCCCAAGCTGCTCGAGGAGCGCCGCACCGGCCTAGAAACTTACCTCCGCGCCATCGTCAGCGCAAAGGACGACAAGTGGCGCGAAACATTTGCTTTCCGCCAGTTCCTCGGCATCCCGATCGGGAAGCAGGGCGAGTTTCCCCAGAGCGGCCAGTTCACGCTCGCGTCCTGGCTCGACGAGCACATCGACCTCCAGACCCGCATCCGTGACGTCCGCGCCGACATAAACAAGCGCGACGCCCTCTCTGATCGCGGCGACACCAACGGCTCACACACCTCCAATGTTGCTGCGAAGAAGAAGCTTGCCGGCGTCATCTCGCGTCTGGGAAAACTTGCTGCCGGGCTCCAGGAGCTTGCGATGGGCGGGATGAGCGAAGGTGAGCTGCAGCGGCGGACGGACATGGTCGCTCGTCTGCAAGATGACTGCGAGAAGTATATATTTCATTCTCTTTGTATACCTGCATAATTAAATTGGAGCTTGCTAGACTGGGGAAGATGGTCACGGTTGCGCGGCAATCGAACCGCGCGCTTGGCGCAGCGGGAGGATCTGCTGCGAGAAACCCCGCACCCGATACTGACCGGGAAGCGCTAATCGGCGCGTCAAAACCGTTCGGTCGTGTGTTTGGAGCAGCGCCAAAGGCGCGAGAGACCGAGGAGACGAGACCTCTGGACGACCATGGCCTTTTCATGCTGCAGGAGGCCAAGATGCAACAGCAGGACTCCGAGGTATCCCAGCTAACAGCCGTATTACAGCGGCAGCGGCATTTGGGCGAAGCCATATCCAGTGAACTCCAACTACAGATCGAACTGCTCGACGACCTTGCGAACCGGGTAGATGAAACGAGTGGGAAGATAGCAACAACCACTCGGGAGATGGGGAGGCTGAGATGAGAGGAGTCATATTGAGCTAGATAATACACGATGGTGTCTATATGTTTCTTGAATTAATATCTATGTACGGAATGTAGAGTGCAAGATTATGCTACTATTTTTTAACCAGGAACCTTGCAACGCCCTGAAAGCCGGACCGTTAGTGAGAAACATGCATGGAGGCGTGGGTCAGACTAACATCGTAGCATGCAATCATTATTCCGCACGCAGGTGCAATTTTTGCCACGCGGGGAAAGAGACCTGCAAACAGAGACGATGCCCCTTCTGTCTGCATGATGCGGACGAGCAGCGGTATACTCGATGTTTTTGCAGTTCCCGAGGACGACATGATCAGAGCCTGACGTCGTGTTTTGAGAACGTCGAAAGGGTTTGTTAACAAAGCTGCAGTCGTTCCACTGAATGCACCGCAAAAGAATGCGACTCCGGCACCGCTCTGGCCGTTGCGCGCAAACGCTTTCTTCGCCGTCTCATACCCCGCCCAGTAGAGACCGGAGAATGGGACGTCACGCCAAAGAGTCGCACCGAGACCACGCCAAAGAAACCGGACACCGTTATCACGGACAAGACCCCGGACGGAGATCAAGACCGAGCGCAGAGTATTTGGACTGAGGGGATTTGCGGGTGTCGACTGGAGGTTTGTACGGACGAGTTCGAGCGGTGAAACGATAGAGGTAATGGTAGAGCGTGCAAGGATGCCTGCGCTGAGTGGAACAATGGAGGCAGGCAGGAGAGGGGGTAAGACGACGTTAAGCAGATAGTCATAAGTTAACATGTATGATGTTGAGGACGGAACTCCGATGACACTAATCAAAGTCTGATTGAATTTTTGCGGACGACAGAAAAATATGCGGGCACTCACAGAGTAGTTCCAACACCCTTCCAGAGTCCCCGGATGCCCTCCGCGCGCCAGACATGGCGAACAGCGTCTGAGAAACCGTTTACCGGCTCTGTCTTGAACAAGCCGCGGTCCCAGACGCACACGAGCTGCTCCGCCGCCATGGGGCGAGCAAGAGAAGACATTTTTCGAATACACTGGACGTTGGAAGGTTGGCAGCAAACAGCAGGCGAGGGCCGGGTCCGTACTTGGACTGGCTGGGTCTGCAACCGCGTTTTGACGACGTCGAATGGAGTCACTGGGGTGAAATATGTGAGCCGGAGAGCATACTGAATACACACAAAGCACTTGCTCGTCAAGGCGGTCATCGCCGAGCCTGTAGAGGCAGCAACGAATTTTGCATGAAGCTGGTCCATGGTCAAGAATCCATGCCGTGATGTCGTCACACTCCATGACCTTCGGCTTGACTCCGAAGCGCCGAATAAGGCCTGTGTGCACTTCTGGCGCGTTCTCGCGGCTGGGATATAGAATCAATGTGCACTACAGCGGCCCTGTGATATTTATTCGCGTGGATAAAGAGTGGGAGAGCTGGCTTGAAACCAGCGGAGTGACATGTGACTATAAAACTTTACTTCCTACCACAACATGTCTACTATGCTGTCGGGCCCCGCCCTTACTGCCTCGAGAGCTGCGCTCTCGGCTGCCTTGGCTGATCAGGCTACGACCAATGACGATGAACCCCTTGAGCCTGGTGAAATCCAGGAGGTCGACATGCAGGCACAGGCGGAAGGTATCAGAACTGTGTTCAACGATCCAACCAACTTCAATGTCAAGGTACGCAACACGCCCACTATTGCACCTTTGGTCCGCCCTAACCCGCTGCAGCACCCCCTCTACTCACCCTGGACCCTGTGGTTTGACTCGCCTCAAACCAAGGGCCGCAACATGCCCCAGACACCGATTTCCGCCTTTCCCCAGACACCCGGCGTACCGCAAACACCTGGCGTCGCTGCCGCGCAGGGCTGGATGGAGGATATTAAACGCGTCATCAGCTTCGACAGTGTAGAGGAGTTCTGGGGGTGCGTACGCCACTCCGTCTCGCTATCGATCCATCTCTCATACGGTGTAGCCTCTACAACAACATTGTTCCGCCGTCTCAGCTGCCGCAAAAGGCCAATTACTACCTCTTCAAAGTGAGTGATACTGACAGAGCTTCTACTGATGCTGAATGAGCACTGCGCAGGAGGGGATTATTCCGGCATGGGAAGACGAGGCAAACAAGAATGGTGGTAAATGGAGTATCCAATTGCCAAAAGACAAGAATCGTGGACAGGTCGACAAAATGTGGCTATACACGGTACGTCTGCGACTGGCAGTGGACGCGCGGATTGCGGTGCGACTAACACGGCTGTGTGCACAGATGCTTGCTGCGATCGGGGAAACGTTCGACCCGTCGCTTACAACGACGGATCCGTCTGGATCGCCGCCAAACTCGCTCATCACGGGCGTGATTGTATCGATACGACCGCAATTCTATCGGCTGTCGATATGGACGCGACTTGCGCCAGCGAGCGAGGAGGACAAGTTACGGGAGCGGATTGAGGGGGTGGGGAAGCACTTTAAGATGAGCGTGCTGGGATTTTCTGAGGGCCAGAAGCTGGCTGGGCCTCTGGCGACCGAAGTGGAATTTTTGAGCCACAAAGACTCGGAGAAGAAGGGGAAGGGCCGGAAGATTATTGTGTGAGATAGTATGAATGTAATATTGGCGGGAGGAAGTATCATATTTTGTGGTGAGAGGTATCTAGACGTTGCTGAGGTTGAAACGTTGAAGCTTTGAAGGCAGACAAGAATAAAAAACAAACACGACTCCACGCGCCGAGACGCGCAGCAACATTTCGTCATACATAAACGGCACTGCTTTGATACTCTTTCCTTCTCCCTTCACAAACACATACATGCCTGTCCCCGGTTTCCTCTCGTCCATCGCAGACAAAGCTCAGTCCGCAATCGGCGGCGTGCTCCCGTCGCACGACCCCCATGCTTTCGAATCCATCCAGCACCAGCTCCGTTCGCTGGGCCAACAATATTCGTCCACAACGCCCGTACAGCGAATCATTACTATCGAGAAGGTATGCGAATGTCCCTAGAAGAAGAAATCCTCGTCGCCTACGCTAACCGTGACGTATAGGGAGTTGCCATCGATTATGACAGCCTCTCGCGCGACGCAAAGGCCCAGAGCAAGGAACTCTACACTTGGGGTCAGAATGAGCTGGAAGACATCAAGGATGGTGTGGACGCTCATAACCTCGACATTTCTGTGGCTCATCGTCTTCCCAATAGTTACTGACCGGCTAGCATACCTCAATTTTGTCGCGGTACGTCATTGCCTTCATCGAGTCGGGGCTGTCGGTCTCATCGCAGGTTTAGGGCTCCCTTGCAAGTTCTCTTGCCGTGAAACTGGATGCCGCTCGCGCTCCGCTCAAGACTCTCCGTGATGCCGAGGCAGCACTCACGCCACGCAGAAATATCCGAGCAGGTCTCCAGCTCCAGATAACCCGCATTGAGCACGATCAGCCCAAGGGCTTGGAGAAGAGGTTGGCCGATTTGAAGGAACAGCTGAGGAAGCATGCCCTCGACGACCAGCCTCAGGAGACCGAGGTTGACCTCTTGAAGCGACAAGCAATTCGCGAGAGCGAACAACACAAGTGGGAGGCTATTCGCGAGGTTTGATTCATTGTGGCTCGATGCGGCGTATACTCATATTGCCCTAGTATGGCGAAAAACTCGTTCTTCTCTCGCAGGCCGCCACGCCAGTCATCGCAGCCTTGCCCACCTACCCGCCCACGAAATCCGCTCCCTACACCGGTGGACAGGCCACTGGGGCTGCGCGCGCATCTCTGCAGCGCGCTCTGGACAACTACAAGACCGGCCACATCAACCTCCCCCCTCAGACCGCTGGCTCGGATCTCAGTCGCTCCGATACGCGCAGTTTCGGGGAGAGCCATGCCCGTGAACTCTCGAGCATGAGCACAACCGACGTTTCTACCAGTCTTCAACCCGGCCTTCCGGTAACGCCCCCTCCTGGCGACTTGAAGCATGGGCTGCCCGTTGCGTCCTCCAAAGCTTCATTGGCGACTTCCCCTTCCGAACAGGTTTCACCCCCAATCGATCCGTCGACCTTGAACCTGTCCCCTGCACCTATCCCTAACGCCCCGAGCCCTGTCAACTCTGTGACCGTATCGTCGCCGATTGTTGTTGCCCCAACCCCGACCCATCCCGCAGTTCTTCCCACAGTTGCAGAGACGGGTGTCCCCGTCTCCGCCGGTGCGTCCGGACCCGGACCTGCTAGCGGTTCACTGCACGACATCAAGGCCGCGTCGAGCACTGCGGGGCCCCGGAGCGGCGGGCTACCTGGGAATGAGTCTGCACCTGCATATGGTATCGCCGCCGGCGCTCAGAAGTTCGAGAGCGCCAGTGAGGAGAAGAAACGGCTGCAGGCGTACTCGGAAGCGGCGCAACAACAACAACGCCCTCCCCCGTCAGGCGCCTACGAGACCGCTGAAGAGGAGAAGAAGAGGCTTGAACGCGAGGAGCGGGAACGCCTCTTGACTGGCGCAGGCGGACAAAGTGGACCAAGTGGGGCGAAGAAGGGGCCCGAAGATGATGCGCCCCCTTCGTACCAGGACTATTAAATACTGTATCTCATGGACTTCCACGAATTGGATAACAAAGTGGCGGCTTCTTGTATTCAGATTGTACACACACAAATGTAAGGCGCATACAGTACAAAGGAGGTTGAATTTCTACATTGAAGACGATGGACATCTGGACTGGTTCAAAGTCAAAATCAAGACTACGTACGGACGCTTCAGACGGATGAGATGGATGAGATGAAGCAGTATCTGAGCTCAATATACGAGATCTGGCAGACTAGACAGGAGAATACGGAAAGAATTTGGTTGTTTCCAGGTCGGATGCGACGCATGTGCCGTCGCTCGAGGGAGAAACAGCAGTTGAGTGGAGCTGAGTGGCATAGCGCATGGCCTGCGCTTCCAACAATGCGTTGTTTAGGTCCCTAGACTAAAAGTATTGTGAATTTATTATTTCGTTGATCAAATCGAGAAATGGCTCACTTTCTTTTCTTCCTGAATAAAACGAAGAGTCAGATTAAATCCGAGGGAGAAACACGGAAAATATCACCTGGAGAGTACGCAGGTGAATCAGATCGGCCGATTTACCCAGATGAAGCAGAATGGTCTGCCCGCGTTGGTTTCAGAACTGAATAATTAATCTGATTCAAAAGCTTACCCTCATCGAGCGACTGGTGAGTCCCCGGTTCGCCACTCGACGTTCAAGCGGAAGCGGCTGGACATAGATGGATGCAAACAGTTGGTGCAGATCTATGCGGTTCAAAAGTCGATACACAATATTCGCGGCACGCCACAGAACGTACACTGAACGTAATGTTCGAGACATTCGACATAGAGCCTGTTCTTCTGGTGGGCTGAAAGCTCGTCCCTATAGTACAGACAATCAGGGCGTACGTCATGAAGGAAGAATCTTGGCGTACGGGTCGGACGGGATAAAACCACTGGCTCTGGGAGATGGGACGCGAGAGGGTCTTGACCTACGGGGAGGACTCTGTCGCGGTCTTGGGCGGCTTTGTCTTTGACTGGGAGACGACCCAGTCGAAGACGGAGACGACCCACTACTTCCTGAGAATTCTTTCATATCGGGCACGGGGATGCTGGCTAGTTCAGGAACAAAAAACTCTCGACAATATTCAGTGTTTGGGAAAGGGTCGGGGAGATGCTCGGTCAGGTTCAGGATCGCGTCGAAATCAAAAGCAGGGGAAATGTACTGGTCATAACACTGGTCACGGGCAATGGCTTCGTTGTCAGGGCTGGGGTCAGACAGCAGAGGTAGGGAGGCTTGTTCAGGAAGGGGAACAGGTGCGTGAAGAGGCAGCTCGGGAAAATGCATGGAGGAAAGATGACAATACTCGGTGCCACCGACGCTAAGGTCCTGCACGTCTGCCGGGTAGTAGTACGCCCAGTCTGACGGCGGAGGGTAGTTGAGAGACGGGTTGGCATCGCTGGGATAATAGGCAAATGTATCGAAGATATTTTGATCTGTGGGATTATACGGCGAAAGTAGCGTAAATGAATCTTGGGCGGGTGGAGGATACGAGGGAAAGGGATGCATGTACTGGACGATAAGTATTAGAGATGAGAGCACAGAGAAAAAAACGACGGACATACGGTGTTGACAGAGTCCTCTGGTACCTGCGAGAGGGGACGACGGTCTTCACGCGACATGGACATGAATAAATTGAGGATGGAGTGATTAACGCATGAGTATGTTTTCTGTGGTGGTAGGAAGGAAGAAGGGAGCACAAATCAGACCCCAAGCCAGATAGATCATGTGCGATGCCCAATCCAGACGGCGAACTAAATTGCGCCAGCATCCGTTCGTAGGCAGACGCCGCGCAATATATATGTATGCGTTTTGAGTTGGCAGTTCTGTACGTTGCAACTCGGAACCGATTATCGATGCATCGCGAAAGAGCTGCGGAGAGGCGGAAAAAACGCGTGCAGAAAACGTGTAAATTTTGCAAGACCTCGATTTTGGATGCATTTCAGCACTACTTCTGCGCGCGAAAACATTCGGCACGCTTGAAATCTTTGAAATAGGTCCACCGGCATCGAAAGTCATCTAGGGCCGGCTGCATCAATATCTGGCTTCTTCGCTTTCGGGGCAATTGAACGACTTGATCCAGCTCATTCATCAGCGCTTTCATTTCCCGAGATATCCAGGGCAAAATCAGAATCGTGCCATAAACCATGGACCCCAAGACCAGCCCCAGCAGATTTTTCATCGACGACGCCTGTGCCTCTGATTCCAGTGAGCCCGTCACTCCAGTGTCGCCTACCTCGTCTGGGGGACGTGATCGAGACGAACCAAGCAACGAAAAATATCACCCATATGGCCAGGAGAAGAGGAAACCGCGCAAGAAGTGGAATCATGCTCTTGAAAAGCCTTTGTTCAATATACTAGAGCTGTAAGAGCCACCCAGCATGAAACCGACGCTCATGCTGACATCCACGGAGAACGACACTGGGTGGACCTAACGTGCGCTCCGTCTGTCGTCACATCGAATTATAGTCATTCAATCTTCGCAGCGCCGACCGATTTACATCGCAAGTTTGGAGGCCCACATCGACAGGTACTTGAGAAACGCTCGAAGGAATCCCGTGCTCTCCAATATGGATCATCTTGAACAGATTGCACGTCCAGCTCGCTGGTCTGGGTATCCAGTCCGTCCCTATGCACGAATTGGAATCCTTGAAAGGACTCAACGCAAAAACATGCAGAGTGAGTCGCTCTGACATACTGGGCTGCACGAAATTCAAACCGCTCGAGGCCATGGTCACTGGCCTCCAAAACGACCTGTCAAATGCTCACGAACGATTACTCAAATTGCAGAGATCGGTCAGTGAAACACTAGTTGCGCATACTGCATCCCGTCGTAACTGGTCGATCTTGTAGAACGAAGAACTTGAGGCAGCTTTGCGCGCCACCCGTATGTAGATGAAACGAAGTCGTGTCTTTTTCTTGGAAGGCACCAGCGTCAGCTCTTGCGGTAATCTCACATGTATTCCCAAATTGGCAGAAAATTGTTCATCAGTGCATTGATACGACACATATCTAAGTATTCACTTGCGAAAATGGATTAACGAGATGTCGCCTCCCAGCGCCGGATATCATGGCCATCTGACCGGCGATATTCTGGAAACAAGACCAACGGAAATGGAATGGTGAGGGTTATATATACAAGACCAGAAGAGCAGGACATCACATATTGTGTTTTCCGCGGTGGTTTCCCGGAACGCGCAAGGCGTGTTGACGAACAGTGCCTGAGATGCGAAGAGTCCCGTCATTACAATTCAACAATGATACAAATGGAAAGGGCCAGATGGTGTTCGCTGAAAGAGGGCTTTAGTAAACGTCAAAATATTGCGAGATAGTCGACGCACAAACTCTACAATAAATTATCGTCTTCGTTCAGGACAAACTTGTGCTTAGCTTGAGTCGCAACTTCGGTCATTCCTTTCCCACTCCCCGTCACACCAACTGCATTGATACGATGAGTGACCATAGCCGGCAAGTACAAGGAGTGGAACGATTCTCACCTCTGCCCAACGGATTATCAGGTGTTTTAAATATACTCGTACCAGCAACGCCGGCAATATGAACCCCCTTCTTCTCGGATTTCTTGGCAAATTTTTGCCATGTCGCCTGCTTAGCAGTTTGCTCTTTCGCTTTGGCAGCCTTTGCCTCGACCTTCTTCTCGTTCTTCTTCTTCTTTCTCTCCCTCTCCTCCTCCTCTGCCTTGCTCAACTTCCGCTTGTTAGACGCAGGAGCAATGAAGGCATGGTTGGCAGGCATGCTCTTGACTTCGGACGATTTCACTTGTTCGGTGGTGTTATAACCTTTGAAAACAACGCTGTAGACACGATTGTCTGCGGATCCGCCCACTGACGTGATACGAGCCGGGTACCAGCTTCCATCGCCCGAGTACTTTGCCAGACACTCGTCGCCAGCGGACCACGTGTGCGACGGCGTAGCTGAGGCATTCTTCCGGGACGATTCCGCTTTTGACGAGGAGGCGACCTCGGCCTGGCTGGCGAGGGCGGTTTTTGTGAGTTCGATGAGCTCCTTCAACTCTGAACGGAGCGAGACAAGTTCTGCATTGTCCGGATCTGATTCAATGGCGAGGTCGACTTGTGAGAGCTGCACCTGGTACGTTTCAAGATCAGCTTTATCCATCACAAGTAGAGTAGCGGTTGTGAGTTCGGGGGAAAGAGAGAGAGCGTGGCCAATCAAGCCACAACAAGGCTTCATGGGGGTTCGGCCCGCCGCGGCGATAGCTCAAGGTCAAAGTTCTCTCGTCCAGCCTGTGTAAGTACTCGGTCCATGCAATAGAGGCCGAAACGCTACACTAATAAACCGTTGACTAACAGTATACACAAAAAGTACATGTACAGAGACGCGGCCCCGCTGGTTGCTAGTAGATTTACTCCCAAACCCCGCTGGTATCCAACTTGACCCGATTGTCTTGCTTGGCCTTGGACCCTTGAGACCTTCCAGCGCGTCGAACACCACGCTTCGAATGATATTTTTTCTTCTGCTGCGAGCGTGCTTTTGTCAAGTCAGCGGAAACTATCTCCTTGATATCATTCAAGGCGAGCGAGGCGACTGATTTCTCTAGGGAAATCGGCGACCCTGCCCGTGATCGTGGAGGCGACCGTGAAAGAGATCGTTTCGACGGTTCCGAAAGCTGGTCCTCATCTGGCGGCGCTCCTGTGACCTCAGGTGCCTCCTCCTGCTCGGCGCTTTCTTGGTCAGAAGTTGCCTCTTCATCTTCCTCGCTACTTTCGTCTTCACTCTCTGCCTCGCTACCCTCCGAGTCGTCACTTTTGACCGCTTCCATGTACTGGATCAGAGTTGAATATGAGATACTTATTTGGTTAAGACCCGCACTAACCTCCTCCAGTATTTTCATGTCCTTCTGTTTGAATCCACTGGCTGCGACCATGACATCCAGACGGAAGTCCCCGGTAGCAACACCATCCTCGGAAATGGTGCTCTTGAACCGAGGATAAAGAGCGCTTTCGTAACGAAATCTACGCTTGAAAAATGTTCTTATACATTCTACATCGCGATTGAAGTACCTGTGAATATCAATCAGTGACGGTATGTCCAGAATCAGGAGGTCGTCCACCATTCGGCATTCACATGGGATGTGCTGACCATTTGCGGGAAATCGATCACGATTGGTTCTCCGGATTCCCGCCGAATGAGAATGTTAAACTCATTAAAGTCACCGTGGATGAGTCCTGCGTGTGCAAACCGCACAATTAGATCCATTAACGTAGAATATAGTTTTCCTGGGGAGGGGACTTCTGCTATCTGCCGGCTAGTAGAGTTTGAGCGAGACTCCAGTAAAATACTGAAAACTTACAGAGGGTACGCATCGATGAACTCCATCAGTATGCAATGCCTTGCTTGATCGATGGGTCGGGGAACTGGAAAGTCATGTTCATGAAGCACCTAGGAATATTATGATTGGGGATTAAATCTTAGCAAGGAGCTCCTTACTTTCATAAAAGCCCATTCCTTTTGCGCCGCCAAACGAGACATGTACATCCAGGATGCGGACTTCCGCTTGCCGAGATAATCTCGCTTTTCTTTGATGGCTCGGAAGGATATTCGACCGAGCCTGGCTAGATCAGGATCAACATTTTGAGAGCAGACGAGGGCGAACCTATGTAGTTTTAACACCATTTCATTACCCTCAGTATCGGCCACAATATATATGTCTTGTATGATCTGTCAATCTACAATGCTAGGGCGCGGCGGATGAAATGCGTACCAGACTCTTTGCCGACACCAATCTGGTTTCCGACGGAATGCATTGTATCTCTCTTTGACATCGCCCGCATGGCAAGGAAATCATAACCGCCATATGTTAGTCGGTACCCGTCATCTTGACATATTTCAGCAACAGCGCAGCACGGACGAGATGCGATTCACATTTCGAGTTTTGGACCTTGGAGACCAGATTTCGTTTTGCCAGGGACCCAATGAGTTTGTTTACTCCGCCATTTCTTAGCCCGGAGATTTGGGCAATGAGCACCGTAGGAACGACTTCGTGGTTTTTGGAGCCCATTTCCACCTTGTGATTGCTATTCAGGATCGTAACGCGGAAATTTTGGAGCTTCGTACTGCGGTTAACACCCTGAACTCGTCCGGCGTAACATACCTGAGATCTGTTGCGTCCAACTTCATAGTGGCAGACTAAAGCGGTGGTTTTGCCGCGTGTACAGCACGCAGAAGGTGGGGAATATGAAAAGTAGATGAAGAAATTCCCGATTTGGAGTGATCCCGATCACTCTTGCTTTTTCAACTACAACATGCCAAACGAAGACGACGTTTTCAGTGGTTCAAAACAGGTCAAGAAGGCGAACGAGGTCAATTGTCACGCAATAAATCCGTCCGCAAGCATCTCATAATAAGAAGGCATCTGCTTCTCAAATCTCAAAATGTCTTGTTGCTGCAGATCCGATGTACAGGTCTCCTACTCTCAAACACTGTATCAAAGCCTTATCTACTTCAAGCCATACCTTTGAAGTGCTACTCGCTGAAAGTCTGGATGAGCCTGCTCGCAACTCGATTTGGTCCATGTTTGAGGCAAACATGCGCACCATGTGAGCGACTTCCTTCCGTCTTCACATGTGCCAACAGTGTGTGTTACTATTAGGTACTCGGCGTCGTCTTTCGGATGGGACCCGCCACACAAGAAGGGGGAGCTCTTCGACCCTCTCTCGCGCTTCATCTTGGTTTATCCACAGACTGGGCAACGCTCCCTTGTTGCTTTTACTGCGTTCCGTTTCGAGTTTGAAGAGGGTCAAAATATTCTATATTGGTCTCTGCTTCCGTCCAGACTGCTCTGCTTGTCTCAGATATTCTTTCCAGCTATGACCTTCAGGTCTCCAAAGCGTCTCAACGACATGGTCTCGGGCGAGCTTTGATGAACCGCCTTTCAAAGATCGGGGCAGATTTTCGACTAGACAAAATTATGCTTACCGTCTTCAAAGGTTTGTGCAAAACGTGAAAGCTTCATGAGGCTAATCTGCATTCTAGCCAACCCAAAGGCTCTTACATTTTACGCCAATCTTGGGTAAAGCAAATTCACCCACTCATTTCCTTTTTCACCTATTTTACTCACGAGTCACCACCTCAAGGTTCGAGGTGGATCCGGATTCACCCGATGATGATGATGAGGAGGACTATAAAATTTTGTGCAAGAACTGCAAGCGACGCTGAAACGTGGATACGCACGCGTATCCTTCATCTTAGTGTATTTTTCCCGATATTAGAAATGGCTATAATTGAGGGAGCAATATATTCTTGCTGCTTGGCTGTACTAAGACTGCATTAGCTAGGAGTGGCTAGGAGTGATGTTTGTCCTTGCTTACGGCTAGCCTCACTTTTAGAATGCCGCCTACTTGTTCACTACGTGCCCTACCCGCTGGCCGGCCGCTACAACGTCTGGGAGTCGTGCGGTTTGCATCTCATGGTGCGCCACAATACAACGAGCCCACCGGTTTATTGTTCGGCGAGAAGGTGCGACGCGGCGGCAACAATTTACCTTTCTGAGTCATCCCCTGACTTGGATATTGTAGCCTCCGCCGCCTGGCCAACAGCGAAAAAAGCAGCCCTGGGAGACTCTCTGGTACACCGGGATGTACGGAACGATGCTTTTTGGCGGTCTGCTGCTCTACTTCAAGCCGGATACAAGGTGTGTCCCATGCCCTCAGGCCATCTCTCCAGTGTGAAACTTCCACGGAGAGACTGGCTGGGTTTAAATGCAAAGGACGCGGCGAGCCCTGATACATTTGTCTAGCATTCAAACGTGGGCGTTGAAAGAGGCCAAACATAGGTATGGATATCCGAGTGTCTTTTGCGTCCACCGCGGTTGATATTTTCCTAGGATGGATGCGCGTGGCGAGAAATATAAATACGAGCCATCATCCCCGTCCCTATCATCCTGAATGCAATGCTCTAATATTCGGAATTGCGTCAAGTTACAGTGTTGAATGTAATCTAATGGGTTGTCTGCATCATACCAGCGTGGAGTCGTAGGCATCCTTCGTAAGAAGCCCGTCCATCTGAGAACAAGGTGTAAGACAAAAACAAAAGCACCGCAACGCAAATACCTCGGTAGGCGCAGAGAGTTTGATCTTGCACAACCAGCCTGTGTCGCGTTACAATCCGTCGCAACAGAGCAGACAAGATTATACACACCCTTGTCATCTGGGGATTTGTTGAGCAGCCCGGGCTGGTCATTGAGTTCCAAGTTGATCTCCTCTATCGTTCCCGATACAGGGGAGTACTAGAGAGTTAAATTAGAAGACCGTTCCAAAGTATTGCTCAACTGCTCACAATATCCGAGGCAGCCTTGACACTTTCCACCGCGCCAATTTGATCTTGGCAAACCGTGTTGACAGTCGCATCGAATGGCTAGTGCTAAAGACTACGCACCACCTTTCGTGACCGTGTTGCCCTTCTCAGGGAGTTCAACGAAAACGACGTCTCCAAGGGCCGACTGGGCATGGTCGGTGATACGGACGACACCGAGCCCGGTCGCGTCGTCGTATTCAATAGACTCGTGGTCCTCTGTATACATTTTGGCTGGCGAAAGAGCTAAGAATCGGCGCGGGAGGCCGATAGAGGGGCAACGCACTGACTAGTGTCCGAGAGAGCTGGAGCGCATGGAATACGCGCGGCCGCGCGAGCTGAGGGCGGAGAAGCGCACCGGGACGGGCGCTACATGCTTGCCTCAGGACAGCTTGCATTTTTTTATGGATAAAGGAGGACGAGAAAAGGTCGGTTTCCAAATAAGGACCGACTCCGGACCCTGAATTGAACCAGAGCAACAATTGGACGAGATCGACAGTTTCTGGCACATCTAAAAGATTCATTATTCAACCCCGTCGCCAGACGACTTTAAATGAGGAGTTGGGGTGCGGTAATGCACAGTTGCTACATGTATTTCGAAAACTACTACTCCGACCGCGTGTTTTCAAGTCACGGTCTCCATAATTTTGGTTATGATACCAGTTCCGACTGGTGGATGTCATTAGCATCGTTCGCGAGTTGAAAAAAGGCACTTACTGGTCCGACCTCCTTCGCGGAGAGTGAACCTAGAAGGAGGCTTGAACAAGGATGATAAGCAGACAATGAGGTATACTGACCGTGTGCCAACCTCGCATCCGAGGTCGTTGAATAATTCGCATACCAACTCCACGTTGTCTCCGGGCATAACCTGTGCCATGTGAAGAATGGGGGAAAAAGTCAAAGAGAGAGCCTTTCGTACCATCTTCTCCTCAGCACCCTCAGTGCCTTCCGGGAAACTTAACGCCACGGTCACATCAGCTGTTCGCATGTACAATTGGGGGCGGTAGTTGGCCATGAATGGCGTGTAACGGCCACCTATAACGAGTTGGATTCTGGTTGTGCCAATACGCCGTCGCCGAATTTACCTTCATCCTTTGTTAAAATCTGGGAGAGTTGAGTGTGAAGAAATAAGAGGACGTAGTAGGTCGCGTACATATACTTGGGCCTGGAACTTTTTCACAGACTTCATGGAGCCCGGGGCGATGAGGACCTGACCACGCTTTACTTGTTCACGCTTCAGGCCACGAACGAGAACACCGAGGTTGTCCCCTGCTTCGGCCTAGAACGAGTCTGGTTCATCAACAGCCGACTTGCATCGCAGAACACACATACCCGGTCGAGTTCTTTGTGGAACATTTCTGTGTTTCACGTTCAATAACCAACCAGGTTGAACCCTATTATATGTCTTGCGTACCAATTCCAGTGAGAGTGGTCTTGATGCGGTCGCCGTAGCCGATAATTTCAACCTCAGTGCCTTTCGTAGCGGTACCGCGCTCGACCTGTCCAGAATAAGTAACGTCCATTTCCTCGGCAAAAGTTGAGCGCACCCGTCCAGATGCAACGGTGCCGCGTCCAGAGATGGAGAAGACGTCCTCAATAGGCAGGAGGAAGGGTTTCTCCAGGTCACCTGGGATCCAAAATGAAAGAAGTATAATAGGGATTGTATTGAATACTTACGAGCAGGGAGATCGAGCCAGTCGTCGCAAGCTTGAACAAGCTCGACAATCTTTTCTGCACCAATTTTGGGGTCCCGGCCGTCGAGAGCGGCGAGAGCAGAGCCCATAATAATGGGGGTGTTTTCGCCGTCAAAGTTGTAGGTGGATAAAAGGTCGCGCATCTCCATGTCGACAAGCTCGAGCATTTCCGGGTCTGAAATTTGGTCGACCTTGTTGATAAAGACGACGAGCTTCTTCACACCGACTTGACGGGCGAGGAGAAGATGTTCACGGGTCTGGGGCATTTGACCGTCGGTGGCCGAGACAACGATAATCGAACCGTCCATCTGGGCGGCACCGGTAATCATGTTTTTGATGTCTGGTGGGCAAGGTAAGCGGGAATGGGGGGAGGAAAAGAAATGCTAACAGTCGGCGTGTCCAGGGCAGTCGATGTGGCCATAATGACGCGCCTCGGTCTCGTACTCGACATGGGACGAGTTGATGGTGATGCCGCGGGCCTTCTCCTCGGGGGCCTTGTCGATCTGGGCGTAGTCAGTAAACTTGGCGCCACCACGCTCGGAGAGAATCTTGGTGATGGCGGCGGTGAGTGTAGTCTTTCCGTGGTCGACATGGCCTGTGGTGAAATGGAGGGTCTGGTGGACAATTTTTTTTGTTTGCACATACCAATGGTGCCGATGTTCATGTGGGGCTTATTGCGGGTATAAACCTCGGCATAGCCTCTCCGGGAGACTGTCGAGAGATGAAGTGTGAGCAGGACAAAAGACGCGTAGACGGACTGAAGACGGTGGTGGTGGGGGCCAGCCAGGCGCGGCGGCAAGCAGGAAAAGACGAGGCTGGGAGACCGTTAAAAGAGGGCAGCGATATTTGAGTGTAGCTGACCTGACGAGAGCACGCGCGCGGCTGCTCTGCAGGACCCAATCATGGCGGTCAGTGGAAAAGAGAGTTTACCAGCCGGGAATTGCCGGCTATGGCTTCAGATCGCAATGACCTCGTCCGCAATGCCGTGGCCTTTCTCAACGATCCTACCGCACGTATCTCCTCACCGCTTCAAACCCGCGTCCTCACAAACCCCCAGAGCCATTCATCCCCGCTTGCCCAGCGCATCCAGTTTCTCGAAGCAAAAGGCCTTACTCCCGCCGAAATAGACCAAGCAGTCCGCCAAGCAGCCCAGGGATCATCTCCTTCGTACCCCTCGGGATATGCGCAGAACCAGTACACGCTCATGCCGCCCCCGCCCTACAGGTGGGACTGGCGCGATTATTTTGTAGGCTCATTCCCGACCACAAACACATGATATATCTCTCTTCACCCCCCAGATTACTGCTGTGGTCTCGGGCACCGTTACCTACGGCGCGGTCGCATTGTTCAAGGTATCCAGTCTGTCATATTAACTCCCTCTTCGCTGCACACTCCCTCAGAAATATCTGCTGCCGCATTTGCAACCTCCGACGTCCACCGCTTATGAAGAGGACCGTGATGCGCTGACCGCCCAATTCGATGCCGCGGAGGCCCTGCTTAAGGAAATACAGGCAGAGTCCGCCGCCGTCCGCGCAGCAGTCGAGGCCCAGAAAGAGCAGATCGACCAGACCACAAAGCACGTCGATGCAATGGTGCAGGAGGTCCACGACGGCGAGGCGAAAACCCGCGACGAAATGCGCGAGATCCGGGAAGAGGTCAACTCTATTCGTGAAATGCTACCAAAGGTGCGCGCCCATTCTCTCCATGGCCCCGTTGTTTCTGAAAATCTCTGCAGATGATCGAGCGAAACAAGGAGAGCCAGACGCAGTCCCTGGCTGAACTCCAGCACGAGCTCAAGTCTCTCAAGGCCCTGCTTCTCAGTCGTGGTCCAACGATACCGAGCAGCAGTCTGCCGTCGTCGCCGCTGCCGCTCCCCGGACGGCCCTCCATTCCGGCATGGCAGCTCGCAGGTCCCTCCCCAAATACACCAGCCGAAAGTCCTCCAGTTGTAGGCAACGGAAAGGGAAAGGAGACGGAGATGGCGCCGGAAGCCAGTGGATCATGATTGTATATACCGTTGTATACTTGACTTAATGAGGGACCGCGTTGTGAGGACTGAAGGCTGGGACCAAACAATAGCCACTCGGCGTGCTGCGCCGTCATCGTCGATGTTCTCTTCATTCGTGCAGAACCTGGCTCCTGCGCGCCAGTCCTCAGAGTCTTCTCCGGATGCACGTCCCCCACCGCCGTCCAGAACTCGCTCCGTCGATGGCTCGGCGTCGACAGGTCAATTAGCAGAGTCTGCGCTTTCCAACCTTCGCAAATCTCTTGCACACCAGCGACCTGCTAGTCCAGGCCAGAAGAGCCCCCCTCCTCCGAGAGCACACAAATCAACCCTGGAGGACAGGTTACGCGCCACGTTCACCGTCGGCGAGGCGTCGAGCGAAACCACTCCTGCTACCTCCTCCCGCGTTTCGCCCGCGCCGCCTGCCGTGGACAGGCTCGAAGAGGCTTCAGTGCTCACCGCAGACTCTGAGCCGAGCACAGGGGCGATAATTTCGCCTTCATCCACACCTTTGCCTGAATCGCGGGTCTCCTCCCCGATCCAGCCGGAACCTCCGCACGTCCTTGCGCCGCCTCCGTCGTTTGAACCCGACGCCTCTGTAGATGTATCGGGGGATCCTCCCGCTTCTGCGGACGTGCCCATTACTGCAGATACGCCAGCTTCCGCAAATGTACCTACTTCTGCGGATGTGCCCATTTCTCCAACTCCACAGTCCGCGCACACCGATCGAGTGGCCGCTCTAGAGGCTGAGGTAGCTTCATCGCCCCCCGACACACAACCAAGTGATGTACCTGTTGCTGACGTCGACGCCCTGCAAGCACGGTTAAAGCTTGTGGAACAGCGGTTTTCTGGTTGGCCAATTCTCATGCACCGATACAGCAATATCTAATACACACAGATGTGTCCACGTCCTTCAGAAGACTTCAGGCCGAAAAGGCCGCTGCAGATGCTATTCTTCGGGAGCTTACACCAGTGGAATCAGTGGGCGATTCACAAGCTCTGCGCGACTTTGTGCAGAATGTGGTCTTGAAATCCGAGGTTAGCTGGTTCCGCGTCAACCCGGGGTTGAATTAACCTTTCCGTAGATCTCGGTTGAAGAGATTACGCGTCTAAACAGAAAACTTGCAAGTAAGACTCTCTCGCATTCTATCACTACTGGCTAATCCCGCTGTAGCACAAGAAGACCGTATAGAGGAACTGCGCGATACCCATCGGCTCGAGTCGTCCTCCCAGTCAGCTCAAATCGAGAAACTGAAGAAGCAGCTGGCAGAAGGCGAAGCATTGCTTGCGGCTTCGCAAGCCTCGATATCCCAAAAGGATGAAGGCGCTGCAGCACAAAAGGCCGAAATTGACCGTCTGTTGGGAGAAGTGGAACGGTCCAAACGGATGGCCAAGGAAGAGGAGGAAAAACGGGTCAAAGCGATTAGTCTTCTGAAGACCGTGAGACAAAAACTAGTCAAAGCGGAGAAGGAACGGGACGATGTCCAGCGAGACGTCGCTGCATCAAAAGACAAGGACAAGGCTGAGAGAGAAAAGGATCAGCTCGAAAAGTCGCGACTTCAATCCGAGATCGAGACGGTCAATACTGAGAGAGAAAAGGCCGTTGCCGGTCTGAAAGCCCAGTTTGACAGGGAACTCGCAACCATGCGAGATAGACACGAAAAGGAAACTGCCGTGCTCCGAGGCCAGTTTGAACTCGAGGCGCTCACTACCAAGGTTCGTTCTGCCTGGAGGTGGACATTTTTTACCCCTTCTGACGGGTAATTCAGAGTTCGCATGCCAAGGATGTCACAACCTTGGCTTCTCGGGTATCCTCCTTGGAGCTTAACCTGACGAACCTCACAAATGACAAGAACGCGTTCTTTGATCAACTGCAGATGCGGCAGGCGGAATTGGAATCAGCACAATCCCATTTGGACTCTTTGCAGAGCCAAAATACAGAACTCCAATACCAACTCCGCGAATCTGAGGAGCGATTTGCCCTTCTGAACGACGATATAACTGAGGCCCGACGGGAGCAAGAGAGCCGATCTCGAGAACCCACCACTTCTGCAGAGGACGTCGCTCGCTTACTCTCGGCCACAGAGGCGAAATACGAGTCCAAGCTTGCTGACCTTAGAAAGAATCTCGGCGCTGTCGAGAAGGAGCGAAATGAGAGCGAGGCTCAATGGAGTCGCAAGCTTCGCGACAAGGTGCACGAGAATGATGACCTCAGGCAGGTTCTTGGGTCGGCCACGAAGAACCGAGAATTAGATGAGGGTTTGGTGGAAAAGCTCAAGGATCAGATCAAACTTTTACAAGAAGAGGTTCGCCTGCACCAAGCTGAAACTGCGCAGCTGCGAGCTCAATCACTCACTCTTGAAGATGCAGAGGTAATCAAATGTTCTTCGGGCATTCAATATTTAATACATAGTTATCCATTAGTCGTCGACAAAGGCACAAGAGAACGAGACAAGTGCCAAGATCCACGCGCTGGAGCAACTGATTGAAGAAGCCAAGTCTCGAGAGGTTCAGTTACGGACAAGTAATAAGGTGCTTATGACCCCCCATTTCAATTGCCTCTGCGACTGATGGCTATGTGCACAGACGTTACGAGAGGAATTGCGGAAGGTCCAGTCGTCCGCCGCGCTCCTTGAACGGCAACGCAACCCTGGCGTGGGCTATTGGACCTCGAGAACGGAACCCGCCGCGCCCGAAGTTCGAACGTCGTTATCCTCGGCGTCTTCTGACTCGCGCGTTGCTTCGCCTGCCCCGCAACCCACCTCGCAGAACCATGAGGAGGAAGTCAATCTAGAATATCTGAGGAATGTCATTCTGCAGTTCCTTGAGCACAAGGAGATGAGAGTCAGTAGGCTGTTTCAATGCTGCTCACCTCATATTGAACTCTTCCCGATTAGCCGAACCTCGTCAAGGTTTTGTCCATCATTCTGCACTTTACACCTCAGGAGACGCGGAGGCTTGTTGCTAAAGTTTAGAACTTGCCTATATATGCTAGTCGCGTTGTATTCACTCATAATGGCTAACTGCATAAATTATTATTTTGGATACGGCTCATACAAGATCGTGTGGCGTGGTTGGCCCAAGTAGCCAGTCCCGTGTGACGCACCCATATGGGGCAGAGCCGAGCGTCGTCTCAGCACTGTGACCCAGCGGTCCAACTCAAGCACTATCCACACTTGTGAACGAGGTTTACGAGTGGTCAACCTGTCAAAAGGGACTCCACACATCGCTCGTTGGACCATGTCGCTGGATGATTTGACACGGAACAGTTTCGAAAGTGGCATCAGTTCACAAAAGGTCGACCTTCATTTTCGCCTCTACCGCACCTCATAACTCTTCTGAGCCTTCTTACGGTTCTGACGCCTATGATTCCATAGTGGATTTCACTTTGCAAACTGTTTCTCGACAAGCAGACCACATTCGAGAGCTCACAAGCGACGCAACGAGCGCTGAGCAGTCAGTCACTCAGTGCACCACCAGTGACCACCCAAACATACAATTGAATACGATTCTAGATTCTGTGCTTGTCCTCTACCCCTCCTTTCCCGGTGATCCAGATCTACAAGAATATCTGAAGATCGCATTACAGTCTGGAATGCTGTCCATTGCGGTCTTTGTGACTACGCTCCTCCAGGTACAGTTCCTGCTTGTTCCTCATGGACTTCTGCAGAATAACATCTCCTCCAGGCGGCCCGTTCCACAGAACTGCATGCCCCTGCAACCCTGGATATGCTTTGCAGAACCGCATTGGACGCCATTATTCCTCCGGGTTACCATCTGTCGTATTCTGACAGTCCCATGACTCTCTCGACCACACTACAAGATGCACTTGCGCTCCTTCGTGTTGCTCACGGACTGCCAATGTCGCATTTTCATCAACTGACGACTTCCGTGTCGGAACTGGTTATAATTCTCTTTTCTTGTGCGGACATGTCCGGGGTACCTTCGTCTCAGTCTTTGCTTGTGTTGAACGATGCAAGCTCCATGATCACCCATAATTCAATTTCACAAGATGTTAGACAAGTTTTGGAGTCGTTTGCCCTTTCATTGGGCCTTTTAATGGGAGATGACGCCAAAACCACCTCCGAGGCGCACTTGATGCAGACCTTCCAATTCGCTCTCGGCAAGAACGATATCCTGGGATCAAATTCAAGTACTGACACTGTCAGCCTTAGCCTTACATTGAGCTATCTGGTGGGATTCGACCATCCAGTGTTGAAGCTGATCCTTACGACTCGTACCAGATCGCCCATAGAGCGAACGAATTCGGAACAGGGAGTGGGACAGATCCTGGGGCATTGCTTGTGAGCATGTTTAGGTGGTCTTCCTGGACCCCTCCAGTATTCTACACCCAATTGCTCCTATCCGCTTTCATCTGTCTATCCGAGAGCGTTTCGGTGTCGCCCTCAATCTGGAGGGCCTTTATCGTTGGAAGGGTTCGATTTCCAACCTTATGACCAGCTCGTGCTCATCATGTTCGCCATCTAGCTTCCTTCTATTCTTATCTCTTTTGAAAAAATCTTAAACTCCGATAATGCAACCCCTGAAAACTGGGTAACATTTCCCATCGACTGCGCTTCTTCCAAGCTGTTAATTTCTCGATAGCGGGGTGCACTGCAGGTGGCTGTAACATCCATTTTAAGACGCTCTGAGCTGCTTGAACGATGTGATCGTCTTGTCAATCAGTGGGGACGTTCTCACTCGACTCATCCCGAAGACTCGATACAGTACGTACTTCGTAATGGGCAGTCGTTTAAATGCTGAAGGGGGCGGTTTAGCTCACGGATATTGGCCCGCGATTTCCTTCGACAACTGTTGCTTACAGGACTTTTGGATCAAACCTTCATCGTGGCTATGGACCCAACGTTTTCGAATGACACTAGTGTCTACCTCCAGTCCGAAGCGCAGGACATGGGTAGCGACCTCGATGTCTGGTTTACAACTCCCCGTGTTTATGGTACTACTGAAACCACAGATAGACGTATCTTTCTTCAAAATTGTCCCCGGAAGCGGACTTCGATGACGTTTGTCTCTGCATAGAACGGGTCTGGAATGATAGCAGCAGTCACAAAATTTTCGCCGAGTCGTTGCTGCGGGTATGCCGGAATTCTCCTCATTGCCTATGTCGCCGTTCTCATTCATATGAAGCGTTTCACGATGGCGGCCAACTCTTTGGACACGGAAACGCTCAGTCACATGTGCAGGATCTTTTACTTGTGCGATGCTGCATTAGATATCATTTCTTTGCATTTGAGAGTCTCGAATTTCTGTTATCAAGCCCTGCTCTTTCTCGAAGAGTCGGACTGCGAGACCGTAGGCGATCCGCAGACGGCTGTTAGTCATTTAGGAGATGTGGTTCTATTCGTGCAATCCACTCTAACTCGGTTTCACGTACGTGCTTTAAAATTGTCACTGTCAGATTTGGAAGACTAATGAACATGACGTAAGCTCGAGACAGACGTTTTTACATGCGGAGGCCGCTCGATATCTTCCGGTTTCCTCAGATCAACGGCGATTGTTCACCGACCCGAGGATCTTCCGGAGGAGGATGCGGTGGCCTTCCATGCATGGTACAAGGCCCTTTTCGACAGCAACAGCGAAGGAATAGAAGACACAATTCTTCGGTCAGTTCAAACTCATTATCAATGGTTATACTAGCATTGAATATTTGACAGATCCACGCAGCCCAAGACCCTTTTGCGCATTACAGCGTCACTGTTCTCGCATGCAATCAAGGATCCCAATCTTGAGGAAGACGTCCTGAACAATGGGGTTTCATATTTTACTGGGCCGCTGCTGAGATGGACCCTGGTTGGCGTAGTTCTCGCTCTGAGTCAAGAAATCCAGCTCAAAGGGTACTCGATTGACTTTTGATAACTGGTAACTGTGCCTGACCTCATTTAGATTCTCAGCCCAGAAACACTTCGGTGTTCTACAAACCCTTTTACTTTCCTCGGAGTGCCCTCGCCCCGTCCAGTCTTTGTGCGGGCAAGGAATCATAGGTTTACTCATGGACAAAAGAATGGCGTCTGTGATCACATCGTTCGGGTTCGATGTGGCCTCTCTGTATCGTGTGCTAGTGGCTGCTCTGAATGGCGGTACTTCTCTTGGGTTCATAGGCCAGAAAACCCACTAATATCCCTGTAGAGCTGGCTCCGCAGCCCTCCGTTGGATCGTCAATTCCGGGGCGGGCTCAGCCAAGACAAGCCATCCGGGACGCTATAGCTAAGGCTCGTGGATCGAAGGCCCCTGTTTTGGATGTAGAGCGTTGCATCAAAGCCTGCGGCTGCCAGAAGTTCCTCCGAATGCTTTGGTCAGAGTTACTCGCTGCTGCGAATCTCGGAGAGACGGACATCTGCACCCGCATTGCCACTTTCGCACTCACTATACCTCGACCACCAAGCTCGCCACCCCTTCTAGCAATGTTTCTCAACATTTTAGTTCCTGGTATAATTTCAACCATTGATAATCGGCAAGTGGGAGAACAGACGGTGGCCATCGAGCTGCTAGGGGGAATTGTTTCTTCGATTTTGACAGCGTCACTGCATCTAGACTTGGCCTTTTCAGAAGTCAGCAGGCCTGTATTGGGACAAACAAGCATTACAATGGCTCGGAGGGTAGCCACTGATCTTCGCTTCCGGGCCAAAAAGTATAGTAATGCAAGCAAAATGATTTTACAGCGCCTTAGTTCATCGCATTCATTCGTAGCTAACTTTCCTGTATTCAAGGCTGACTCCTAACTCCTTCATGTATGTGCATATTCCCGCTGGACGCATGTGTCTTCTCGCACCATTTGGTTTGGCACTTTGAGGTGTAATTTCAAAGCAATTCGGAAAGCGTAAATACAGCTGGATGTACGTAATACAGAGCGTGGCATGAAGGGTTTGTCTTTAGACGTCTAGACTCGTCTGCACAATCATTTGGCGAGCAACAGCTGATCGCGGAACGATGCTGCATGCAAAGGGCATAGGATGGCTACAGATACCAATTATGGTGGTGATTTGAACAGAAAAAATGAGCTTACCTGAGGAGGTGAGGTGTGAACTCCACAACGGGCTCCTTGAATGCACCGGTCTCGTCTCTCTCTTTTGAAATATCGTACACAGTTAACACGGTTGCGACCACTATCCCAGGGGAAATGAGTCCAGGATGAATGCCCATTATCCGGGTATCGTACCTATCCATAAAGTGTCGAAGGCCAGGTGTCTACCGGGGCATAACCTTGAAAAGAAAATTGGAACACTTTGTATGTTGAGGAGACCATTGGACCAACCTCCGTCCAAATCCGAAAGCAGGATCCGGCATCTGGTTTATGCCGTTTACTTGGTTTTCTGGAGCGAATCGTTGAGGATTGAAGGCTAAAGGTTCCGGATACATATCAGGATCATGAAGGATGGCCCATACGTTGGGGAGAACTAGAAACAAGATGAGAAAAGCATTGAACATGTTTGGACGGTTGTGCCTGTTGTGCCCTTGGAAAATGAATCAGAAACGACACAGAGCTGCGAGGGAGTATATAGGTACCTTAGGGATACGATATCCTTTATACTCGTCGTCGGCTGTTCAAAGAGCGTCAGTGACCGACCATTCTTGTATAATCAGGAACAGACCTGATACAAAGTGTGCAATTCCCAAGGGAGTAACGGGATTCCAACGAAGTAGCTAAAGAAAAACCGGAAATTAAGGCTCAAGAAGCCAATGGTACAAGATGAGAGACCTCGTAACAGATATAGGTCTAGATGCAACATATTGAAGCTGCTGAATTGCAGGTTTACGGGTGCTTACAATGAAAGGAAGCTGTGATCGATCGGTGAAGAGAGGCAGACGCTGCCCACCACCAGTAACTATATCCACTTCTTGCTGGCCCCGGGCCTGGACGTCAGGATACAGCGACATGACGAGGAAGAACGTGGACATCGCAGACACAACGGTGTCGGCCCCCGCGGCATACCTGAAATGTGGGTTCAATAAAGTGTACTCATAAAACGGGCTGTTTGGGGCACACATCGTTGCAGCAACGTTCTTGATTATGCTTTCACCCGCTGGGTTAACCTTTCCGGACAGACGCTCCAACTCTTCCGAAACCATGCATTTGGACGCCATTCCTTGCGCCTGAATAGATTGAGATGACAGAAGGAAAAGTTGAGAGAGAGAAAACAACCAATTCTTCTTTAACAGAGGTAAAAGGTGAATTGAGCATTGCCCGAGTGTGCTTCCGCCATTCGAGTGCCTTTCTCTTAAACGAAACCCATGAAGGAGCATGTTTCAAGAAGGGCATATAATCCTAAATGAAGGGATATTTAGCTACCCATAAATGATGCGAGAGATTGACGTACAACGAGGAAAGTACCAAATATTCCTGCTTGAGCCAACGACGCGAGGGCTTTGTCAGCCAGGATGGTATAATCGTCTCCTCAACATATATTATAGTGGTTGCGTAGTGTGCGAACTGAGAACTGACCTGTTCCCACCTGAGGCCCATAAGTCATCTTGAGAACAATACTCGCTGCAGTTTTTCTGATGTGATATCTGAATTCCGCTGGGTTTTCAAGAAGACGGCGACACATCGTATGAGTTTCCTGTACTTGTAGAGGATGCCATCTAACGGAGGTTTCATTCGCAGGCAGCCATCTATGGAACATAATTTTGTGTCGTTTATACCAATCGCCGTATGGGAACGCTGCGAAGTTAATATCGATGCCGTGAAAGTCGATACCAGACGATGTGCGAACCAGAAACCAGCCAATCCCATCCTATTCTGGACAAAGACCATTCAAGAGACTGAAATAAATAAACAGAACAAGGAGATAACAAACAATTCCACAACCATGGTTCTGATAGGTCGACTTGAATAGTTTCCCCCACGCTTTTCGAGCAGGTCGGACGCGGCAGAGGCAGAATTAAGGACTGAAATGAAGGAAAATCGTATGAACATGACGCGTACGCAAATAAAAGGAAAATAACTCACCAAGAATTGGGTTGCCAAAGACTCGTATATAAATCAAGTCGCCTGTGGATGAGATACATTTTTTAAAGGACATGCGACCGGAAGCATAATAAATACCATAGACATCCTTCCATTGCGCATACGTGAGCCACGGTCGGATCCGCGGCAGATCCACGCTTCCCAGCCAATTGGCTTTGGGACCTGGAGGAAGCGGCAAGCCCACAAGCGCTGAATTGAAGAAGCGCGAGCAAAAATACACGACTGCACAGCAGAGAAGCGAGAGTGCTGTGACGGACTCGATTGACGAGAGTTCTCGCATCGTGGGGCAGGACAAGAATGGCAGGCAGAATTGCTGGGAACTTTGAAGGCCTGGGGCGTTGGCCTCTACCGAAAGGATTTACCAAATTAACATAACTTCTGATGACCAGTTGATGACCACGGCAAAATAATTGACGGAGGTTGGACGGAGGCAAAAAAAAACGGGATCGGGCCGTTGCAGGCCTTTACTGCCGAGAAATCTGCTTCCGTCTTTGTCAGCAGGTTGTTTCCTCTCATCTCCAACCTCCATGGCAATCGTCGACGCGCTCGGAGGACCGTCGCCTCTAAAGGACATAGTACACCCGCAGTTTCACCAAAATAACTTCCCTGCAGGTGTGTGGGCGTCGATAGTGTCACTGGCCGCACATTTCCTTACGCAATTACGAACCCACAGAAACGTTCATCAAGACTGATCTCGGCATCAAACTCGACAAAGGTCGGTCGTGTGGTCGGATCTTTGCATGCCTCTCTGAAGCCCTTTGCAGATGATCAGATTTGTAGATTAGCTCTCACGCAAGCAGGGTGCCCTCTCGGCCCCCTACACTGTCCATTGCGCCATACCTTGCCCTCTATTCAAAACTTTCAACCCCCGAAACAACTCCCCACACATCCCCGCGAGCGAGAGCGTCTCGCCACTGTTTGCAAGCACTGGCTTCGAGGACTATGCAAGAAAGGCGATGCATGTGAATTCTTGCATGAATACAACTTGAGGCGTATGCCAGAATGCTGGTGGTTTGCAAAGTACGGGTATTGCTCTGCGGGCGACGAATGCTTGTACGCTCATCCGAAGGAGCGCCGAGTGGAATGTCCCGACTACAACCGCGGATTTTGTAAACTCGGTGAGTTTGTCTGCACTCACAACTACACATCTTTTCAACAAAGATCAGGACCCACATGTCCTCGGAAACATGTGCGCCGCGTCGCATGTCAATCGTATCTTACAGGATTCTGTCCATTAGGTCCAGATTGTCCACGCGGACAGTGAGAGTTTTTTCTGCGGCCGCGTTATATGCATCTCACACCATGATCGCAGTCCCAAACCGGGGTTACCGCCGCCAGAGGCATATGAACCGCCCTTGGCACCGTCCATCGAAGGCCCTCCACCACCTGGCTTCGGACAATATGGCGAATATAACCGGAACTTTCAAGGTGGCAATACCAGTTTTGGCGGCAATGGTCCAGCGCGACGGAATCTGGACGAAGTTCTGTGCTTCAAGGTAATGTGCAAGGATCTTCTCCACCACCAATCTAACCCACTCCTTGCAGTGCGGAGAAAAGGGCCACTACGCGAACCACTGTCGAAACCGGAACGTAAGCTGTATCCGATCCTGAGTGTTAACCAACTGATTTATTTGCAGGTGCCTGGTAACCGAGGAGGTACGGAGAGAATCAAAAGGTTTGGAGAGGAGTGATCTGTGGTACTCTACGAGAATATATTGCTCAATAAATGTAATTGGACCGACGTTCGACAAACAATTTTTTTTCCGGGCACCGGAAGCGCTCACACCAGGCACGGCATTACGTGTTCGTTGCGATCGGGATCATCGTGATGCGTTAATTATCTCGAAGCACAACCACATTAGATCGACCACGATGGGCTGGCAAACAGAATTCACGCTGCAAAGACGAGCAAAAGGATGCCATCTCGTTACCGATGAAATATTGAGGCATATACAACCAGGCCTCAAGGATACGCAGGTCCGTACGAACGAGAAAACCATACAATCTCGCATAAAACATCTTATTAGGTTGGGATGTTGTTCCTCTTTATCAAGCATACAAGCTGCAGCTTGTCTGTCAATGAGAATTATGACCCAGGTATCATGTTACTAGGGCTTGTCGTCTGGCAGTAGCTTACTCAACCTTTAGATGTTCGCAAAGGTGCCCTGACATTTACCTCCGTTCGATATTAGGTTTCACAACGGTTTACAGATATGGACATGGCTCTGGACCACATCGTTCCTGAGAAATTGAAGTATGTAGGCTTCAGCTACTGGCTTACAACTGCTAACCATGTAGCTGGTTGCATACGGACGAGGGTCCCGAGTGAGTCTCAAACAATCCTTCAAAAATCGCTGAGATCCCTGAGGCTCTAAATTGCAGTGACTCGTGAGCATCATATCTCACCCATATCATCATCCACGTTCCTCATCCGGACGCGCCCAGTGTCTCGCATACGAAAGCGTCCCTGGTTGGATCATCCGTAAGAATTTTGATCACTTTTTTTCATGCATAAGTAATACAATTTTGAAGATTTCTATCCCGATAACAAATTCCCGACTCAATCTGGGTACACGGTAATGTCTCTTGACAAAGACTTTGTAGTAACGGAATGCTTGTAGGCACCTGGCAAGGTATCTACCTCACTGAATTCCGTCGTATAGGTACGTGGTAAACTACTGGTGTGGTTCCGTCTAAAAGGCCGCCCAGACCACAGCAGAAAAGTGGTTGCGACCATATTGTAAGCCGTAACTACGCGCAATCGTATTCTTGACCCTAATACATGGAGGAAGATCGTAAAAATTAAGAATTGTTATAGACGCCGACGCATAGAAGATCCACGTATGCGGAGAATGGAACCGTTACCCAGTTACCGACGTTCCATGGAGATCGTAGGCTAAGAGGCGCATTTTGGTTTGCTTGTATTTTAGGATGCACGTGATTAGAAATATTACCTGAACAATTCGACGAATCTAGTTGCCGCTTCCGCGCCGTGCCCACAACTTTGACTTAGTCGTCTTGCCTTTATCGTCTATTCCCGTCGGCGACAGAGCTCTGGGCTCAGTCGTATCAGCTCGACGCTGTAATATCAATTCCGTTCGCTTCCGTCTTTCCGGGTTATTACAGCAAATTACCGACTACACCCAGGTATCCGGCTCACTCACCTATCGTTGGGCGCCTTCCTGAAGTGTCTCTCTCCAGCATGCCCAAAACACCCAGTGCAAGCAGCGTGAGCCGACCTGCTTTGCGTAGGAATCAGGTGCGTTCTTGTTGATATGGAATTGAGGCTCTTATCCTCAGCAGTGCGGCAGGCCTGTCGTTCGTGCCGGAAGAAAAAACTCGTGCGTCATTTCGTACTCGTCTTGTCATCGGAAAACTCAGAGATCGTGAAGAAATGTGACGCCGCCCGCCCTCATTGTGGAACATGTGTAAAGTGAGTCGTCGAAATTGTGGCAAAATGCCGGCCATTGCGGACAATCGACAAGGCTCTTAAACGCCACTCATAGACAGCACCAGGCGTTGATTAGTGTCCCTGCCCTGTGGGCTATGCGTGAGTGCTGGCTTTGCGTTCCTGGATAACGCTCAACCTGCAGCCCATACAGTCACCCGCCGGAGCCACAATGTTCTTATGATCCTGTTGATGGCTTAACGCTCGCCCCCGATACCGATCCCGTCGAGAAGATTAGGCAACTAGAGGTTCAAATAGGTCCAGCCTCCCACTCTTCGCAACTGCGGTGCCGAACTTACTCTTCATCCAACCACAGCCCAGCTGAAGAACAAGCTGCATGAACGACAAATCGGCTCCCGCTCTGCATCTCCAAATCGTCCTTCCTCAGTCGGAAATGGCTCTGACCAAGGTGGAATATCTCTACCTCATGCCTCATTGGCCATGATGAATTTGATATCCCCTGAGCCGGACTTCCGAAGCGAAAGCGGCAGCCCCGACTTGAGGACTATCGCTTCGCAGAACAGCCCCGACCCTCTGATGGATTTACTGTTCTTGGGCTGGAATCCAGACCTTCCGGACCCGGCTACGCTCAGTCACTAGTTGGTCTTATGTCCCTTTGGCGCCCCACTCGAGACTAATAGCTTATTCCAGCATAGACATATTCTTCAAATGTGACCCATGCGGATCGCGATTATTGCATCGTCCGTCTTTTTTGGCCTCAATGCATCTACCACCCAGAGATCCAGGATTCCCGCACTCAGCCATTCTACACGCTATAGTTGGTTCATTTCTTATCCAAGAAGCGCAGAGACTGAAGTTAGGCATATACAGTGCACTTCAGCCTCACGTTGGTCGCCGCACAACGTTGTTACACTTCCCGATGGCACCAGACGAGACAGCTTTGCTGAATTCCATGCGTCGAAAACCAGACACTTCATGGATAAAACGGTACGTTCTGATCTTCTTCTTGATGATTTTGACCCCTGACTTCAACCCTAGATGGCCAGTGGAGAGGACATATTTCCCGTCATGCAGGCCTGTATTTTACTCTCCTGGTATTTTTACCAGGAGGGCCGATGGGTTGAAGTGTGGATATTTGCTGGGTTCTTAACTCGCGTTGCTGTGCCACTACGGCTGAACTATCCGGGCACGTTTACCACACACGGCAACAATTCTCCTGGAGCATATCTTGCTCCTCCTCGAGATTTCCGGGATCTGGAGTCGCGGAGGCGAACTTGGTGGATGGCCATCCTATTTGACAGAATTGGTGCGTGACTTTCCTTTTATAGCTCAGGCACAAAGCCGTCATACTGCCGGCAATAAATTGCCCACATTCCCTGGAATTTAGTTTTATCTCTGTCGGTCGAGACACTGAGACGTTGTTTACAGCATCCGTGGGTGGTTGGATACACGCCGGTAATTAAGCAGTCCCCACTTTTCATGAGGTTTTACTTTTACTGACCACGTTTGTTAGTGGATGAGCGTGATCTAGGAACAGAGTTGCCTCTGCGGAACATTGATTTCGAATCAGAGGTAGGTTCGTGTTATAAAGGGTGAAGTAATATTCACGAATCATGTATTTAAGAGCGCTATACCAAGCAATCCCCAGGACCTTGCGACTACCGATGTTTTTATCCGGCACCCGCCTCAGTATACCGACTCTTTCCTTCTTCTTATAAAGGCGGTTATGTTGTTTGGACGCGTCACGGATTACAATGTGCGCGGCAATCTACGTGCCCCGACGGCGCCCAGCAAGAACCAGAACCCGTTCTTTTTGGACGGCTTCAAAGAGTTGGATAAACTTGTTTGCAACGATTTCCTCGAGAGTCTGCCCCAGATCTTCAAGAACAATTCGGGCGTGACAGATGCGCCTGGGGGGTGCGCGCTGGATACTGATTTATACATGGTGCACATAGTTCCTCACGCGTGAGTCGGTTCTGCTCGCACAAAGAATTGTCGACGAGACGTAACAGAGCAACGATCACTCTTCATAATCCGTACCTTGACTTTACCGATCCCCAATGCGCGTCTACTTCGCGATGTGTTAACTCGGCTCGGAGTATTTTGGGAGCGTACTTCATGCTTTCTGCCACCTCGCTGGACATCACGAGATTGCATCCATTCGTGGTGGTATGTCGGCATTGCGTGGCTCACGTCCGATCTAACCCTTCCGTTGCAGATATGCTGGTATCTGGCCGCTGTTGTCCAGGTCCAGTTATGCAAGTATTTCATTGAGATCGGAGACAGCGAGAGGGAATCGACAGTTTGGGGAGAGATCAACGTATTGAGGTTCGCCATCCCATCCTCCGTGACGACCGCGTATTGACATGTGCATCAGATTTGCCATGTTGGCATATGGACATCGCTCCCCCATCGGAAGTACATACGATCACCATGTTGAATTCTGCTCGGCGCTGACGTCTTCAAACTAGCGCGGCAAGAAAGCCTCCTGCAGGGTGTCATGCGGGAGATTATTCGAACAACCGCGCAGAAACAACCGCTCGAGGTTGGCGTGCCATTGTACCCATTCTCACACTCGACGCTGTGGAGAAAAGATGAAGCATCGCACTCACAGCCGGTGCCGTCGCCAGAAGAGGGCCCGAGCACGATGGCGCCACTGCCGGTGAGCCCGGGGTTCGACGGTGCGGGATTGTCGCCGCCGACCACGGCGCGGAGCCAACACAGACGGTCAATGTCGGCTGCGACCGGGGGCTGGTCATCGATGTCGCCAGGGGAAGACGAGGTGATGCACGGGTATTAGACCGATAAATTTATTTCAAATTGTACAAGAGAAATGTCAGACGGAAATCTGCGCAAAAGTGCGGGGTGGAAATTGCGCGGAAAAGGAATTTTGTCAGTTAATGGCCAGAAAGGGCCTTTTTTCGATCAGCGACAAATGGGATAGCGCGTGCCGCCTGCACCTCTCTCTTAGCTTGAGCTCATGAACGACCCCGCGTTGCCCCGAGCACCGCCCGATTTCTCCCACTCGTCTCCGTCGGCCCCGCCTCCAAAGGCCCTCAATGCTTCCCCTCTCGACCTCGGCGCCTCCCGTCTCCTGCCCCCCGCTGGTAAGCCGCTCCATTGCGCCGTTTTCGCGCCCTGTAACATCTTGGGCAGCCTCGGGTATCCCCATGTCGCCCATGACGCCCACAAGTCCCGATACTTCCATGGAGGCCAGGCAGAAGCGGGCGAATCCATTGACAGACCTCATAGACACTGAAAAGTCCTATGTCGATCAGTTGACGGGGATTATCAGAGTGCGTGCGGAGGCCAATGTCGTGTCGCTCTTCCTCATCTTGCGCTCTAGAAAGTTGCTGCCGCATGGTCGCGGTCAAATCTCCCGCCACCCGAGCTCGACACAATCTTTCGCAGTATAGAGGGTGTTTACAAGGCCAACCGCTCCTTGCTCGCGGTGCGCAACTGTCGCATCGCAGTATCTATTCTGTTCTAATATGTTTCTCCCCCCAGAAATTGAAGGAGATTGGTACCAATCCTTCATCGCCCAAAGCGTTAGGGGATCTGCTCATGCGATGGGTAAGTCCAGCGTCTCGAACCCGCGTTCCTCAGCTGTCTCAGTGTTCCCTCAGATCGACGATCTGGAGGCACCGTACACCATATACTGTGCCAGATTCTGTAGTGGGTTCGATGAATGGGAACCGGTGCAATCAAACCAGCGGCTTCCTTCCGTCATGTCCAGCTTTTCAGCGACAAATCCCCCTCCCTCATGGGCGAGTTCATCTGATTCCGAAGCGCCGACGTGGACGTTGGACGGCCTGTTCCTGCTTCCCAAGTCCAGGCTCAAATACTATCGGAAATTATATTCACGGCTTTTAAAAAGCACCACACCAGGGAGGAGCGACCATCGATTACTCGTCGGGGCCCTGGACAAGCTGGATAAACTCTTGGATACTTTGGAGACTCGCGAACAGATCAAAGTTGGCGCTACTCGAGGTCCTCCGGAGCTCACGGTTTTAACGCCCGACGAGGAACCCGCGGAGGAAACGAAACAGCAATCCGAAAAGCCTGCGGAACGGAGTATTTCTGTTTCTCCAAGATCGACTCTTAATGGGGCCTTCCGGACGAGTGACTTCGATGTACCAGGTGGTAGCGAAACCAGCTCCGCTCGGGGAAGCAGTTTATCGTCAGGGTGCGGTCAAAGGTTACCGCAGCGTGTAATTTATTGACTTGGACATAGGGAGCGGTTATCTCGTGAGACGGCGTCCACGTCGATCAGCCGGGTTTCTTCGACCACCATGACCATGCCTATTTCTGATTTGGAACGTCGTCTATCGACCCAACGCACTCTCGACATATTCACAATGAAGCCAAAGGTTTCTGCGTTCTCCTTCTAATCTTGATTCCCTTTACTGAGTTCGGAGCGTAGGTTGTTCGTCTGCAAATGTCACCACCAACTCTACAATATAATCGAGAATTCCGGTTCTCCATGGATGCTGTTGTCCGCTTTACTCCCCGATCCACTGGTGTCGAGGTCGTTCATCACCAGGGACACTTGTTCCTTCTTTCAGACCTATTTCTGGTTTGTGAGCGAATGTCTCATGAGGAGCGGAGCCAAAATGGGTCGGATGGACCGGACATGTGGTTGTGCTATCCGCCATTAGCTGGCAAGGTCTTGCGCGTGTCCGAGGTTGAGGGTCAAGGTCGGTACCTATTTTCTTGAAACGTCGCACTGCTCAGAAGCGCTCCAGATAATGCCTTAGAAATCGCGATTATGAGGAAAGAGACCATTCTGGTACAGGCGGAGTCTGCCCACGTTCGTAATTTTATGCTGGCAGAATTCAGAGAGTGTATCGCCTTCGCCGGCTCGTGTGAGTGTTATATCTTTTCCCTTGGCTGCTGCGGTTCAACTTACACGTACGGTCCAGTGACCCCGGCATCAAATCAACCAGTCCCGCCCATGCCTCCGATCCCCTCCACGCTGTCACAGACACCAGAACGATCTTTATCGCTTCAACAACGCAATCTGCCCTCAGTGCCTGAAGGCAACACTTCAGCTATGAATGGGAGAATATCACAATCTCCGCTGACCATGGAACCAGATAGTCACTTCCACCGACCACCCTCGTCCTCATCTTCTCAGCCGTTTACTGCGACTGGTCAAGCCGTCATCCCTCCGGCTCGAAGTGCTAGCTATGGCTCAGCTCTTTCGCGACCTGACTCAGGCAATACTTCTGGTTTTCAGCCACAAAATGCGCCTCGATCTTCCTACCCCCAACCGCCGAATTACTCGCATAATATTCAACGAGCACCATCTGCTCCAATGCCCGGTGGACCAATGCCTCCCGGGCCCATGCCTGGTCCAGTGCCGCCGCGGCCACCTTCTGAGCCTCCATACTCACAAACCAACGGACTAAGAAAGTCCTCATCGGCACGCTCTCTCCAGTCTCAATATTCACAATATGAGCAACCTCCTGCTCCTCCACTACCTCCACTTCCTCAAGGAGGTTACGCGGCAAATAACAGTAATGGGTACGGCTCATCAGGAAGTTTACACGCACCTCAGCCTCGAACATGGCTACCTTCGGGCCAGCTAGGTGTCGCAGGCTTCCGGGCTGTACCCTCTTTCCATGAACCCAGCCCGCCAAACTCACCTGTGCAAGAAACGCCCGCTGTGACGGGCCCCGTCACGTCGACCATATCCGCAGAGATGAAGTGCAAAGTTTTCTTAAAGCAGCAACACGCGCAGTGGAAATCTCTTGGAGCAGCCAAACTCAAGCTGTATCGACAAAGTCCTACTAATGTCAAACAGCTTGTCGTGGAAGCTGGCTCCAAGAACGCGATTCTCATTTCCACCATCGTACTAACGGATGGGGTCGAGCGAGTAGGCAAGACGGGGGTCGCCATTGAGCTGAGCGACAAGGGGGCACGGACAGGCATAGTTTACATGATACAGCTGCGCAGCGAGAAATCTGCTGGGGGTTTGTTTGACAGTCTCCTGGAGGGTTCTGATAGAGCAGCCAGACCCTGACCACACTAATGTTTACCGCTGGGATAGATGTACATAATTGGGACTTTTCACTCTTTTTTCCTGCATACCCCACATCTATATTCCTTTTACATACACATAACGTAGGCTTTGCAATGTGCTTTCTGTATTCAAGTTGGGTTCAACTTTTTGACGACGGTAACAGTGAACACGACTTCGGCACACAAGGAAACGTGGTCACTTCCGGAGACGCCTTTTTGTGGCAACCCTGGGTTAAGATCCTTGACGGCGTGAGGGGCTATAAGACCGCCCACGACAGCAGAGCGGTTCGTTAAGATGAAGATGTAGTCTATGTCTTTCATGAGTAAGGCGCTTATTTTCTTTGGCACTCGGCTAACCTAAAACAGTCTACTGTCAAGATCAGAGACAGAAAATGTTTTCATAAAATCGACTCAAAGCTTACCTTCCAATAATGTGTATAGCTAGTATATTCGGGTTCATGAAAACCTAGTTTTGTTAGTTTGAAAAGTAAACAGTAGCGAGCGTTATGATAGTTACCTTTTGTCGTGGCTGGTAGCGAGACTCTATCGCCGAAGGTTTTTAAGTCGGTGGAGGTTACTTTGTGCTGCCGCAGCCCCTCGTCATACACACTTCGAACTACATTCGCACTGGAAAATAGCGACGCCAACTCCGAATCAGAGAGAAGACCATCAGTCGGAACAGCTCGCCGGGCGTTTGTTATTACTCGGTCGGGGTCAACAGCCTCGTTTTCATCCTCTGCAGGAGCGCCTACGACTGTTTCGGAAACAGTTGGATCTATCGATTTGTGCACGACGCGTGAAATTTCCAGACGTTCTCGTTGCTCGGAATTCAAGGCGTCTCCGACGAGGAGTGAATATCCACAGTCATCTGGTGCGAAATTGAAATCTGGAGAAACTTAATCACAGACGCTGCAAAGGCATGATGCACTTGAGAATACCTCCTGCAATCATACACGGCCAATTTTCTAGTTGCAGTTCGGACCGGAATTTGACAATTTCTCGGATGAGAATACCGGCTTGTCTGTTCATGCTTAGAAAACGCTCAAAGTATCATCGACGAGGCTCACCTCGTCCTCTCATAGGTATACCTGATCCATAAGTAACGATCGGATTAAGCTACTGAAAACTTACTTGGGATGCCAAAACAGATGGGTGGTGCCTACCACGACACCCTCGCCTTCATGGGCCAGATTCTTCAAAGCTACAAGGGATCCAATATTTCTAGTGCGGAAGCTTGAACCACGTCGGGTATTTTCGTCTCCTTCGGATCGTACATGTTGTTCGTCGTAGTGAATTAATCGTGCGTCTAATTTCTCGTATGTTTTCTTGAACGCGACGAGGCATCCGTGCTTTTTGCCTGGACCGGCAATGAAGTGGTGGTTGTAGCCGGCCCCCTCTAGTACAGGCAAGAGTTTGTCGAGAGTGTCCACTTCCTGGAAACATTTGTCGATATAACCACTTGATGACAAACAACAAAATAACTTGGAGACACATTATATCTGCGTTTTGTGCTAGAATCTCGGTATGGAGCATAGGTTGTCTTTGGACGCCTTTGAGGCAATCAGAGGTTGGGAATAGTTCACGTCCTAGAAGAGCAGGGAAAAGCAGAGCAAGAATCGAAAAGAGGTCAGCGAGGCAGCATGCAGGCGAGGGTCAGGAATCTGTCTTTGAGGAACCATTATACAACCAAAACATGACGTACGGACTAAGCACTGCGCTAAGAGATTCCAGGTCATCAGTTTGAGGTGAATGGCATCGGGATGATCGGCATGCTTCAAGGATATCCAAGGCCTATGTAAGATAGATCCCTTATCGTCGGCAACATTCGGTGTTGTTGCTTGCGTTTGGATTTTTTGTTTCTTGGCTTTTCGTTCCTCCGACAAAGCAATTTGTTCCGGGGTAAGCTGGAAGCGTCTAGACATATGGATGGCACGACCAGGAGAAGCACGATTTCCCCACTGAGCCCGTGGAGCAAGGCAGACCCGACTCAGAGCTGTATGAGTTATAAACAGATTCAGAGTGGGAACGAAGCGGGTACTCGGGCCGCAATTTTTTCGCAGATCACACGCCACACGCGTCTCGGTGTCTGGACTTGTATATGCTACGATTTTGCACACTCCTTTCCCATTCAAATAGGCTCGGCAACTCTTTCAGACGTACACCGGCCCTTTTCTCACCTAACCTCTCAACTCGAAAAATGGCCTTGATTGCACCGGAAAAATTCGGCAATTTCGATCTCGTCAAGAGGATCAAGTTGGATTTCACGGACGTGCAAGTTTCGAAATGGAGAAGTAGAGTGACTGGCTTGAGTATTGTCCACCTCGACTATGAAGGTGTGTGGCCTCGGGGCGCACTAAAACCGGATCTCTTACTATGTTCACCAGCACCCATTGTGAATGGTTATTTTGCTGTGGCCACAGAAAGTGTGGCGTCTATCGTCTCGGTCTATCTTCCATTGATGTACTGTCGCAGTTTTCGATGATAGTGGATGCCCGCATACGCTGGAACAGTGCGATCTCCACTGCTAATTCGACCGCTCATCTGATCTCATCGTAGTTTGGTGTTTATGGGATCGGAAAAATACCCGTACAAAGGAATCATCGACCATCTTGCTAATCGAGGCTTTTCAAACGGGACAAATGCTTGGACCGACAATGATCACACTGCATATACCGTATCGACTGCCGGAGAACAAGGGTTTCTTCAATTATTGCCCATATACGTCGACCACATCCTTTACCCGACCATGACGAAAGCTGGGTCGGTGTTCCTGACTTCAGACAAATGGCCATAAATTAACGTGGTATGCGTAGTTTTGTAACTGAGGTCCGTCAATTTGAATCCCATTTCTTCCCCTCATCCCTGAAAATGGATACAGGTACACCACATTGATCCCAAAGGTCAAGATTCGGGCGTAGTATACAGCGAAATGCAGGGAAGAGAGAATACATCCGGTGATCTAATGGCATTAAGGTCGCATATATTGAACGTCCAACGCTGCCATCTCATCCGTTAGTTAGGTTGCAACGGTTGTTGGACCCTCCTGGCAGTGCATACCGCAGCGAAACCGGGGGTTTGATGGAGGCTTTACGAGTACTGACAGTAGAGCAAAGTGAGCGCGATCCTTTATTTGAGCTCTAAGTGCTGAAGACACTAGTCCGCCAATATCATGGCACATACTACGTACCACACAACTTGTCGCTCATTGTCACTGGGAAACTCTCAAGTGGCACTTCCACTCTTCTGTCTGTGGTGCAGGAACAGGTTGAGCCCAACCTTGTCGCGCACGGCCAAAATTTGGGACCTCGTCCTCCTGGTTGGAAACGTCCATTTGTGGAAACTGCCAGTGCAATCCGGCCTCCGATAGCAGAAACTATCAAGGATACTATTGAATTTCCTGAAAAGGATGAGAGTCAGTTTTGCATAGACGTACTGCGGAATATCAGCTCAAAAATAATCCAGGTGTCGGCGAGCTGATTATCAGTACCCTCGGCCCCGCCCCAAATCAATTTCTGGAAAGAAAGGTTTTGAACCTCAGCTCCCTGTTTATCTCATATCTCAACCATGACCAGGCGCTTGACATCATCGGCACTTATCTGACTTCGTCTGCTGCGGCACCTTTAAACAAGGAGTACATTGAGATTGATACTCCCATGTGGTCCGTAAAGTTCTTTCCCACCGTTCTCGAGTCTGAAGGCCATCCAGCACTTATATCTACTTTGCGGAGGACACCCGAGCCACTGCCCTCTATTTGCCTATATACGTCGGATCTGTACCCACAGAGCATTTAGACGACTTTGACAGCAAACTGAAGGCAAGCTTACAACGCATTGTTTCGGAAGGGATAGACATGGAGCGAATGGCCATGGTCATCAACAGAGACGAGCGCCAGGTATGTGGAATCCGCTCCGACACGTCCCGTAGCTTATACTCCTCCCAGCTGCGAAGCAAATTGGAGTCCGCCAAGGGGGATACATTCTCTGGCACCATCATCAACGACTTCCTGTATGGCGCAGAGGATGGCTCTGAGCTCGAGGCGTCTATGGACGAAATTAATCAATTTGCCGAAGTTCGAGGATGGACAAGCAAGCAGTGGACGGATCTCCTCCAGAAGTATAGAATTTTTCTCATCCGCTCCAACTTATTTTTCATCATCTCATTCAAGGTACTACATCGACCCGCACTGCGTCGTTGTCCGCGGAAAGCCGTCTGCCAGCTTGGCTGAAAAGTTGGAGACCGACGAAAAGGCTCGTGTGGCGGCGCAAGTGGCAAAATTAGGACCGGATGGCCTGAAGAAATCAAAAAAAGAGCTTGAAGAGGCCAAGGCAGAGCACGACACGCCCATACCAACTGAGATACTTCTTGATTTCGCCGTTCCGAGTGTTAAGAGTATTGCTTTCATCCCTGTTCAGAGTCTTCAGGAACAGGGTAAAGGCAGAGCGGCACCGCTGAAAGCCGACAAGTCCGAAACACTCTCTGAACACATTCAATCAGATGGTTCGGCTCTGCCATTTTTTGTGCAATATGACCACGTTGAGGTCAGCGATTTCACCCTTCGGTCAGGATTATGGCCATAACCAACAATTAGTCCGACTTTGTTACCGTGCACGCATTTTTCTCCTTGGCAAAACTCCCGCACAGTCTCCGCCCGTGAGTTGGGTTCAAGTGGGTGTCACAAAAACTCATCTTCCCACTAGGCTCATTTCAACCTATCTGTCGGCTTTCTTTGCTCTCCCAGTTGTAAGACAATCGGGAGAGCGCCTTTCACACGAGGATGTCGTCAATAAGCTCGACAATGAAACTGTTTCCTACGAGGTAGGTCTCGGAATGTCCAATGCGTTTGCGGAGACGTTCCGGATATCCATCAAAGTTGAGACCGCTCACTATGAAACGGCAATTGCCTGGTTGAAAGACTTGATGTACGGAGCCGAGTTTGACAAGGAGAGGTCTGTTTTTCTGGAATGAAAGGCCACGATTTTACCTCATTCGATTGTCTGCTAGGCTGCAAGTCACCATCGCCAAAATCCAGCAATCATTACCTGAGATGAAGAGGGATGGAAACACTGTCTTGGGATCCTTGTGGGCCGATTTGCTGTATGATGAAGCGTCCACATCAAGGGCAGGCGGTATCCTTCCCCAGAATGAATTCATACCCCAGCTTGCCAAGCAACTGGCCGACAGCCCAGAGCAGGTTATCGCTGATTTGAAAGAAATCCGGCGTTATGGTGCGCTACACTGTCTGGATAAATGCCTTCCATTCACCCTCGTTTCAGCCACGGATCCGTCGGGCGTCCGATTCTCAGTGACGGGGAACGTTCTTAAACTAGACAAGCCCCGTTCCACTTGGGCTAGATACTTCGAATCGTCGCTGCCGGAGACTGCCCTTTCACCAGTGCCTTTGTCTTCCGAAACTCTCAGCGAACTGGGCGAGAAGCCGGTGACCAGAGCGATCGTCATGAGTCTCCCGACGATTGAGAGCTCCTACGTCACTCATTCTACGAAAGCCATCAAGGGCTTTAATCACCCCGAATATCCGGCGTTCCGTGTGGCTCTCGAGGTCCTCAATGCCACCGAGAGTTACCTCTGGGTAAATCAAAATATCTATCTGATTACTCACCTCCTAACCTCTGTGCGTAGCGCTATATCCGTGGTTCCGGACTGGCATATGGTGCCTATGTCTCGCTGGATGTGGAATCCGGCCTTCTCAGCTTCTCGTTGTACCGTGTACGCGCCAATATGATTTGTTCGCGACCGGCGATTGATCTTCTAATCATTCAGAGCTCGAACAGCATGGGTGCTTACAAGGAAGCCTCTAATGTACTAAAAGGGCTCGTTGACGGATCCGTCAGTCATCTCGCTTGATGCTTGATCTTTATTTGCTTATTGGGTTGTACCAGATCTCACTGGAAACGACGACTCTGGATGCCGCCAAGAGCTCTGTTGTTTATGGAGTCGCCAAAAATGTTTCCACCGCTGGACGTGCCGTAAGTCTCAGCCTACGCATGTTATTTGCGCGACTGAGTGGTTTCGTTCCAGGCGATTACGTCGTTCACCAACCAGGCCCTGCGAGGCGTGTCGCAGACACACCAAGTTGATCTGCTCGAAAAGTACCAAGTTGTAACCAAAGAGGATGTCCTGACGATCTTCCGGACATACTTCCTTCCCCTCTTTGATGCATCGTCGTCTGTTGCGATAGTAGTGACCGCGCCGGCTAAAGTCGACGAGATCGCCGAAGGGCTGACGGGGACGGGCTTCGCAGTGGAGAAACGGACGTTGGAGATCGATCCGAGTGAGTTGGCGGCACACCACGATCACGACTGCGATAGTTGTGAAAGTGGGAGTGATTCTGATTCCGGCAGCGAATCGGAGAGCGACGGCCCATAGAGTCGTGCTGTGATTACTTTGCGATTTAGATACTTTACTGTTTGTTTAGGTTAATGCCATGTCCTCCTCCTGCAACACCTCGATGAGCTTCTCGTTGGCCTGTCCGGGTCTGAGCTCGACGTTCTGCAGAAAATCATTGTCGACTAGGAAGCGGATGGCCTGAGATAAATTTGAGACTGTGATGCGAATTTCAGGAAGCAGCAGCTGGAAAACGAATTAATATTGTACAAAAACAGGCGCGACAAGCTCACGTTGCGCAAAAGGGTCGGACGAGATGCGAAGGGGTTGCGAAGGGGTTGTTTTGGCTGAGGCGGGTGAGGTCTTCTGGCGGGCGCTGCCAGTGGATGTAGAGGCGGAGGAGCTACAGGGAGATTCACCGGCTGCGATTTGGTTGATACAATTTCTGGAGCGCCGTCGTCGTCGTCGCTGCCATCGCTCGAGGAGGACGACGAGCGGGGAGGGGGGCGTGCCAGTGAGGCACCACCACGCCCGCGACCTCTCCACCCACCATCTACGCCGCGGGTTGTTTCTGCACCGCGTCCCCGTCCTCCACGCGCGCGTCCAGAGCCTCGACCGCGTCCTCGATCAGTGCTTCCGTCGTCGGTGCGGCGCCGCTTCCTTCCCGCAAGTCCTGAGTCCTCCAGTGACAACTGCCCGCGCGCGACCGCCTCTTCCATCTTTCGCTTCTTCTCCTCCACGCGCGGCGCGCTGGGCCACCGCCGCTTGCGCTCCGCAACCCACGCCTCCACCTCCTCCGGCGAATCGAGCATAATCGTTGTGCCCTGAATGGGAATTGGCTTCCTGCGCGCGGGGTCAGTTGCGACCGGCGACACGAAGAGCGCACACGCACCCTTTGAGACTCGGGTCTGCGTCCCACTCGGGCTTTTTCTTACGCTTTTCCCAGCCTGGGGGGTAGATAAGATGGCGGTCCATCATGTGTGTTTCTACAGTCTGAGCGGACCCCCGGAACGTGCAATCTTTGTATGTGCAGCGGCTGGTCCCCGTCTGGTACCAGGATCCGTTCGGTGCAGATGCGGGTGCATTTTGCGGAACAACAGGACTTTTGGTCGAGAGGGTATACCCCTGTGACGTCGAGGGCATTGCCTGCTGCATGTAGGCCTGTGCATAGTGCGACGAGTAGTACGACTGTTGCGGCCATGGTGGTTGCTGCATTGGCACAAGCTGGTGTAAATTTTGATCCGACCACCAAAGCCGTGCAATTCTCTCACTAGATTTGTTTGCCAAGCGTACAACGTAGTTAGTTATACAGACAATTACTTTGTACCCTAAGATTTCCTTTTTCTTTTGCAAACGAAAGCTGTACGACAATTACCAGCATCCATTAGCTACTACTCAGGGTCAGCGTGAGTGCGGCGGGAGGTAAGCGAGGGAAGATCAGCGGGAGGGTACACGGAGACGGAGGTTTTTTCGGTGAGGTCAAGAAGGAGGATAGGGCGGGATGTATGGTTAGATGATAGATGTGCATCGCAGACCGGACGAAGGGAGGTACGGCGGCGCGCGCCGGAGTTCTCCATAAAAAAGAACGGCAAGGGCAGGACGGGAGAAGCCCGTGGATGCTCACTCCTGCATGTCCTGTTGGTGAGTCTCTTTGTTAACGCGCCTCTCCTTCTCGCTCTCAAGCTGATTGTACAACCTGGCCAAAGTTTATTAACATACTCGCGCCATCGAACGATTCAAAACGTAAACACGTACAAAAACAGGGCCTTTTCGTTGGCCTCGGGAGTCCCGATGATGGTGAACATTCTCTCGCCAGTCTCGTCATGGGGAGCTTTGGCGATCGAGATTTTTGAACCAGACAGACGGCGGATTTCAGTGATCTTAGTGCCGCTCCGACCGATGATACAGCCGACCATATCCGAGGGGATGGATATGTTCTGGGTGCGCAAGTTGGCGGGGGGTTGTGCGAGCACGGGGGACACGGGCATGGGGGGAGAACCGGGAGGGGATGCGCGTCCGCGCGCATCGCCATTTGAGCGGCGGGGCGTCCCGTATGACGGTGGCAGGCCGTTTACGGAGCGTCTGTTGGCAGATCTGTCATCGCCGGTGCCGGGGTGGAAGAGAACAGTGCCCAAGCCACGTTCCCAGTCTTCCAAAAGACATTTGCCGATTTCCTCAATGGCGTGACCGATAGCATCCGGGGCGCCCTGGACCTCAACAATGCGCTCGGTTGATTGGGGGAGCATGTCCTTTGAGGCGACCATACGAGTCCCAGAGCCGTCCTGGATGGCCTTGATTTTGAGACCGTTCCGGCCGATGATGGTGCCCATGAGGTTGTGAGAGATGAGGAGGCGGATGGAGGTGTGGACGGAGGACGGGGAGGATATTATTGGGGAAGTCGGATTCGTGGCGACAAGTTGGGAGATAATGAGCGTGTAGGCCTAAAAAAAAAAGGCATGAGGAGGATGTCTAGCACGAGGAAAAAGAGGACGGACCTTGGCAACACCTTCAACAGGACCTGTGACGGTGAGGACGCGCTCATGGACGCCCTGGATAACCTTGCTGACGCCAGCCTTGACGCCAGTTTGCTCGCGCAAATCAGCGACGTTTTTGCCGGCCTTGCCTATGATGACACCTGCATCTTTTGTGCTGACCAGTGCACGAAGGGTGAGGGTGTCGGTGGCCACGGGAGATTGAGAACGCGATCGGGGAGGGGAGGCTGAAAATAAAAATAATGAGAGTGAGTAGGACGAGAAGAACAAGGATAAGAAAACGAACCGGAATCGCGTGGGGCGGGGGAGTCGGAGGGCATGAAGGAGGAGGGAGGAGAGCAGAGGGAAAGGGTAAAGGTAGAAAGGGTCTTGACTAATTTTTTTTGCTGTGCCGGCAAGCCAAATATGGACATGGGGCAGGAGTCACAATCGCGCCTTTCTCATTAGTCGCACAGAATTCTTGTGGAGTCTCAACAAAGTCTCAATACAGTTTCATGGTCTGCAGACGTTCTTACTGACGGTATGTGGAGCGCAGGAAACACGCAGATACATAGCACAATGGCAGCGGCGGCATATGGTCATGGGTAGTACGCGGTCAAGTACATAGTCATACGGCAGTGTACGCATCCTCTAGTACCCGAGCTGCGTGAGCTTTTCGAAAGACGCCCCATTGTCCGATACGGCCTTTTGGCGCAGCTTGACTGCAGCGATCTAGCAAGCACAAAATTCAGCATAGCTCCACCACCAAAACAGCGGCCATACCTTGCGCTCGTGGAAGGCCTGCGCTTTGATCTTTCGCTTCTCCTCAAGACGGTCAACAACGTCCTTGTAGCCCCACCCGACCTCGTGCGACAGACGCTGTTTATTTTTCGTCAATACACACACACAAAAAAGTACGGTCTGTTCATTCTGCTCACCTTGACGGTACAGTATTTGCGGCCAGGCTTCAACCGCAGAACCCGAAGCGCTTCAGGCACGACCATGCGCTTCTTGCGGTCGTAGGGTGGAGGGACACCCTCGAACAGTTTGAGACGCTCGAGTGCGGCAGCACCCCGCGCGCTCTTGTGCGGCGTCATGCCGCGGATGGCGCGGTAGAGGATCTTGGAGGGTGCGCGGTGGTGGAAGGGGCCGGACTTTTTGGGGTTCACAATATGGCGTTTGTGGAGAAAGTTGTGGTACCGGAGCTGGAAAGCACGGTTTAGCACCAAAATTGCACGCGTCGCGCAACTGCACCGACTTTGTTGCGGAAGAAACTACCCGAGATGTTGATCTCCTCGCAGCGGACAACAACGATTTTCTGGCCAGAGAGAACCTGTTTGGAGATGATGGAGGCCAGCCGACCAAGGAGATGACCCTTGCCATCGATGACGATGGGTGTCGAGGAGAAGGTGGCCATGGCAGATCTGGCGCGCGTTGAACAACCGACAGAAGGACGAGGCTTGCTTTCTTACCTTGAGGGTGGAGGTGGCTTGAGGAGGGGTCGTAAAACTATGCCTGCACGTGGTCCTACCAAGGTCTCCCACGCTACTCTGGCAGCGTCGATTGCTAACAACACCAAATAATATCATTTCTACATAGGGGTCTACTTACCCCCCAAACTTGTGCCGTTGCACGCCGCGATACTGCTTGTCCCCCGCCTTGCCGCTCAAGTCCACCACAAACAGGTGCCCCGAGTCCGGATACTCCGTCTGCCGCTCCGCCTCCCCGCTCGCCCTGCAGTGCGCAGACGTCACATACAGCTGATCGTTGTCCGGCCCGCCAAACACACACGACGTGACGTTCAACACTGTCGGGAAACACACTTCCAGGTCGATGCTGCCCGAGGGCGAAAACCGGATAATTTTGGAGCCCCCCCAGCTGTACACGAGATCAGCACGCAACGGGCCGGGGCGCAGGCACTGACCGAGCACTCCACACATATCCCTCTGTGTCAACGCATAGGCCATCGCAATATGAATTCTCCGCCAGCCCAAGCGCCATGGCGTCCACGAAAAGTCGGCGGTTCGTCAGATTCCCATTCTCGTAGTCGTACGCGAAGATCAGGTTTGCCCTCGAGTCGGTAAAGTAGCTGCATGTGCGAGCTGAGTGTGCACACAATCAAATAATCCGCCACTGACAAGATCTTTTCATCGGGACTCCATCCGAGTCCATTCGAATCCTAGGCACCGTTCAGGACATCAGTCAATGCTGGCGGCACGCAACATACCGTAAATGGGCCCGGATCGGCAAGTAAACTGCTCCCGTCAATTGGGTCGTACTTCCACAATTGGCCTGGTACGCCTCGTTCCTTGTCATACACCGTTCCGGCAAAGAAGCGCCCTTGGCTATCGCAGGCGCCGTCATTGAATCGCGTGAATTGCTGGTATTCTGCTGGAAGTGGCCTGCTGAGGTACTCCATCGTCGAGTCGCCCTTTTCAAACAACGCGAATCCTTGCGCCGCCGCGCCCGCAAGCTAATAAAGACGTCAACATACGCCAAAGCGAGGGTGCTGCACCTCTTTACTCCCGGCCCGTCCCGTCTCAACGCGAGACATCCAACCTTGTCGTCGAATTGCTCTACTTGTACTTCGAGACTGAGTGTATTGTAGTGTAGAATCTGTTGGTCATGAGGAGGCAGCAAGCTAGGGTCGGGCCCGACCGTGCCTTGCGTTCATCGATATCCACAAAGTGCAAAATCCGCGTATCGGGGTCGTACAGAGGCCCTGTCGAGTCTTTAATAACGACGAGATAGTCGACACGCTCCGATAACCTTCTCCCAAAGTACAGCCAATCTTGAGCAGAGGACGTTCAACGACAATTTGCTTCACCATGTCACAGCAGAGAATAAAGAAAGGATGCGTCAAATTTGCCAGGTGACCCCGAATTTGACGGGTGATGCAAATGAGATGAGGAGCAGAAGGTAAATCACGTTTTTGGCACTAGCAGAATACTATTTGCAAGGTGTATTATATCTCCTTTACAGAGCTGGGCGGGATTATGAGCTGTATCCGATGCTAAAGGAAAGTAACACGTACCCGCAGGCGTATTTTTTATGTATTCAATCGCTAAAGGCCCCAAAATTCAAAAGACGAAAGGAAAGGCCAGGGAACGACATACCCTGCGCAACACTTTGGATTTCGTCCGCCTCTGCATCCGGAATCTCAATGGAAAACTCCTACGATCGTGTCAATTGCTTCCCACAGACCGAGGGGGGAGATGCATGTCATACTTCTTCTATTGCCATTTGGACCTCTACGACGTCCAAACTATCGAGAGCAAGATCACCCGTGAATGTGGCAGTTGGTGTTAGCTGAAAGCGCTTGAGTAGAGCGCACGAAACGTGAGGCAAGTGCACGCACTTTACTTCCATCTACTTTCTCAAAACCCTCCAACACACTGAAGATGCGCTTCTGAATGGCGTCGGGCGACAGGGCTCCGCCAGCCGAGAATGAGCGGAATTGCAGCTGTGCCCGGCTGCGGGGAATGGCCATGGCATGGCGAGGCAAGGCTCGTGAGGCTAAACGGAGGAAAGACATGGCTGGAGAATCGAAGAAATTTCAACGGGATTATGTAACACAACCGCCTTTAATTCACACCATGAAGCATGGAATTGCCTTCCGCAAATTGTCGCGGGGGACGTCCCACCGGATGCTCATGCTACGGTACGCGTGCTGTAAAAATAATACCCTGCCATTGAACTGCCTGTAGAAATCTGGTCACTTCCCTCTTCGAGCATGAACAGATAAAAACCACCCTTCCCAAAGCAAGAGAAACCGCGCGAATGGCTGAGAAAGTAACTATAACCAGCTCATCTTCTGCTTCCCTTTCAACTATGTACCAGATAATCACGCTGGGCAAGAAGGGCGACCAAGCCGCATACGCGCGGGCAGGAGCACTCCTTCTCAAACCAGAACTCCTACCAAAACTGTTTGATACATTCGCCAAACGTTACTCTCAACGCCCGGGAGGGTACACCCGAATCCACAAGTTTGGCAATCGGCCAGGCGATAACGCACCTCACGCCGTTCTTGAGCTGGTCGACAATCCTCGCGACATTCGATGGGAGATCACGTCGCGTGCCGTTGGCTGGGATCTTTTACGGGAGAAGCTGAAGAGCAAAAAACCCGTTGCTATCATCAACGCCGGCGCTCAAGACACCCTCGACGTCATCTCTAGAGAACGGCGCCGGACCTTTGGGGAAACTGGGCCTCTACGACCAAAGACTCGGTGGAACTTGCAGAAGGTGCTCAAGTTCCGGGATGAGAGCGCGCCTCTGTTAATGAGCCAGAAGGCAGGCGATTATATGGTCCGTTTTTCGTGTTGCATCATCGAGGACCTTATTCTCAGAAGGATATCCCTCCAGGATCACCTACTCGCGACGCCAGTCGTATTCAAAAATATCGAGAAGGAGGAGCGGGATGCAGTGACTGAGCGACGCAATGCTGTTCTGGAAGAGCGGAAAAAGACCCCGGAAGAGCGAGGTACCACTGAAGCTGGACCAACGGAAAGTCTGGAACGGTACCCACCCCGAAGACTTCCTCCTCCAGGACATGCACTCCCTGGTGAAACCCGTGGCGCCCTTCACTTGGCTCGCGGCGCTCTCAGTGACCGCAATCCCCGGTCCCTACCGAAAGTACTTAATCCTCCATCCGTATTTTCTCAGCGACGCCAGCGGAAGATGAATGCATAGTTTATTTCACGTCCTATTTTAGAACATCAAGTTGCTGCTGCCTCCAGGTCGTCTGCATACAACGAGTCTGCCCTGTTATCTGTCAACGTCGTTGCTCATTGGGAGGATAGACCATTCCGGCGTATTACAAAGTCGCGTCCGAATTCCCGGTGCATGCGCATCTGTCACGAGCTTTTGCACAGCGGAGTTGCGCTTCACTGATGTTCCCTATCCCACTCCAGCCAACTACAACCTCATAGTCTGTGCTATAGCCAGGGGAGAGAGCGTGATGTCGAAGGTAGCATTAGCCTTGAACTTTTGATTTGAGAATCAGGACGGATTCTTGCTGTCGGAAACTTGCCAGTCAGAGGAGCATCGAAAAAACAAATCGCGAGGAGACAGCGATTGCACTCCGGTCAAAGGCGCACCCCTTCCAACAACGTGTGTTGCAAACGGAGCATGCATTGTGAGATAGCCACGATCCAAAGGTTGCAAGGCGCTCAATACGCAGGGAAGAGTGCTTCGCGCGTCAATTCAAGCTCGGTGGATATCTTACATCTTCGCTTGCCTTGGGCCGTTGGTCTTCATATCCATTAACAACGGAGTGGCGGACGCGTTTTCAAATACCTCTCTGCACTTCAAGTCTTCATGTAAGTCCACCTTTTCTTTAGGGCGCGTCTTACTTTATACTGGACTGGTTCACAGTAAATCGGGTTTAGGATTTTGGGCGTCGATGATGGACAGGAGCGGCTGGATATACAATGAATCGAGTGTTCGCTCTGTTGTCCATTTCGTGTCCTGTTGAAGTAGTGGCTCGACTGGCCATATAGTCGGCACACGAGTCCTTTCATCGGTTTCCTTTTTAGGACCCCGTGTGCGTATGACCTACCCCTTAATATGTAGTAACCTAGATACGCATTCCGAGCGCCTACTTATATTGTAGCTACCTGGAGACATTCCTCAGTCGTTCGCCTCATCGTGCCCGACTGAGGTATGTTCTCCGTATACCTATTTTCTCTCATTTACTTACGTCTTGTATTAGCTTTACTTCTACAGGTAGATACTAATGCAGTCGTTCGCCTCATCGTGCCCGACTGAGCTTTACTTCTACAGGTTATGGGCCCCGCCGCCTAACTTGCTTCAGACATAAACTCAAGGCACACTTGAATTCAATCTACGACTCACTGATTCTGAATTTGCGAAAACCCCGTCGCACCATATATTTGCTGCAGTCGCACTACTACCCCTGACTATGTCCTCAAACTCTGCTGGCGTGCCGTCGGTCCTCCCAGATGGGGAGAAGTTCGAAGGCACAGGTTTTAAAGGATGGGAACTAAAGTTCGTGGCCCTCGCCAAAGCCCGTGGCTTGGGTGGCTATATCGACGGCACGATCCCTTGTCCTCCTGCACCGGCTGCCGGAGATACCCCACATACCACTGTCCTCCCACCTGAACCGACCAGCCTTTACTCCTCGACTCCATCTCACGAAGAGTGGAAGCACCGCGACGCAATGGCAACAGCCCTGATCGTGCTCAACATCAAGAATCCTATCGGTCTTGGACTCAAGTCCGATGGGACAGCGGCTGCAGCAATGCAGTCGCTCAAGGATAACCACAACCAGGTCACTGAGATGGGGCTCGTTAATGCCCAGCGCGAGTTGCACAACGCGTACCTGGTCCCTGGAACTCCTATCTCTGAGCACGTCGCTCGTCTTCGCAGTCTCTGGCAAGCTGCGAACGATATGGGCGCTGACATCAACGACGGCGCCTTCCGAACGATTTTCATTTCATTGCTTGGCGAAGAATGGGATGCTGTCGTTCCGGTACTCCACACTTTCAAGACATCTGCAGAAGTCATCAGCTTCGTTACCATGCATGCGGAGCGCCTCAGTAATCGTGCCTCGTCCATATCTACCTCTGGTCCCGCACACGCGCTTGCAGCAAACACTTACAACGACAGAGATGCACGTCGTGCTGCGCGCAAGAACCTTGTGTGCACAAACCCGCAGTGTGGCGCTCCAGGGAAGAAGGGACACACCATTGACAATTGTTTCTGGCCTGGTGGCGGTAAACCGGGTCAGTGGCCGTCGTGGTGGAAGGGCAAGAGGACTGGTGCTGCACCTGTCGTGGAAGCGAACACCGTCGAGACATACGCGTTCACCGCATGGACTGTCCCTGAGGCCGTCGTGAACGTTTACGATGGCACCGGCGTCCAAGCAGTCAATTTCCGCGGAGAGGATGTGCTAGCTTCTCCCGAATCGCTCATGGCGTGGAACGAAGTGCTGGACGCGACTGTCCCTGTGACACTAACTGTGGTTGAACATCCAAACATCGGCTCAACCACTCACCTCGCTTCCAATTCCAATTCCACTCATGTCTCCTCATTCGATGTCATTGATACTCCCAGTGTTTCCGCTTTGTCATCGGAGTTCGAGCTCGTGTAAGGGCAACCTCAAGGCCCGAGTATACTCAAGAGTCCTGACGAGGGGGATCCGAAGGTAAATATCACAGAGTAGCTACAGATACAAATGGACAGACCTGACGAGGGGGATCCGAAGAGAAGAAAGACTAAGGATCACCCGCGTCAGATCCCGGTATATAAGTAACTACGGACGGGGGGCATGTGATAGCAACCGGAGTGATCGGCAGAGGTCCCGGGCGGAATCACAGGCCATGTGATATCGGGAGGAGCCGGAACGGGTCGGAACGGGACCGGAAGGTCCGGGTGCGGAAGCGGAAGGGCCGGAAATAGGGGTTCCCCTGACATCTCACCCCCCCCTTGGAATGCGGCGCCTCGACGCATAGAACGGATACGGAGGGCCGGGTCCCGGAAGGGGAGCGAGTCGAAAGCGGCGGAGGCGATGGAGCGAGGGGCAGCAGGGTATCTCCGGTAGTAGTCGGCGACGAGTTCCGGGGCGAAAAGGTCGGAATGCTTAACCCATTTATCATGTGAGTTATCATATCCTTTAAACCGACAATAATACCAGAGTCCGCCATAGCGTATCTTGGCTTCCAGGATTTCCTGTACTTCCCACTCCGGCGCGGCGTCCGGAGGGGCCTCTTCGTCGATGACCGGAGGAGGCTCGTCGTAGCCGGGGCGGCCTTCAAAGGGGTCCTCTTCCGCGAGCTGAAGCTTCACGACCGGAAAGACCGGGTGGAGGCCGGAGAGACGGGGGGGGAGCGCAAGCTTATACGCACCTCGGCCGACGACTTGGATGACCTTGAAGGGGCCCAGTCGTCGGTGAGAGAGCTTGACCGAGGGGCGGGTCGTTTGGACGTCCGAGGCATCAACCCAGACACGATCTCCGACCTTGATGTCCGGAGCCGGAGTGCGCCGACGATCGTAGTACCGCTTGAACTCCTCCTTCGCCTTTACCAGAGCTGCGCGGGCTTCGGAGACTCCGGATGCAATCCGGTCTCGGAACTCGTTTACCAACTCAACTTTCGAACGCAAGCCGTTCGGCTCAAAACCCATCCGGGGGAGCCGTCCGGTGTCCGTCATGAACGGGACCTGTTGCGTAGAAGAGTGAATGTGGTTGTTGTAGGCGAATTCCGCGGCCGGAAGGAGCTCGTCCCAGTCATCCTGCTTGTAATTAGTGAAAAGTCGGATGAACTGCTCCATCTCCTGGTTTACCCGCTCCGTCTGCCCGTCGGTCTGCGGGTGGTACGCCGTGGAGGTCGCGGGTTTGATTCCGATGAGGCGCCAGAGCTCGGTGGTGAACTCCGCTACGAACTGAGGGCCCCGGTCGGAGATGTACTTCTCCGGAGTTCCGTGGTGGCGCCAGACGTTCCGGTAAAAGAGCCGGGCCGCACCGACAGCGTCGATCTGGGTGTGGCACTCGATGAAGTGGGCTCGCTTACCGAGGACGTCGACTACAACCATGATCGCATTGTAGCCGTGCGCTTCCGGAAGTTCGACGACGAAGTCCACCGACACGGCACTCCAGCGCTCCTCCGGAATCTCCGTCGGGTGCAACTCCCCGACCGGAAGCTTCCGGAGCGCCTTGGTCCGGAGACACAAGTCGCAGGTCGCTACATACCGGCCAACGTGACGGGACAGCTGGGGCCACCAGTAGTTCCGGGAAATGAGCTCCAACGTTTTGAAACGGCCGGCATGCCCAGCAATGCGGGTGTCGTGGTGCTGCTCCAAGATCCGGCGACGAAGGTCCTTGTCCCGGGGGACAACGATCTTGCCACGGAAATAGAGCAGACCGGACTCGACATGCCACTCGGAGGACCGGGAGGACCGGGCGCCACGAACCTTCAAAAGTTCCCGGGCCGCGAGAGCGACGGGGTCCTCGAGGTCAGGCTCGCCGGCGAGGGCATCGCGGATCTCGCGGAGGATCGGGACTTCCGGTCCGGAGACTATAACACCCTCTAACGCACGGATATGGAACAGCTGTGGAGTCAGGAGCGTCACATCCTGGTTGTCCGAAGCCGCTCCATGGTCAGCGCGTCGGGAGAGGGCGTCCGCGCGGCCCATAAGGCGTCCGGGTTTGTGGTGGAGCGAGAAGTCGAACCGGGACAGGTACAGGGACCACCGGGCCTGCCTCCGGTTGAGGTTCTGCGCCTTCCGGAAGTACTCCAAGTTCTTGTGGTCCGTCCAGATCTCGACCGGATGCTGAGAGCCCTCGAGGAAGTGCCGCCACTCCTCGAGCGCCCGGATGATCGCCAGCATCTCCTTGTCGTGGATCTCGTAGTTGCGCTGGACCGGACTCAAGCTCTTGGAGAAGAAGGCAACCGGATGCCACTTCCCGTCGGAACCCTCCTGAGAGAGGACAGCTCCGGACGCGAAGTCGGAACTGTCCGCCTCAACCCGGTACATCCGGGACTCGTCCGGAAGGATCAGGACCGGCTCGGTGACCACTGCATCCTTCAAGGCTTGGAACGCAACGGCCTCCTTGTCGGTCCAGACCCACGCCTGGCCCTTCTTGGTGAGGTCGAAGAGAGGGCGGGCGATGTCGGAAAAGTCGCGGATGAACCGCCGGTAGAAGTTCGTGAAGCCGAGGAACTGCTGCACGTCCTTCTTGTTTTCCGGCGCCGGCCAAGCGGAAACTCCGGCGACCTTGACCGGATCCATCTCCACATGATCGTGAGAGATGATCACGCCGAGGTATTCGATCGAGGACTTCTCGAACTCGCACTTCTCCGGTCGTAAGTAGAGCTTATGCTCCCGGAGACGTCGGAGGACCTCCCGGACGATCTCCCGGTGCTTCCGGAGGTCCGAGTGCGCGATGAGGATGTCGTCGAGGTACACCATGACGTCACCAGACAAGATGAGATCCTGGAAGATGTCGTTCATCATCGTCTGGAAGGTCGCCGGGGAGTTGGTGAGGCCGAAGTACATCACCAGCGGCTCAAAGAGCCCCCGGTTGGTACGGAATGCGGCCTTCCACTCGTCACCCTCCCGGATGCGGACGTTGTTAAAGCCCCACCGGACGTCGAGTTTCGTGAAGAACCGGGCTCCTTTCAAACGATTGATGAGATCGTTGATCAGAGGCAGGGGGGTACCGGTTCTTTACGGTCATCGCGTTGAGCGCCCGATAGTCCTGGACGAACCGGAGGCCTCCGTCCTTCTTTTTGACGAAGAAGACCGGAGAGGCCATCGGGGATTTCGACGGCCGGATCCGTCCGGTAGACAAGCCCTCCTCGATGAACGCGTCGAGTTCGCGTTGCTCGAGGGGCGAGATCGGGTAGACCTTGCAGTTGGCGGGCTTCGAGTCCGGAACGAGTTCGATGGCGTGGTCCCAGGTTCGGCTCTCAGGGAGCGAGTCGAAGGACTCCCGGTTGAAGACGACCTCAAAATCACGCACCCAGTCCGGAAGTTCCGAACCGGCCGGAGCGGAGTTTTTGGCATACGCCTCGGCCAGTCGTTGCGAAACGGTGCTGGTCGCGCGGATATCCTCCGGAGGCGAGAACCGGGTGTACAGGATCCGGTCACCGTCCTCGAGCGGATCGTCCTCGTCATCGGAATCGTCGGAATCATCCGGAGAGAGTTCCGGCAACTCCTCATCGAAGTCGAAGTCGTCGTCATCCTCGCCGCTCCGGTCATCCACGTCGATAGCGCAGATACCCACGCTTGGCTGGGACCGGATGGACCGGAGGATCTGGGCGACGGCCTTCGCATGTCGGCGTTCGGCCCGGGCTTCGTCCGTGCAGGTGTTGCAACCGGACGGGCATCGGCTCATCTTGACCTCCTGAGTGTCCCAGTTGATCTCCGGGTTGTGCTTCCGGAGCCAGGAGTACCCAAGGATGAGCTTCTGCTTACCTAAGCGCGTGACGGCGAGTTGCACGCGCTCGGTGTGGCCCTTATAGCGTAATACCACGTCCGCGACGGCCCGGATGGAGCCAGCCTCGTTCGGGGTACCGTCGACGTTGAAGACCGGAATTGGCTGCGAGAGCTGCCGGATCGGAAAGGAGGTGGACCGGACGTACTCGGAGTCGATGAACTCGGAGGTGGCTCCGCAGTCGACAAGGCCTTTGAGCGAGAGCTTGGCGGCATTGTCGGCAGACTCAATCTCCAGAGGGAGGTGGAGGGAGTTGGCGCTCGGAGCAGCGGCAATCGTATACCGTTTCGGAAGCTTGCGTTCCCAAGACGGCCTACGAGGCGGCCGGGTTTTCGGAAGGACCGGAGCGGCCGGAGTACCGCTCGGATCAGGGGGTGCGTCTATCGTTTTGGGGGATGCAAGAGATATATTGTCAGACTCGTTACATAGAACAGCGAAACGATTAGGGGACGCGAACGAGGGCGCACCGCTCACTCGTCGCGGAGGGGAAAATCCTCCGGTTCCGAAATGACCGGACGGTCCGCGACAGCCTGCGCGGACGCTACCTTGGCAAGGAGCTCCTCCAGCATCTCGCCTCCCAGCTGCCGGATCACTTCGTCGAGCACGTCAGTCGACCGGATGTCGACCGGAACGGTGCAGTCCTTCGCGAAGTGGTTCGGATCACCGCAGCGGAAGCAGCCACGGCGAGGGGCATTGCGGGCGCGGGTGCGGTCCACGTCCATAGGGACCGGAGGTGGAAGCACCGGCACGGCAGCCCTCGGCTGGGGGGTCGAGACCACGACGGGGGCGACGGGAATCACCCGGGCGCGACCCGTCGCGGTTGCATGGCGCATCGGAAGGGCGGCTTCCGAAGCGCGGAGCTTGGCCTCGTACTGGCGGTAGGCACGAAGCCTCCAGGCGGGGTAGTCGCGGATGTCCGGAGGGTCGGAAGATCCGGTTATCGCGGTGTTGATCGCCGGATCGAGGCCCGTCCGGTATTTCGTGACCTTGACGAGAGGGTCTTCGAAGCCGGCAAGGTCGACGAGGTCCTCGAAGTCGTCCGTGTATTGGAAGACGTCCCGGGAGCCCATGTGGTACGAGCGTCCCTCGAGCTTGTTCAGCGCATGGTCCTGTTCGTTCTCCTCGACGAACCGGAGCCGGAACTCCCGGAGGAATGCGTCCCAGCTCGTGAGGAGGAACGGGGTCTTGTTGGACTGACGCTCGGCCCAACGCTGTGCGGAACCGGTGGCCATAAAAGACATGGCGTACCGGACGACCTTCTCCTCGGAGGGTTCCCCGTTCTCCGTGAACGCCTCCGGAAGCAACCGGGCGTAGGACCGGACCTGGTGAAGGAAGGCCCGGCCGTTCTTGCGGTCACCGTCGAAGACGATCGGGGGGTTCGGCCGGAGGACCGATTTCGCTCCAGGAGCAACATTTTTAAATAACCCTGGACCCGGGTCCGGAGCCGGGTCGGCAAGGGACGGGGCAGGCGAAGCAGCAGTGGGGTGTTGGTTCTGGACAAGTTTTGCAAGCGACGCGATGCTCGCTTCGATCCGGTCCAACCGGGCGGCGGCTTCCGCGGACGCGTCGGACATGGAGGGATCTAGACGAGGGGAGGAGGGGACAAGATTCGGGTTCGGGGAGACCGGAGCACTTTCGGAGTCGTCCGAGTCTGCTAAACCGTAACCCGCAATCTTGGCCGGTTAATCCCTTAGAGTCTTTCTTCTGCTGTAAGGGCAACCTCAAGGCCCGAGTATACTCAAGAGTCCTGACGAGGGGGATCCGAAGGTAAATATCACAGAGTAGCTACAGATACAAATGGACAGACCTGACGAGGGGGATCCGAAGAGAAGAAAGACTAAGGATCACCCGCGTCAGATCCCGGTATATAAGTAACTACGGACGGGGGGCATGTGATAGCAACCGGAGTGATCGGCAGAGGTCCCGGGCGGAATCACAGGCCATGTGATATCGGGAGGAGCCGGAACGGGTCGGAACGGGACCGGAAGGTCCGGGTGCGGAAGCGGAAGGGCCGGAAATAGGGGTTCCCCTGACAGCTCGACTTCGACACCGAGGACACCGATGACGACGAGATGCCTGCACTTCAGCCAGTCAACGATGATTCCGACGACGAAAACGAGCTCCAGGGCGTAGTCGATCTCCTCGAACGCATCGAACGTGTCCAGCCATTTGCACATGCACGTGGCGCAGAGCAAATTGCTGTCGAAGCATTTTTGCAGCACGGGCAGCCATACCCCGGGGATGACCATGTCCAAGGGGGGTCGCGTTTCATGGTGTATCAGACGTCGGACACGGAGCACATCGTGATGGATAACATGCTCGACATCGATACCTTCATTCCCACTGCCTACATTCGAGACGTTGAGTTCGATGTTGTCGCGTGGTATGCTGCCGAGCGCTGTCGTGCGCTACAGCTCCCAGAGGACGACAGTTCTTCAGACATTGGGTCGGATTGCACAGATGGGAGCGATAGTGATGACGATGATGGGCCTGAAGGTTCCTGTGGAGGTGTCAGTGCATTCATGGCCGAGTCGCAGCCTGCCCGGAAATACATTGTTGTTGTGGACTCAGGGGCCACGGAACATTGCTTCTGGCGCCGCGAGGACTTTATCGAGTATCATCCGGTTGAGTCTCGCGAGGGGAACGCTGCTGAAGGCTCGAAATTCCGTATTCTGGCAACAGGAGTGGTGCGTAAGACAGTCACGTATCACAGGCAGAAGAAAGAGATCACCTTGGATGCCATTCACACACCCGATATAACCGTCAATCTCGTTTCGATCTCGAGGCTGGATGCGAAGGGCTACTTGGTCGAGTTTGAACGGGGGAAAGCGGTGTTTAAGAGGCCAGATGGATCACCGTTTATCGAGGCGACCCTCTCCAATGGCATGTATGTCTTGGATTTTGAGGACGCCGGTATGCCTGCCGCATGGGTTGCGAATTCTCGCGATATCCCGGTCAGCAGAGGGACGTGGCACCGTCGTCTCGGTCATATCGGCAATACAGGGCTGGACGCTCTGATTTCAGGCAAGCACGTCAACGGCCTTCATGTGCGCGAGGGCGGCATGGACGGCTTATGCGAAGACTGCTTGTTTGGAAAGCAGACGCGGCGTCCGTTCGATGGGGTGCATGAAGTGGAGAAGGAAGTCGGGGAGCGGGTGTATATGGATCTGTGGGGGCCAGCTCAGGTTACATCCGTCGGTGGTAAACGGTGGCTTTATCATCTTGTGGATGGCCATTGTGCGGGTCCATGGAGCTATTATCTTGCACACAAGACCGCGGAGGAAACGCTTGCGGCGTTTAAGCTGTTCAAGGCGGAGGTGGAAACACAAACTGGGAAAAAGATTCAACGTGTCAGGGTCGACGGAGGAAGAGAGTGGCTGAACAAACTTTGGTATGATTTTTGTGGTGCGGCGGGCATCATTATCGAAGTCACTACTCCCCATTCCTCCTCTCAGAACGGCCCTGGCGAGCGCGGCATTCGATCCACTGTCGAATTCGGCCGTTGCTTGTTATCTGATTCTGGTCTCCCCAAGAGCTTGTGGCCGACTGCATTTGACGCGTCGGTTTACCTCCAGTGGTTCCATCCTCGTCGGCGTGCAGGCGGCAAGACTCCCACTGAGCTATACACCAAGAAGAAACCAGACGTCTCCCACTTGCGTGTGTATGGTTCCACGGCGTACGCGAAAATCGTGCCTATTCAGGCAGCCGGCGGCAAGCTCAATCCCCGCTCGGTTAAAGCGGTGATGGTCGGTTATAATCGCACCGCCGGTTACGTCCTATGGAACCCAGCCGAGCGGAAGCTTTTCCATTCACGCGATGTCGTCTTCGAGGAGGGCACTGGCCATCGTTCACTGCCTCCAGCAGGGGGAGATGATGAGGACGACACTGGAGTCGAAGCGCACGTTCCAGTTCCTATCATCGAGCCTATCACTGACGAGCCTGCATTGGTGCCTGATGCAGATCCTGTTCCTGTTTTTCCTGCCCCTGTACCCGCTCCTGAACCGCGTCGCTCGACTCGCGCTCATGCGCCGTCGAAGGCGATCCTCGATGTTCGCGAGGCCCAGGCTATCGAAGCCGCTGCAAAAGCTGCTGGCGAAGATTGGGCCACGAAAAGCAAGACCCCGAACTTGAATGTTCGCGCCCGGGCTGCTGCAGCCTTCGCGATTTCGACTTCACCGGTCCCTAAAACATTCCGCGAGGCTATGCTGCATCCGGAGGTTTGGATGGGACCGATGGAGAAGGAATACGGGTCGCTTGTGGGTCGGGAGGTGTGGGTCCTTGTGGATCCACCTCTCAGTGCAAATGTTATTGATTGCAAATGGGTCTACGCGGTCAAATACGACATCGAGGGTGCAATTATAAAGTGGAAGGCTCGCCTTGTCGCGAAGGGTTTTCAGCAGATCCCGGGGGTGGACTTCTTCGAGACGTACGCGGGTGTGGTGCGTTACGAGTCTCTGAGGATGCTCTGGGCAATCTGTGTGAATGAGCCGGGGTGGGTGATGTGGGCGATGGACGTCGTCAGTGCATACCTCAACAGCGAGATGAAGGAGGTCGTTTACATGCGCCAGCCCGAGGGCTTTGTCGTACCTGGCCAGGAGGGCAAGGTATGCTTGATGCAGCGGTCACTGTATGGGATGATGCAGTCTGGCCGTAATTGGGCAGAGCACCTTGAGTCGTCGCTCTCTGTGCTGGGATGGATCCGCTCGCGCGCTGATCCTTCTATTCGCATCAGGTCCTCAGACGCCGGCACATCTATTGTCGGAGTATATACCGACGATATCGACGGCATCTCCTCGAGCTCAGCAGCTGCAGACGAAGCACAGACCGGTATCAAGTCTGTGTACGATGTCACCGACGTGCCTCGCACTGCTACCTCCCTCGGCATGACCATCGAGTACGACGCGGATGCAGGAACAATTTCAATTTCCTCGCGTCCTTACCTCGAGCGCATCCTCGCGCGCTACGGCATGTCGGACTGCAACCCGAAGGCTACACCCCTCGCGCTAGGTGCTGAATTGTCATCGTCGCAGTGCCCGTCCTCGCCTGCTGACCACGCCTTCATGGCCGACAAACCATACCGCGAGGCTGTGGGGTCTATCCAGCATGCTGCAAACACTACTCGCCCCGATATTGCGTACTCAATCAACCGTATCTCCGCATTCCTCCAAAACCCCGGTCCTGCGCACTGGAAAGCCGTACAACACCTCCTCGCATACATCAAAGGCACGCTCAACTACAAGATTACTTATCGTCGAGGTGCTGCGAGCGGGATCCAGCCGCTGGGATGGGTTGACGCGGATTACGCCGCCGATTTGGATACCCGTCGCTCGACATCTGGTGAAGTTTTCATGATGTCAGGCGGCCCGGTGTCTTGGTCGTCGAAGAAGCAGGCCACTGTAGCGCTGTCGACAACCGAGGCGGAGTATGTGGCGTTGACGCGTGGCTCGAAGCAAGCCATGTGGATGTACTCATTCCTTGAGGAGTTGTGCATGCCCCAGGAGCGCCCGGCAGTGCTTTATGCTGACAACATGGGTGCAGCGGCGCTTGCGAGAGACGCGAAGGGACACGCGCGCGTCAAACATATCGATATTCGCGAGCATTATATCCGCGAGCGCGTGGCCGCTGGAGATATCGACATCCAGCATGTTCCTTCGGCGGAGAATCTTGCCGACATTTTCACCAAGGTTCTCCCCCGCGACGCGCATCTCGTTATCGTCCGTGCTCTTGGGCTGACGTCGGAGTAGGGGAGCGGATGGGAGCGGAGCGGAGATGCTCACTCTCGAGGGGGAGTTTCCTTTCTCCCTCAAGTACGATACAAACGGTCACTCTCATTTTTCCTTTACTTACTTGACTGATACTCTCTGTCCATCCTCGCCAGGGGGAGTGTTGAAGTAGTGGCTCGACTGGCCATATAGTCGGCACACGAGTCCTTTCATCGGTTTCCTTTTTAGGACCCCGTGTGCGTATGACCTACCCCTTAATATGTAGTAACCTAGATACGCATTCCGAGCGCCTACTTATATTGTAGCTACCTGGAGACATTCCTCAGTCGTTCGCCTCATCGTGCCCGACTGAGGTATGTTCTCCGTATACCTATTTTCTCTCATTTACTTACGTCTTGTATTAGCTTTACTTCTACAGGTAGATACTAATGCAGTCGTTCGCCTCATCGTGCCCGACTGAGCTTTACTTCTACATGTCCGACCTGCAATCACGCGGATTATGGGACGGTCGCGGATGGACATTGGACAAGCCACGCATGGCCCAAGCGCATCAGCGGAGGTTGAAATTGACAACTTGAATTGTGTTGTTGTCCAGGACTCCAGGTCGTGATCGTGGGAATCTGACGCGTGGCCAAATACGTGCAAACGCGTTTCATAATCCCTTTCTTCCTGCCACCATCACCATCCGCGTCCACGCGTACGGGATACCTCCACCCTCCCTTTTCCACTCGCGCCGAGTAAGGAAGAGAAAGTGCGCGAGAAGAAACAAGAAGATACAAGACGAGCGATGGTGCGTCGCGTCGACACGAGCGACGAGGATGCGAGTCCCAACTCACCGCGGGCGACGAACGCGAACGGCAGCTCAAACGGGAAAGTGAAGGCGGAAAAGATGAACGGCGGCGTGAAGGCGGAGAGGCAGAACGGCCAGGGGAAGGGCAAAGCGCGGGCAGACGAGAGCGATGGGGCTAAGGAGGGGTCGCCGAAGGGGAGCAAGCGCGCGCGGATGAATGATCAGGGGGACGGGGTGCCGAGGGGTGCTGATGGGGAAGAAGACGAGGAGGAGGCAACGCCGCCGCCACGCGTGAAGACGAAGACCCTGCCAAGGGATGTGGATGGGTGTGTATTTTTCTCTTCTTTCTCTTCTTTCCTTTCTTTCTTCTTTCCCTTCTATATTCACACCGCGCCAACTGACTCGTTATGAATGCAGATTTATCCCAGGCTCCATCGTGCGCATCCAGCTGCGCAACTTCGTTACCTACGACGCCGTCGAATTCCGCCCGGGGCCCTTCCTAAACATGATCCTCGGGCCAAACGGCACTGGCAAGTCCTCCATCGCCTGCGCCATCTGCCTCGGCCTCAACTGGTCTCCCGAGATCCTCGGCCGTGCCAAGGACCTTAACTCCTTCGTCAAAATAGGCGCGGACTCCGGCCATATTGAAATCGAGCTCAAGTCGCCCCCTGGCTCCCCCAATTTGGTCATCAAGCGCAGTCTGAGCGCGAAGACGAAGAGTTCGAGTTTCACGGTAAATGGAAAGGGGAGTACCGGGAGAGAGGTGACGGAGAGGGTGGGGAAGCTGAATGTGCAGGTGGGGAATTTGTGCAGTTTTTTGCCACAGGATAAGGTGTCCAGTTTTGCGGCGATGAGCCCGACGGAGCTGTTGAGAGAGACACAGCGCGCGGCAGGGGATGAGGGGCTGGAGCAGTGGCATAAGACGTTGATCGAGGCGGGGAAGGAGCTGAAGGGGTTGACGGAGGTGAGGGTTTCTTTTGATTAACTTGTTTCATGCTCGTTGCGCTGACATGCATCCTCCAGCAAATCGCGTCCGAGGCGGCGCAGGTGCGCCAGATGCAGGAGCGCAATGAGAATATCGAGCGCGACGTACAGCGCTACCGTGACCGCAAGAAGATCGAGCGGAATGTGAGTGGTGCATTGTTTCCTTTTTCACTTTCGTCCTATCCCTTCGTCTTGCTTCGCCTTTTCTTCCGGCTCTCTGTCGCCTCGCGTCTTTCACGCGCCGTTAAAAGCGCGAGTTTTCCTGTCTTCATCCATATTGTCTTATGTGGATGTTCTTGTGTCTTTCCGTGGATTAGAGTTTCTTCTCTCTTTCTCTCACCACCCGCTCACACCAACGTACACTAAATAACACTTCCTCAGATCGCACTCCTCCGCGTGCTCATCCCCGTGCAGCACTACCGCGAGGCTCGCGCAGAGTACATAACAGTCAAGGCCGCCCAGCGCGCGCAGCACCTGCGTGTCTCAGGCTTAGGGCGAAGAACCAGCCTGCGCATGCATTGTTTGCGTGAGTGGGTTTTCTTTTCTTTCGAGTTTCGATCTTTTGCTGTCGAGCTTCGCTCCTTTTTTCCCCTTGTTTTATTTCTTTCCGTTTCACTCGTCGTGGAGTTGCGTGGTAGTGGACTGTGCGTCTTCCACTCGGTGGTAGACAGCCGGCGACCCCTCTCTCCGCTCACTGGCTGCCCCATGGTATGATGGGACCTCGCGCCTGTCCACCGTGCCATCAGGTTTATCTGGTCGTGCGCATTCCGAGACTCCATCGACACGTCTCCGCGCGCCATCCGTGGCATTCTTTCGACCCTCGGGGCTTGACTTGCTCTTTTTCTTCCCATTGTCGTAGCCGAGTGGTCTCTTTCCTCTTCTTCCCCCCATCCCCCTCTCCATCTCGTTCCTTATACTCTCATCCTGACATAGCCCCTCCAAAGGAAACTCGAAGCCCAGTACCAGGAGCTGCACGCGGAGCGTGACAAGGCGAAGAAGGCGCTGCGCGCGGCGCTGCAGAAGGTCGAGCGGCGGACGGGAGACGCCGAGGCGATGGTGGGTCGTGTCTTCCTGCTTCCCTTGTCGTTACCCGGAACATTTGTGGGTGTCGGGGGGCACGACATTCGACGCGTTTCTTTGTCTCGCGCGGGATGTGTGGGCGCGATATGACCGGGCGAGTTGGGTTTATTCTCGACTTCCGCTTGTGGCAATTCTCGCACTTCGAGATGCGCAAACTATGAGGAACCCGCTCGCCATATTTTCGCCTCGGCTTGAACATCCATGGAAAGGGCGCGCCCGAGTGTTCTGCGATGCGGGAACCTGTGTGGGTGAGCGCCGAGCAGGCAGTGCGGGACAAACTCATTAATCGTGCTATCGCGCGTGTGCAGCTCCCTTCCTTCCCTCTCCTTCTTTCCTCCCTTTACCTCGACCTCCTCCACCCTTGATACCCGTTGCTAACCGTTGGCATCGCGCCCTTCAGGAAGGCGAAGCCGAGGACGTCCAAACAAAACTGCAGAACCTTAAGAAGGCGGAGAAGGCGCGCATTAGCACGATCAAGAACGCGGAGGCGGCGATTGAGAAGCTGGAGAAGGAGATGGAGGTTGAGGTGCGTTTTTTAAGTGTTTTTTCCCTCTTTGTTCTGGGGCGCGTTATCTTCCGCGCGAGTGCGATCTATGCGACGCGTCCACAGTGCGTGGTGCGCGTGCGCGTGGACCGCGGCGGCGGGTGTGCGATGTGGGCGCTGACGTTGGGTCGCCCAATGTGAAGAGTGTCTGGCTGTCTCATCTCATTCCTTCTCTCCGTTTCACCCTCTGTCTGTCGTTCCGCTAACCCACCGCCCGCCGCGCAGGTCAAAATGGAGGTCGAAGCCGACGTGCAGGCGGAGAAGAAGAAACTCAAGGAGGAGTGGGCCGGGTCGGCGTACCATGCTGATAAGGTGCGTCTCTTTCTCTTCCTTCCTTTTCCTCCACGCGTTTCGTTTTGTACAATGCGCGTCTTTGTACGCTGCGCGTTTGGTACGAGCTAAAAATGCTGATTGGTGATGGTGCGATCCTACCCAGGACGCGCTCAAGCGGCGCGAGAACGTGGTGAACCAGCGCAGGGGAATGAACCAGCAGAATGAGCGGAGGGGGAGGGATGAGTGAGTGTCTTTTTCACTTCTCTTCACTTCGCGTTATACTCCTCGCTAATGTTGCACCTCTACAGGCTCAAAAACCTGGACAACCTCGCGTCCGTCAAGCTGAACAACCTCGGGCGCTGGGACCGCGACGCCGCGGACGCCGTGCAGTGGCTGCGCGCGAACAAGAACAAGTTCCGCATGGAGGTGTTCGAGCCGCCGGCGCTGTCGGTGAGCGTGCCTGACCAGAGCTTCGCGTCGGGCGTAGAGAACTGCTTTAGCTCGGCGGCGATGCGGGTACGTTTTCCCTTGCCTCTGCTGTCCTTTTTCACCTGTCCCAAGCCCGACTTCTGACTCCATGATTTCTCTTCCTTTAGATGTTCGTCTGCCAATGCCCCGAGGACTACGAGACCCTGAACAACTCGATCAACGACAACCCCGGGCTGGGGCGCCGTGCGCGTGTGCCCACATGGTGCCGCCCCGGCGCGGTGACGGATTTGACGGCCCCGCCGATGAGCAAGGAGGAGCTTGAGCTGCATGGGTTCGACGGGTACGCGATCGACTACGTTGAGTGCCCCGAAGGGCTCAAGTGGTATTTAATGCGGGAGTTGAATATGCATCGGACGGTGGGTTTTGTCTCTTCACTCAATTTTCATTGCGCGTGGCAAACAGTCACTCATATTATTTTGGATTTTGTAAGGCGATTTCGCGCCGCGGCGTTCGCGACCTGAATGGCGCGATCCAGCTCGTGGGGCGCACGGGGCCCAATGGGCGCCACCAGCAGACGAACTTTATTGACCGGGATCAGGTGCACCAGGTGCAGCGGTCGCGGTATGGGCAGCGCCATATCGGATCGTCGGCGAACAAGATTGGGAAGCCGAGGAACTTTGCTGGGGATACACAGGGTAGGTCGTATTTGATCTTCCTTCTCTCCATCAACGTCCCCTTCCTTCATCTTCGTCCCTCTTCACCTCATCTTTGTATTTACCCGCACGAGATCCACGCACTGACACTCCCCGCCAGTGAACCCCGCGGAGAAGGCGCGCATCGACGACATCCTCGCGAAATGCAAGCAAGAGACGGCCGAGATCCAGGACGAGGAACGCGAGATCGCGGTGGAGACCAAGCGCCTCGCGGGCGTGGAGCGGGAGGCCAAGGCGGCACACCAGGCGGTTGAGAAGCGCCTCCAGGCCATCACGGCCGAGTATAAGCGCAAGAACACACTCAAGCAGAAGCTGAGTGCGTAGCGTGGCTTCTTTTTTGGTTGAGCGTGGAGTGCTGATGCATGATGTGTGTTGTGCAGCCAGCGCGAAGAGCCAGCTGGCGTCGGCGCAGAGTCGCGGCGATGCCGTGGAGGAGGGCAAGCGCTACCGCAAGAAGCTCGTTACCATCGGGACGAGGCGCGTGAAGCTCGTCGCGGAGGCTGTCGTGAGTATCTTTCCATTCTCCTCGTGCTTCTTCCTGTCAGCGCGCCCCGTGCTCACGACCACGCCTTTTCGCAGGACCTCGCGCGCGAGGTGATCAACGAGCAGGTGAAGGCGACGACGCTCGGGCTGGAGTTCCTGCAGATTGGCGCAAAGAAGGACGCGCTGAAGAAGCTGTGCGACCGGAAGGACGCGAAGTACCAGGCCGCGTTACTTGAGTTTAATAAGAGTGCGTCTCGTTCCTACTCTGTTTCTCGTCGTTTTCAAGCCAGTGTACTAATGCACACGGACAGTCGACGCGGAATTCGAGAAACTCAAGACCGCGACGCGGGAGCTGCTCGCGGAGAGCAAGGAACTGCTGAGCGGGCTGCCGGACGAGATGCGCGAGGAGTACCAGGAAACGGAGCAGGAGCGGCTCAAATACGAGAAGGAGGTCGCGCAGGCGGAGAATGACGGCAAGCCCGCGCCCGAGCCCGGAGAGAACGTCGACCTGCGCTCGATGGACGAGCTGCAGCAGGAGCTCGAGAAGCAGGAGGCGAACCTGGAGATGAATATGAATACCAATCCCGGGGTGGTGGAGCAGTATGAGAAGCGGAAGCGTGATGTGAGTGTTTTCTGCGCCTTCAGTGGAAGAGGCGGTTGTCTGACGCGTGGGTATGTGTGTAGATCGAGGTACTACAGAACACAATCGACGGTAGGGAGCGCCGCGCCAATAAGATTGACAAGGAGATCAAGGTCGCGAGGGTGCGTACCGGGCTGCTTTATCCTTCCGCCATGCTGACTTGGTGAATGCAGGATAATTGGGAGCCGGCGCTGCAGGCCCTCGTTGCCAGCATTGGGAAGAAGTTCTCCGCCGCCTTTGATCGTTCGTCCTTGCCTACATGATTATTACTTGCCTCCTAACCGCGTTTGTTTTGTAGGTATTGGATGTGCGGGCGAGATTCGCGTGCGGCAGGAGGAGGCGTACGAGAACTGGGCCATCGACATACTGGTCAAGTTCCGCGATACTGAGAAGCTGCAGCTGCTCACGGGTCAGCGGCAGTCGGGTGGGGTACGTTGTCGTTCTGGTGTTGGAGTTCCATTTCGGGACTGACTTGAGACGCAGGAACGCTCACTCACCACGATCCTCTACTTGATGAGTCTCACCGAGGAGGCGCGCGCGCCGTTCTCCCTCGTTGACGAGATCAACCAGGTGCGTCCACCTTTCTCGTCTGCTCCCTCCTTATCGCCTGACTGACCCGGCTTTCGTGCAGGGTATGGACCAGCGCGCGGAGCGCATGGTGCACAACTCGATGGTGGAAGTGACGTGCAAGCCCGACAGCGCGCAGTACTTCCTCATCACGCCGAAGCTCCTCCCCGACCTCGAGTACCACGAGCGCATGAAGATCCTCTGTGTCAACAACGGCGAGTGGTTGCCCGACGAGTCGGGCCTCGGGAACATGATGAGCATGATCGACGGCTATGTCGCGCAGAATCCTGCGGCGGGAAAGAAGAGACGTGCGTAGGCGTCGTCCGTCTTGGCTAATGTGCAGCACTCTGCTGTCTTTGGCGCATCACCTTTCTTGACTGGATCCAAATAAATAGTACTTTATAGATACCGACATTTTTTCTAACCGTACATGCGCCGGCTGCTCGCATTCAGCTCTATTCCTATTGTACCTCTTTGTGTAGTTATTTGTTGCAACATCAGTGTCACTTTTGTACCGCTTCTCACTGTTTTTTTCAGCTGGCGTGAGTAAGTCAGCATCGCTCGAATAACGCAGCGATGATCGACGGCGATAGCATTACGAATATTTATACTTAAATTTCGTTCTTTTCTTCGGTTGAGGGGACCTCAAAACGCGCGCTATTTTCCTTGATGCAAATTTTCGGGAAGCAAATTTAGTGGCTGTGTTGAAACGCTTTCTAAGCACCGCCACTAAATTGTCAGATCGTTTCTGACTCGATAGTGGCTGTGATTGTTTGTTCTCTGCTAAGTTCTGTTTGTTCGGGGCCGGGATTATCGGAATTTCGCTCGGCCGAATGTCCTTCGGGTGTTCCCGATGATGTGCATCAAGGGCTCCATATTGCTCCATATATTATTATGTTTGCTTCAGCGTCTTGTCACGTTTCGAAACTCTCTCTCGCCGATTACTTTTACTTTCGGGCCTGCCGATCAGCTTTCACGTTCGACGAATAAGGGTCAGGTAGCCTTCCTGTGGTCAACTGTTTCACCGGTGACCTACAAAGTTAAGATTTGAACCCATCAGGTTTCTTCATTTGATCTTCAAAATACAACCATTTGCCACTCTTCTTCCTCCCCCTCTCAAAATGTGTTCGACTTTGGCTTCCTTTAATGTCCAAGCAATAACAATTGTCTCAACGGTCGGCATCCTGAACGCTTCAGATTGTAAAAACCTGTTCACCGCAGGCTGAACAGATCCTGTACATCTGACAAAGACCAGACGGTGGACCCTAACAAGGGCTGAAGTCATAATAATAAGGTCTTCCTCCTTTTGCAAGGCCAAGTATGTCAACGTCCATAGTTCCCTGGAATCCTAAAATTGACGAACATTGTTTGGCGATGTCCTGTAGGTGACTGCCTTTGGGTATGCAGAGCTCGAATTTCCTGAGAATTGGTGCAACTAGACAACCAAGAATGGAAACGGAAGACTTGTTGATAGAAGTAAAGTTGAGTGAGGTAAGCATCGGAAAATTAAGGTGGTTAGCAGGACGGTCGGGTACTACATTGACACATGATACCCTGCAGAGTGTGAGCGTGGTCAAAGAATGAGCGTGACCAAAAATCCATCAGACATGGTCCCACGAAGGCTGATTAATACTAGTAACGTGGTAGATGCACAGTGTCCACAGATGCACAACAGCTTGTGCAAATGATACCTGTGGGAAGGAATACGAGCTGTATAATTTTTGAATAGAGGGTAAAGAGGAAGCGAAGTCCTTCAAAGGTTGTAATGGTAGCGGAGCCTCAAAATCTAGCTGAAGCATCACATCCATCATTTTAAGTTGGATGAGATCCATTTGGGTCAAGTAGCCCATGATCAACTTTGAAGCATGCCAGTTATTGGATATAACCGAAATCACTGACATTCAACTGCCGTGTTGTTCAAGCTGAGTGAAGAAAGCATGTATGAATGCGCCTAGTTTGGTATCCCAAATCTTCCTTTCTGCTAAGATTTTGTGTCCAGGGTTCGTTGGCCCAGGAAGCTGTGAGTTTAATTCCTTCAGGATGGACGCTACTAGTGATATGCATAGGTTCAACCTTCCAAATTTTGTATCCAAGCTTTTAAGGCAGCCGGCGACGGCAGTAACCTTGAGGAGATAAATAGATGGTTCCAGACGCATGGTGTTGCCCTAACCAAAGTACCCCACCTGCTGGAGGCGAGGCATAAAGCTCTCCTGCGTATTTGCATGACAGGTAAGCTGGTTCAGTTGAGAGCAAATTCAACTATAATCACCGACAATTCTGGGGGTAATGCCTCAATAGCGTCTAGAATTCTGCCCATGTTGATATCTATGAATTTATAACCAGGTGGTTCAATACCGGTTGGACCGAGTCCAAGTACTCTTGTGTCTGGCAATCTAACAATCCCCAATCAGTGCCACTCCAATTTGAAATTATTCAAGAATACTGACAGAACACGCTGGCTAGAGGTAATGAATCACATGCAAATACAGCGGCCCCTAACAAATGTTCCCTTGATCTCACATGTTACGCCTGTGCATCGAGTACATAAATTGGCCCCTGCACTGACAGAATTCAAATACAACATCCACCGTAGATGGACTTAGTTTGTTAACCGGTACATACATGGCACACAACGTTTTGGTACATAGACTGCTTGGATAGATTCAAGGAGTTTGCATGTGGCTTGATCCGTTCATGAAACTTGTCCTTGTTAACTTTGTTTTTAAAAGTGACTGTGTATCATTTGATTTGTTTCTCACTGTACTTGTGCTTTCGCTGCCCGAAATGATCTCCATCCAAAAAAAAAAAACCATATCTAAATTAATATGAACTAATCTAATCTGTTAACACATAGCCAAACAAAAGGCTAATCTAAATGGACTCATCTAGCAGACTTGAACGTGGCTACACTCAAACACATTGATCTCAAACTCTCTCAAACTGTTAGATAAAGCGAGGGAACTTAATGGCTGCATGCTTATGGCAAAGATCATGGTGGGGCCAGATTCCTTTCACTCATACCCCATGTCTTCTTCCATCTGGGTGTACATTGTTACATATGTGTTGCTGCCCTTTGCTTCCAGCAGAATTGTCTTCATGTCACGGACCGTGCCATCGGAGCGGATCGGCTCCGCAGATACACAGCCACACACGGAATTCCCACGGCTCCGTTCTGTTCCATCTTCACTTTATCCTTTTGCCACACACGGATTCCTCCGGCCCCGTCCCATTCCGACTTCGTGTTCTCCTTTTGGTTTGTACTGCCTTCGGATTATACCTATGCCTTATGCTATGCTCTGATTCATTTCCATCACGGGTAAATCGGTCCTCCGAAATCTCCGTGACACTTCTTACTCATAATTACTCATCTTCATCACGGAGGCATCGGACCTCCGGCAATTCCGTCTTTTCTGATATCCCCGTTTATATTCTACTTACTTATAAAAAGGGATCATGTTCGTAGTAGTAGCTCAGCTTGAAAATCAACTAAGACTTTCCCTATTCTCTCGTCCTCAGGAATTCCGTCTGTCCTTCAGATTCCGTCTAGTTTCTGTCTTATTCTGAAATTGGGCACTGGGCGTAGTGAAAGGCGCAGCGCACGAGCTGAAGCCAAGCCCACTCCGACACACCCTCGGTTCCGGACCGGAGTCCGATTGGATGGGACTTAATGTTCATTCACGAAGTCTTACTTTGTGAAGTCCCATTCCACCTCACTCACTCGCATTCGCTTGTTGGTAGGAAATTCGGACCTTCGGCGGACCCGGAGTCCTGACTTGTCTTGGTACTTGTCCATTTTGGGACTTCGCGGAGTCCTTCGGCCCCGAGGATTTCCAGTCCTTGACACTGCAATGACTGTGCTTGGCTCCTTGGAATTTGGTTTCTATCCTGCCAATCACAGCGTGGCTCTCGAGATGCACAGTGAGAAGGACAGAATTGTGCCCTCTGGAAAGCTCTCTGCTGCGCTGAGCATCGTCGGATCCATCAGGTGTGCTTTTCTTTTGGTGGTCCAAGTGTTGCTCGCCTAATTAGCTTTCAACGCTCTGGTCGCTTTTGCACTTGTTCTTTTCGTCAAGGTTTCTTTGGAGAGACTTGGGAGAGATGCACCATAGTATCAGGATTTTTCTTCTCTATGGATGTTGTTGTTGGGATGTTTTCAACAACCTGAAAATTTATTGACGCTGTCAATAAGACTTACTGATGCTCAGGGCAGAAAGAATAACAGTTGGGAAGCAGCCAAAAAAAACGGTGAATGAAAGAAAGCCGGAAGGTGTCCGGTGTTGCAGCGCGATAACACAGTTGATTTCTGTGTACATATGTAGATCAATAAATAAGTTGAACATCAACAGGGACAAGGTTTACACTGACAATCAAAATGAAGGTTTACCGCTTGCCTGACATCCCCGAAATGCAGCCACACTGGCCAGGTGTTCCATGGATACTTTCAAGAGTCGTCCAGATCCCGGTTTGACCTGATGAAACACAGCCTTTGATAGATTAGATAAGATAACCTGTTAATGGATGGACTACTATTAGTATTTAACGATCACAATAATTGATGTGTAGAGCATACAGGCTTCTTGTTTAAATGAGCACTTACTTTTAGCAATAATTGAGGTGAGAACATACAGTCATAGTCTGTGCAAATTTGTTTCTCAATGAGCACTTACTTCTACCAATGGCAATGCTGACTATTTCCATCCAAAGAGGTCAATATATTGAACGAGACACTTGAGAAATAGGAAAAAAATGAACTAGTTGAAACAGATGTTCGAAAAAATGCCCCTGCCTACAACCTTACGATCTTTTATCCAAAATACCGAGGATTATGTCGCACCAATAAAGGATTCTTTCTCTATACAACAATTACTTCCTCTAGTATCTTCTATGAACTCATCCAGCATCCATCTCTCAAACAACGACAAAATCTGGGGCATGTCCCTTTTTCTACCACCATTCATCCACTACTCTCTCTTTCTTCGCGTTTTTTAGAAAGAATTCAGCATGGACTGCTTCATCGACAACATTTCTGAGAAGGAGAGGATGAAGATAATGCGAAAATTGTGAGTACAACCTTGTGTCTCTTTTTTTTTGGTCTTATTAGTTCCAGGTTACGGTTTTCATGGTGGAATCCTCTCGAGGCGGTATGGGCAGACCTAAATTTGCAGCCCTACAAACTAGTGGGGATGGGGATACATACTGTTGAGGGAGAACAAGAGCATTACAGCCGTTTTCAAAAAAGAATACAGGTTTTGATCAAATGGTGCTGCTTGATCGGTGTTTACCTGTCTTGGTCCCTGCATAATCCCGAGAGCCCATTCTCTGCGCTTTCTGGCCTATTTACCTTCCAATCTTGGTACCAAATACCTCTATAACATCTATTTCACTCAAGTTTCTACCCCTAGCGAAAAAAAAACCTTGAAGTCAATAGTTTTCAACCATTATCGGCGATCAGCCATCGGCCGAAAGACTCGAAAGCTGTCTCCGACTCCCTGTTGACGGTCTTGAATGAAAAATGATACTGTACCCTTGCTGGCAGAGCCATTGAAGAGCGAAAGCACCGTTTAAACGATCTCAAATGAGCTGTGGTTCACCACTGTTTGGATGCGGGGACAAAGAAAGGTAAACACCACTCGATCAAAACCCGTATTCTTTTTTGAAAAAGGCCGTACCAAAAATCTGGTGCTCCGTCCAGCGGGACAATTTGTTGATTACCTGGACATCAAGATCGGCCAGACAGAAAACCTCTTCAAACGGATAGATGGTCATTAGGGGAAGTCAGAGTGAACGCAACTCGGCCGATTCTGCTTCGAAACTGCTTTCGAAACTGATCCGATTCTCAATCGAGTTTCGATCAAGAATCGCTTCAAACTTTGACCGCACCGATTCTGTTGGGCGATTCGCTTTCGATTCTGTGACGATTCTTGTTTTTAGGGTGAATCAGTTTCGGGAGATTCGATTCTCGGGTCGATTCTGTGTGAGTTCCTCCTCTGGAGGAGGAACAGCGAAACTGTTTCGAAACTCAAAAGGTCGATTCTTGATCGAAACTCAACTCAAAATCGAATCAGTTTCGAAGTCAGTTTCGAAGCAGAATCGACAGAGTTTCGTTCACTCTGACTTCCCCTATTGTAGGACATGTGTAGGCGAAGAGCTAATCTGGTGCTTTGCATTTAGATCTAATAACTGTGTCTTACTTGGTATGTACCATTCATTTCCCCCTTCGTTCATTTCCTAATCTATACAGAACGTCTTGTACATCTATCTCTGACGGCCTGGGGTGCCAAACACATGCCGTACCTACGCTGGGGCTGTGGCGCCGCTTACAACGAGCATTATTCCGAAGAACTTGTGGTGGTTTGGAAGGAGTTAGCAGTTTTTGAATTTTGGTTGAGGGAGATGGGGGAGGACCCGGTTACAAGACATTTATTTCTGATTCGTACTCTGGCTTCTGTTTTTGCTTTTGTAGTTTTGCACCCTGCTATTGTGCTTATGTATTCTACCTCTTGAAATTCGCGCTTGTTCTCGGGGCAGCAGTATATGTATTCTTGTAGTATATATGCTCATACAAACTCTGCTCAGGTTTTGGGTGCGAGCAATCCTGTGAGGAAAGCTGGGTTGTGCGGGCAGACGAAGCGCAGCATCCTCGTAGTCCCCAATCTCTCTCCATATCTCTGCATTCCTCAAGATCCTCTTTCTTCCACCTTCCTGGCTCTTATGGCTCCCAGAAAAGTACTCGCCCCGCCAGATCTGATCGTCGAGGGTCCCACTCCTCCTTCGGACGCGTCCTCTACCCAGGACGACGATCTCCGCTCTCACGACGGCGATTATCGGGCTCCGACTAGGACTCGGCTCCAGCTCGCCTCGTTTTCCCCGCCTCAGACCCGAGGGGTGATTTGTGCTCGACAACGTACCGAATCGGCCCCCAACGACACTCCCGCCGGTGGTACGCCTAAGGATAAGCGCCGACGAAGGGCGGGTAAGGAGAGAGCCGATGGCAGTATTCCCGTTCTCGGCATCCATGACGATTTGCGCGAGTATGATCTGAATGCGGTAGAAGATTACATGGCGGATTCTCCGTCAGTCGGCGGTCCCTCAGGTGTTACACGCAATTTGCGTCCGCTTTCTGCGTTGGGATCCTCTTCCAACTTAGGCGCTCCCAACTGGTTCCCGCTTGAGGGTCAGCAAGTTTCACCTCAGCGTCGTCAGGCCTCCTCGTCTCCGCATCGGCCTTCTCACTCACCCAGCCCGGCTCCGCGGACACCTCCTCCCTCGAGGATGCGACCACCGCCTCCCCCTGCCCCCCAGGGCTGAGGTCGCCTCGCTGTTCCCGAGTTTTTGTTGCCTTCTGCCTCTGGCTCTAGCTTGGAGCCTCGGGGTCCCGCAGTTATCTCGTCCCATGCTGCGCGCACTCAACCTCGACCTCCTCCTCCTGCTACGCAGCCAGCAGTTGCTGCACGCAAGATCCCCGCAGCGCCGGTGGTGGCGGTCCCGTCTTACTCGTGGCCTCCCCCAGCAGCGCCTCCGATTCCGCCTCCGGCCCCTCAGGCGGTGGCAGCGGTGTCTACCGGCTCGCAGCCTCTCGCCGGTGGGATAGCTGCGCTAGGGTCTTTCTTGGCGTCGCTGCCTCCAGCAGAATTGCAGTGTATGCTCCAGCAGTGCCAGCAGATGGTCCAGACTCCCATTCTGCCGCTCCCACAACCCACAGGTAAGCCTTATCTTCATGTTCCTCGGCCGGTAGTCAGTATACAGTCTCCCTACCCTCCGTTATCATACATTACACGTCGCGTCGAGTTTTCCCATCCCGCGTACTGCGAGGTCTCCCCTCTCCGTGAATGCACATACTGCTTCGCTTGTCGCTGGGTCGCGTTCTACAAACCCCCATGCATTTCTCGTGCCTCGTGCCTCTACTCAGCAGCCGCTTACCTGCGGTTCGCGATTACTCCGCAGCTGCCTTCCCGCAGTTAGCTCTTCGCCGCTCCATTTCCTTGGTCGAGCTTTGCCTTTCCAGGGCTGATTTATTTTCCCAGCGTCTTCTTCCCGAGTGACCCTGTCCGGTGCCCCGTCGACACTTTCCGTCCTCTCAACGCCATGCCCGATACTTACGTCGAGCTGGACCCCAACGTGGTGGTTCCTCCCAGGGCTGTGACTCGTTCCTTGGAAGCGGGCTGGCAGAAGCACATCCCGTTCAACCTGCTCAAGGTGGAGGCTTGTCAGCGGTCGGCTGTTGCTGCGCATTCTGGTTCAGACCAGTCCTTGTCCGTCTCCGGCAGCGGTTCCATTGAGATCAAGGATTTGGACCACGATCTCTCCAAGGAGGATTTCCTGGACAGCAACCAGCTCATAGAAGCTTACGGCATCTTTATCCCCTTGATCAGGAAGCACCTGCGTACTGGGCCGAACGAAATTGGAGGCGTGCAGGCTAATCGAATCGCAGATGGCTTTCAAAAGCATTTTGACTACATTCGCACCCGTGTTAACTTCGTTTCCGAGTTCACGGTTTGGCTCCAGTACGACAAGGAGATATGTATGTGTTGGTGCGTCGCTAGAGGCGACGACATGTTCAACCCGGCCTTTTTCCAGTTGCCGCTTTTCAATGACATACGGCGGCGTCTGGACAAAGCGTCGTTGGACAAAATGAAGCACACAATTTCGGGTTGGGCCCAAGAACGGGGGCGCGACTCTGCCCGTCATCGTTCCCCTCCGCGTCACAATCAGTCCCAGTCCCGCACCACTCGCTCCCCCGCTCGAGGCGCGTCCCCTCCACACAATGCTGCGGATCAGTCCTTTCGGAAGAGCCCCGGAAAGGGCGGCCGCGGTGGGAAGGCTGGCGCTCCCTCCTCAATCCGTTGCTTTCTCTGCGGGGCAGGTGGCCATCGCCCCTCCGACTGCTCCCAGCCCGTCTTCCTCTACAAGGACGCAGACGGTCGGCGCTGGACTAACGGCGGCCGCTTCTACTGCTTTGGCTTCAACTCTGTCAATGGTTGCAGGAAGCGGGACTGCGGATACGTGCACAGCTGCACTCTCTGCGGCGGTACTCACGCCGCCCAGGACTGCACGCGCGTCTGAAGTGTTGCCCATCGTCACTCCGCTCCGGGCCGAGGCGTGGCGATCATATTTATCGGCCGCCAGTTTGCTGGCTAAATATCTTGATGTCGTTGAAGGCATTGCCAATGGTTTCTCTCGTGGCATCTCTGTTCCCATCTCTGCTACTGTTATCAACAAGAATCACCAATCTGCCTTTACCCACGCCTCTTTCTTGGATGACCTCATCGAAAAAGATATCGCTCGCGGACGATACTCGCGCATGTACCATCCTGATGAGCTTCAAACTCTGATAGGTCCCTTCTTCACTTCGCCTCTCGCCGTGGCTATCAAGGAGGGCTCCGGGAAGAAGCGTCTTATGCAAAATCACTCCTTTCCTCGCGATGACCCTGATAATCTTTCCGTCAATGCCCGAATAGACCATACTAAGTTTAGTTGCTCCTGGGGGACCTTCGCCGATTGCTTCTTGTTGGTCGCTCGTGCTCCCCCCGGTACGCAAGCAGCCGTCTTCGACGTCGATTCTGCCTTCTGACAAATTCCTTCCCACCCTTCCGATCGCCCTTTCTTCTGCTTATCGTGGAAACTCATGGTCATCATAGACCATGTTTTCTGCTTCGGGGACTGCTTGGCGCCTGCAATTTTCGGCCACGTCGCTGATACCATCTGCGAGATCTACCTCGCTCACGGCATTGACGCCGTTATAAAGTGGGTCAATGACTTCATCTTCCTACGGTTCGGGTGTTCTCTTGCACGCCTACAGCACGCTTACCGTCCAGCAGGTACCCTCGCAACAGCTCACTGCATGGTCCCTGGACATATACCTACGAGGCCAGCCTGATATTCAGAATCGCCGCTGACTTGGGATGGAATTGGTCTCTTGACAAGTATTTTCCCTTCTCGTTCATCTTCAGATACATAGGTTTTGACTGGTCGCTTTCCAAAAAGACGGTCGAGCTGCCTCGGGAGAAGATCGAGAAGTACTCCGGAAAACTGATCCCTTGGGCATCTGGCAAGGCGGCGACGAGGGCCGAATGTGATTCCATGATCGGTACTCTGAATCACTGCAACATGGTCGTTCGCGACGGCCGCGGCCATCTGCCCTCACTGTATAAGTTTCGTTCAACTTTCCGTTCCGATTCTCCGTTTGTTCGTCACTCCATCCCCCAACAAGTTATTGATGACACAGCGTGGTGGCGCTGGCGCTTCGAGCACACTTGGTGCGGCCTCGAAATCAAAGAGCCTCCACCACCCCTCTCCACCTCCTTGTTCGTCGATGCCTCGACTTCCTGGGGCTTGGGAGTCGTCCTGGACGGGAAATGGCTAGCTTGGGAGCTCAAGTTTGGTTGGAAGGCGGACGACCGCGATATAGGGTGGGCAGAGATGATAGCTGTGGAAATGGCGCTTCGAACACTCGTCGTCGCGGGATACCGCAACTGCCACATCCTCCTGCGTTCGGACAACAAAGGCGTCATCGGCGCTCTGCGTCAGGACATGTCCCGGAATTCATCGCAGAACGCCATCGTGCGGCAGATACTGAACATTTTTTTCGAACACAACATCTGGCTCTCAGTTGAGTACATTCCTTCCGCCGATAACCCAGCGGACGGGCCATCGCGGGGTCCAAATTTTCACTCCTTCCCTTCCCGTACATCCCTTCTTGCTACGCCGCCAAAAGTTCCGGCTCATCTTGCACCTTACTTAAACAACTCCATCGCTTACCACATGCTTGGTCGTTAGTCCGTATTTACCTTGTACGCGCCCCGCATAACCCGAATGCTGTGATTTCCATTTTGGGAAGCTGACTAGGCGGCTGACGGCGAAACTGAAAGGATTCCCCAGCTCGCCTCTTGCATTCATGGACACACCGACTACCATACAGTCGCTCTTGGCACTGGCCGTGCTAACTTCTTACCTCTCCTCGGCACTACCCACGCCTGACATTCTCTCACCCACAAGGCAAGAAAAGGCCAGACAAGAAATACAACGTGCAGTCAGCAACGCCTGGGCACCTTCGACGCTGGAGAAATACGAAAACAGCCTGGACCATTTCCTCACCTACTGTGATGCCCAAGGGGTCGCTCCATCACGCCGCCTTCCCGCATCCGAGTTCCTGCTTTGCTCCTTCGCAGCTTCCTACGCGGGGGTCCTTAGCCTGCTCCACGGTCGAAGGAAAGCTCGCCGCCATTCGGGCTTGACACATAACGAACAACGTCAAGTACAATGGCGGCCTCCGCCTCAACTATGTCCTCAAAGGTGTCGAGAACCTCGCTCCACACGGCCTCCCCCCAAGACCGCCGATAACGAAAGAGATGCTTCGTTTCCTGTGGGATAACTTGGACTTCTCAAGGCCGCTCGATTGTGCTGTCTGGGCTGCTGCCGTCGCGGCCTTCTGGTGCCAGTGCAGGCTCGGGGAACTGTTTTCCAAGACCGAGTGGTCCTTCGATCCTGAGGAGTGTCCTTCCGTTCATAATTTGGGCCCTCCTTGCACCAAGGCCGGTTCGCGTATGCTCTTCCTCCCCCGCACAAAGACGAAGCGGTCGAAGGGCGAGGAAACCTTCATGTCACGACAACACGGCTTTTCCGACCCGTTGAAGGCGGTCGAAAATCATTTGGCAATGAACGCTTTACAAGGAACAGATCCGCTATTCGCTTATCGTACCTCGTCCGGCGGCATTCTTGCACTTACTAAGCGGAAGTTCATGTCAAGGTGCAACGAGGTCTGGTCCAGGTTCGGCCTCCCCCATTGTACAGGTCACAGCTTCAGGATCGGCGGAACTACAGAGCTCCTCATCGCGGGCGTGCCCCCCGAGATCGTCCGTCTCATGGGACGCTGGTCATCTGATTCCTTCCTGCGCTACTGGTGTTCGCTCGACCGCATCGCGCCTCTTCACGTCGAGCTTCTCCCAGCCTCCGGCTTGCCTTGATAGGCTTGGGTTGTCGCATGCATCCTCCGACGCGCCTCCGGCTTGCTTCGCTCGGGTGGACTTCGTCTGCCCGCACAACCCTCACAGGATTGCTTGCACCCAAAACCTGAGCAGAGTTTGTATGAGCATATATACTACAAGAATACATATACTGCTGCCCCGAGAACAAGCGCGAATTGAGCGTGATCGAGGTGTGAGGAACGAATACCTCGAGCGACCGGATTTGTGCCAGAAGGGACAGAACAATACACACATACACATGTAAACTACGTACAAGCTTCTTCGTCCTGCCAGCTGGCTACAAGCGCAGCATCCTCGTAGTCCCCAATCTCTCTCCCCCACCCTCCCATTCCCTCTTCTCATTTCATTCTCTGTTCTGTGGTGGACTTCGTCTGCCCGCACAACCCAGCTTTCCTCACAGGATTGCTCGCACCTGAATGGCTATTCGCCAAAAGAAACGCGTCAACATTCTTGAAGCGATAAATTTATCTGTCAGTGTTATTAAGTCATGAGGTCACGTTAAAATATTGATATAAAAATAAATATGAGTTCTGCCGGGCACAGCCTCGGCCCCTACACCCAAGTTTGATGTAAAGAAAGCCAAACACATGCGGTTTTCTTCCCTTCAAAATTTCTGTGCGAAGTAAGTGTAAGTACATAGCTTGTCAGGAGTCGACGCTTCAACTAATTGCAATCCCGCGGTTTTTCGAAATTCAATATCACCTCCCTGGGGCTCTCAGTGACCGTGATCCTTCAGGCCTTCAGGCTCCAGCCATATTTTCTCCGCGGCGCCAGCGGAAAGATAAATGCACAGTTGATTTCCCGTCATGTTTTAGAACATCGTTGCTGCTGCCTCCAGGTCGTCTGCATTCAGCCAGTCCGCTCCGTTATCTGTCAACGTCTTCCAGACTTTGTTCCTTGCTTGGATAGGCCATCCGGGCGTATCCCAAAACCGCGCCCGAATTCCCAGCGCATGCGCATCTGCCACGAGTTTTTGCACAACAGAAAGCTGTGTTTTACTGATGTTCCCTATCCCACTCCAGCCAACCGCAACCTCGTAGTCTGTGCTAGCCAGGGGAGAGAGTGTTATGTCGAAGGTAGCATTGAGTCCTGAACTTTGACTTGAGAAACAGGACGGAGTCGGTGAAAGCACCTTACCAGTCAAAGGAGCATCGAAAAACAAATCGCGAGGAGAGAGCGATTGTACTCCGGTCAAAGGTGTGTTGCCTTGATTTGTCAGATTCTTCATAAGACCCGCTTTGACCGACACAAAACATCACCTGTTCCAACAACGGTGATAGCACTTGGGGTGCATGCTCCGTTTTCAACACACATTGTGAGATAGCCACGATCCCTCAAAGGTTGCAAGGCGCTCAATACGAAGGGAAGAGTGCTTCGCGCGTGTCAACTCAAGCTCGGTGGATATTTTACATCTTCGCTTGCCTTGGGCCGTCGGTCTTCATATCCACTAACAACTGCAACGAAATGGCGGATGCGGTATCGAATACCCCGCTGCACTCCATGTAAGTCCACCGTTTCTTTACAGAGCGCGGCTTACTTTATACTGGACTGGTTCATAGTAAATTGGGTTTTAGGATTTTGGGCGTCGATGATGGTCAGGAGCGGCTGGATATACAATGAATCGAGTGTTCGCTCTGTGGTCAGAGCCGCCATTTCGTGCCCGACCTGAAAACATGTGGATCATGGGAGGTCGCGGATGGACAAACCGCGTACATATAACGTCTCGCCCACAAGCCAAACATCTGCCTCCACGCTTGCGACCCCGAAACTGAGGGCCGTTAGAAGCGGTACGTCGCGCCAGTAATCGTTGTGCGAGTGTATGGCCTTTGGCACGATGTCCTGAGTTAACTGTAGAGGGCATCAGTGACATAAATGCCAATCGAATTCGCACCAACATCGGTCGGATATCGCAGAAGACTAGAGTTGGATGCCGTGAGTCTTGATATTTCATCCAATATGCCAGGGCGCTGTGAGGTCGGATTGACCAAGGTGCCGAGGATAAACCAGGCAAGGAAATAAAACTGTGACATGGTCAATATTGAGATCGCTTGGACAGGTTTCCATCGCCCATATATATTCCTCCTCCACGGTGGAAGAAGATCGATATATTTATACTGAATGATGCGCGTGACTTGACAGGAAATGCGAGGCAGCTATCAACATATTCCCCAGAAATTCAGAAATTTGCAGGACTCGATTGACACAAGATAGGTAGGTAGGTATATTCCGCCGCGGTATATGAATATTGTCGTCTAGTGGTGAGCGGGTGGTAAGAACCTGCAGTCATCCTTTGGGATTACAAGTCCCCTCGCACGTTCGCACGTTTATGCAAACCAGCAGACCAGCCATCCTCGACATACATCGACGCGCATGGTTGATTTCATGCGACGGCTCCCAGTGAGATCTGGTCAGATACACAATGCTAGATGCGGTTTAAGATTCAAATAGAAGTCCATTGTTTTATTGTCAGTCAGCTTCGCATGCTGACACCCCAATGATACAATGAGGAAGATGAACGAGCTTGGGTTGAGCGAACCACGAAAGTGGTCAACAGGAGTTTCACCTCATCTTGGGATCTCGAGAGTCGAATTATGTATAACAATGTCCATGCAGAGTCCAGATGTAGATTAGTGTACAGATATATCTCGTTCATCGGTACCCATCATCGAATGGGCGAGGCTTATTCAGCCGGGGTGTCTTGCGTCCAAACGAGCCTTCGGCTTCGTGAAGTCCAGGACGTAAGTAACGGAACATCAAGGAGAAAAGGACGTCGACGGACCCTTTTGGAACTGCCACAAGTGCCGCCCAAGAGGACCGTCTGGAAAGGAACAGCAACTACTCACCAGGATGGGCCTGACTGAGTGACGGCTTTTCTACATTTCCATAGACTGTACGATCATCGCTGTAGTATGACTGCCCGGCTCTTGGTGTCGGAGTTTCATCTTGATGAGGGTGGAATCAATGCCAGCCGAGATATTGAGATATCAACTACGCACCTTGAGTGTACGCATTTTGAGGATGCGAAGGAGGAGGGTAGGTTCCTTGCCGGTTGATAGAGTAGCCATCGTTTGGCTGCTGCATGGGTTCTGCCAGGACATCGGACATGCTGGCAGCGCTTTCTTTGCGGAGATGAGAATATTCATTATCCCCAACGTTCCGTTGCTGGTAAGGGGTCGTAGAAAAGCTCGAGTCATATGGGTCATTACGGTTATTCATGGCAATATTCTCATTCTGAAAGACGGTCGAGTCACTGTTGTTGAGCGTATCGTATTTGTCGTGGTCCCGCTGTTGCGCGTTGCTGTACGACGAAATGACGACGTACAGATAGATCTGTTGGCCAATGAGATTTCAGCGAAACAGCTTGAAGGATAGATGCGCACATGTAGTACGGCCAGAATAACCCAGAGACCGCCCATGACACCAACATCAACATAGGGAAAGATTTGACAAAGGGTCTCTCCCTCGGTTTTCAACTCGGCCGATGCAGTGGCGAAGAAATCGGTGAGGCACTTGGACTTGGCAGTAGAATGGCGCGAGACTGAAAGAATGATCCAAGCGAGGGCTACGGAGAATGCAGCGACAATAGCCAGCGAGTGCAAGCTGATGTATCTTCTAAAGAGAATGGATTTCTCCTGCAGCGGGGAGTGAGATTACGGGGAAGACCACAGGTGAAAATGGGGAGCTCACCTGCGAGACACCGATCAAGCCAAGAACCTGGATGGCGGCGGCAACGAAACAAATGATGCCGAACACCCAAGGAGCGAACGAAGGAGTGGCGGCGCCGACAACTAAACAAGTGAAGTGAGTGTGGTGGAACCCAACAAAGAAGCCAGGCTGACTTGAAGGTGTCGCCATTGAGAGGATGCCCACGAGGATGCCCAGGACGAATTGTTCAATTAAGGTGAAATAAATGCCAGCATTGATAACAGGGATAGCACCTAGATGCGATGGGCAAAAGGCAGACGGAGGATACAGCTGGACCTACAACAGCAATATTCGCGGGGTTTCATGGTGGAGAGGAAGAGAGGGAAAAGCGGTGCAAATGACGATCGTGCGCAGTCGTTACTAGGCGTGACTCTTCCTGCTTTTACTCCCACAAGGCCCACTCACTTGAAGAACGGCCCCAGAACCCCATCCACGACCACATATGTTCCGTCGTCTTTCGACCTTACTCCTGTTTTCTTTCCTTCTCTTGCAGGCGTATGCTGCAACTTCCGGTTGGGAATATGTTGACTGTGGTACGCGTCTGGACACCGGCCGACTTGCGTATGCCACACCACTCATGACTTTGAAGGTCTGCCATCGCAGCCTCTCCAAATAGAGTCCATCGAGGTCTCCCCAGATCCTCCCCTTCCAGGCGAAGAGCTCACAGTCACAGCCAAGGGCCATGTTACCGAAAGAATCGAGGCAAGCCAATCCCCCTTGAAGGCCCCTTCGAAAGAGTACTAATCAATAGACACAGGAAGGGGCGATGGCTCAAGTAGCCGTGAAACTGGGGTTGATCAAATTACTGCAGAAGGAGTTTAACGTCTGCCAGGAGGCTCGCAACGCTAATGCAAACATCTCTTGCCCGGTTGAACCTGGGCCATACACGGTTGTGCATACCGTAGCTCTTCCGAAAGAAATCCCCAAAGGTGAGCAGTGCATTTATTGGACAGGTGTGTGATTAACGACAAGGCAGCCAAATTCGTCGTGCTTGTCCGTGGAACTACGGTCGCTGAAGAGGACATGATGTGTCTTGGTATCTTATCACCGCAGTTTCACAGTACACCGTCTCATGTGTTTTGTACCAGATCTCAAGATAGATTTCATGAAGGGAATCTCTTCCATCTTCAACTCTCCATTCTAAGAATGCTTAATGTACGTCTGTAATTTCTGTATAACTCGGTATCTTCGTATAGTGTCTACCTCTACTATCAATGTCAACGCCGGCAATTTCACAATTGGAGGTCAGTGATTGATCCAAGTCATTAAATGACTCGAGTTGCCCCGCTCTCCCACCGTCATGTCGATCCTGGGGCGCGCTTGTAGCTTCTCTGAGCCTGTGATAGCCCTGACTCGGGGCTGACTCATCAGCGACGCGAGATCTGCAAAGAGATCAAATCGAGATCAAGAAGTTCAGATACCTCCATACCACATACGGACAATGCGAACTTCAATCACATCCGAACTTCAATCACATCGATCGTTAGCGAGTCAAGGCCATATACTGCCATATAGGCGTGGGCACTGGTTACTTCTCTCCGTTCTCGGCGTTTCAGCAAACAATTAGAACAATAGGCCAACGACTCTGATCCGTTCTTGAAACTCTCACATCTCCGAAGCTCGTCGATGTTAAAGGCAGCAGTGTGCTGTCTCTATGCAGTCGCCATACATAGTCCCATCCCCCATCATCGCATACGAAATTTTCTTGAATTCACGAATGCCTGTCAATACCGTCGCGTACGAAATCTTGTTTGAATTTACGAACGATACACCGGACGCACTCCATCTCATCGGGCCCTCTGGAGGCAGCGTCGTTGTGGAACGGGGACAAGATGTAGCGCTGGTGGAACTGTCTCTTCTGGCAAGATACGGCAAACGGATCTAACGTTTACTCCGTTCGAAAGGTGTTAACAGCCGGACAAACATATCAGTATACGTTGAAACTCTTATCGCAACCCAGGAAGGCCCAATTATCGTGCGTTCGTTTATTTTTTCCAGTCATTTCGATTTGTGGTAACCTCGTATCGATAAGAGTGCGGGCATGGGATGATATCCAATGCCGCGCGACCAGCGTCTTCGCAGGCACTTGCGGGTCAGCATGGCCAGGCTCAGGGGTCACCGTTATGAATCGAAATTGAAGTCATTTATCATAGCATGGCGAGTGGCTTTCTCCCTCTAACACGCTGAAATAAACCGAATCAATCTTCAGCGCAACGTGTTTTCATCCGCCACAAATCACAAAAAGGCGTAATCACAATCATAAATTATCATAGGGATCGAGAAGCTTGTACTTTAGCAGCATTTCTGGAAAGAATTATTATTATCAGTCAATGAACATGGACATCGGCAGAAGGAAACTCCGTACGTGAATATATTCCACACCGCCGCTTGATTTTTATAGATGGCGTACCCTGTGAGCACCGATGAATGACTGGCAAACGAACCTAGGTTGAATGATTACCATCATTCGGTGAAGCGCCGTCGATCAAGGCATCCGCATATTTTATGAGTCTGTTGCCGCCATTTTCAGTCAAACCCAACGTTCCAGCCTGCCAAGGCATAATGCCCCTACACCCAATTCAGAAAGATCACCAACTGGGTAACACCAGCAACCTACGCGTGTTTGGTGTTCAGCGCATGTGTGACCCATGCGGGATAGATTTCGGTTTTGTTGGCTTGAAAAAGAAAACAGAGCTCGAACGCAGGTTTTCCGGGAGAAAATCAAGATACCCAGGCCAGTCAGTCCAAACTCTTCGAGAATTAATGGCTTGCCGGCTTTCTTCGCAGCTTTGGCGTGGACATCGATCCAAAAGAGTCCCCAAGCTTCGACAGAGAAGTTGGACCCAGGAAAGTCCTAGAGCACGATTCATTTTGTTCAATGCAGCCTCCTTGGTCAACTTACGAGTTGCGGGTACCTGCGACATAAAGTTGTTTCCGTACTTACGTTGAATGTGGGTTAATTCAAGTGCTGCTCACCATGTTTGAGGATACATGTGCTTCGGATGGGTACGTTCAAGGGTATATAAATTTGTTGAGCGACTCACATAGGTAGCAAAGTCGATATTGGAGAGAGTCAAGTCATGATCGAAGTCCTCTCCCGCTTGCCCGTTAAAATTGTAGTCCCCTGCGAATTCCGGAGTCTTCCAGTAAAAGTGGCCCTCTCCACCTGTGGTGATCAAATGGTGTGGATCACTGGTAAATCATACAGCGTCGGGCTATTGAAAAGTAAAACGTATGAAGAATGATTTACAGGTTGCGTATAAAGTCAGATTGTTCCTTATACCAAGTCGCTAAGGTTCCGGAACCGGGCGAACAGCCCGGACCAGCTGGTAGGTCCCCAAGGCAGCGCGCTTCATTCTGAGGACATGTAAATATGCTATTAGTTGACCGAGGAAGGTGCATACCATCATCTCCCACGCAAAGACGGCGGGAGAGTTCTTGTACCGGTTCACTATAGTCTTCACGTAGCGTTCTGGAGGAAATATGAGTACATACGACTGTTATGATACTTGGTGAGCCCACGATATGATGCGATGATTTTGGGATTTGTGTAGAAGATATCATGCGTGTTGCCTCCAGTAATGTGGTTGATATAGAGTTCGAGACCCTTCCTGAATGGTTAGGTAGTCGAAGTACTTCATCGACCCAGATCTCACCCCATAGCCAACCCTAGTTCAGCGAGTATATGTAGGGGCAGGAGATAGGGTCAATTTAAGACATACCAATTGTTTGTGAATGCCAGAATGACCTTGATATGATATTTGGAAGCAACCTTCAAAACGTTGTCCAGCCGTTGTAGCCCTTGTGGCCCATCGTTGAGAGTCCAGTCACTGTTGTTCCAGACCTGAAAGATTGAGTTACGGGACATGAGAGACGAGAGCGACCACTACGTACCTGGTAGTAGGTCAGATTGGATTGCAGAGCCCCAGCCAGTTCCGAGTTGTTCTGGAAAATCGTTGGATAAATTCAACGGCGGCGGTTGGTTCAGCATACGATAGCATTGAAACCCCATGTGCGAAGTACTTTGACCCCAGCTTCGTGCATCTCTCGCATTGTTGACTCAACATCTTCTGTTGAAGTCAGGAGAGGCAACCACTTGCCATTTCCTTACAACCAGCCTTATAAATATTCGGCTATGAAAGAACTCACGTATGAATTCGCCCCTACAAACGCGAAAGGTGACCCATCTAGTTCAAATTGTGAACCACGCGTGGTAACAAAGCCCTTTGGAACGGATCTCTTGAGGCTATCTCCACTGACTATGGTGACGAGCCAGGCCAGGAGACCAAATATCAAGTACTTCATCGGGAAGTTACAAACATAGTTTGCTCGGCATGAAGGTTCATTATAAGGGCAGAAGGGCCGCCGCCGCAGAACTAAGAAGTTTTCTCGGGAGAATTTCGGTAAAGATTATGACAGTATAGAAGAAGAGGAAATCAGATGACCGAGGATATCATCGAGGTTTCTTGACGGCGGCCCGACGAGAGAACGACGCCTGGATTGGGTCATCCTTGGTCGTACATAACCCGTTCAGTCCTGTTCAGTCAGTGAAAAGATCGTCGATTTGTTGAGCACGTCAGAAATGATAGGGACTTGATCGGCGTTGTGATCCGTCAATGTGAGGGACCGGGAACTTGTCTTTTGACCGGAACCGAATCTGAAAAAATGCCCAAAAGCGCAAAAAAACGGAAGGACAAGGCAGCAGATTTTTCCAAAGCCCGCCTCAAACTTGGAAAGGGAAAGCGGCTGGCTTCCAATGCAATAGACACTTCCTTCAAGGCCCGCTGTGCGTCCTGTCTTTCGTCTCGCACATTGACTCAGTCTCGGATTTAGCTATCGCCCTTCCGTCTCAGAGCATCACTGTCGACAAGGATGGCGATGAACCTACAACCAGACGGCGCCTCACATTCGATGATTTAATCCTCCACCTCAAACATTATAGTGCTGGGACTCGGAAAGGTTGTACTTTTCACAGCAGTTCAACACAAGTTAACGGTATCTTCTTTAGACGCGATAGCAGGACTGCGTGAACTGCTAGATGGTCATCCAGAGATTCTTGAATCGTCGTTGACCGTCCTCGTAAATGCAGCTGTTCGAATCGTAGGCGATGAGGTAGATGAAACGCAACACTTGCTCTCTATCCATGCTAACAGCGTCCAGGATGCCACAGTGCGCAAGGCCCTCCTTGAATTCTTTGTCTGGTTACTCCCTCGGATACCCACTGTACGTCTCGTCCACCTCCTTGGTGTCATGAACTCATGGATTTCATAGGAGGACTTGGTGCCGCACGCTACTGCCTTGCTCCTCTTCACTACGTCTGCACAGACCCACATCTTCCCTGAGATTCGGGTCGACGCTATACGATTCCTGAATTTGTATCTTGAGTACATTCCGGCCGCGACGGTGGCGGGTTGGAATCAGAGCGGGACTGAAAATGGAAGTAGGGTATTGGAAGGATACCTTGGCATCCTTAATGCTGGGACCAAATTCGGAGAAGTGGATGGTCAGACCCTCGTTCACATCTCTGTGTCTTTTAACATACGCTGTGATACAGGTCCCATGAAAGCTACTTCTACAGCAAGTGTTGTTCTAACCCCCTCGGTGAGTCTGTTCATTTAATCACCCCAGCCTCTCCTCATTCGCTCCTCATTCGCGCCTCAAGTCCAAGCTTGTTGTACTCCAGTCGCTGTCTACATTTCTCCGTTGCGGAGTTTCATCCCCGTCTCGGGCTTCCCGAGATCAGTCAAAATCGTCTGTTTCACCAATAGACACCTGGTACCTGGCTACCTGGTTTAAAACTCAGCACGCTTACCAGGTCTTTGACAACCTCCTTCAACCCCGCATTTTGCAACCAATGAATGTCCCTCCCCATAAAACATGGGAAGCAGTGGTTGATCTGGAACTTGATAGCGACTCCCCATGCCCATATCCCCTCGTTGACTCGTTTGGAAGCAAATGGACTCTGCAACAACTGTCGGACATTGTCGCTAGCGCACACAATGATGATGGCGAGGGTAATACCCTCTTTGTTAGGGTAAGAGAATCGGCACAGTCGAGTATGCAGACCTGACATGATAACCAGCATCTCGCACGAACATTACACTCGACGCTCGTGTCAACGTTTCTTGACTGCGCCCCCTCAGTGTTTTCTCCAAACGGAAGTGTGGACGAGACGCAGGCCAAGTCAATTGTTGTCGTCTCGGAAATCACACGGCACCTGTACGGTGTAATTCTTCAGTCTACATCGGAAAAGGTATCCGCTGTCCCACATCGTTGATGCTCGACTCAAGACACATTCAGGATTCGGAACTACGTGTAGGGGCATGTGCGGACCTCAAATCCATTTTAGGATACATGGCGCCGTATTTTCCGTTCAGGCTGAGCGGCGCCCGGGAAATTAAAGTGAGAAACTCGTTACGGTCATTTTTCTCGCTTAAAAATTTCTAGGTGGAACAAATATTTCAATCACTGAATCTCATCTTCTGCGAACTGACATCACTCCTCATCTTGACGCCGGAGACTGTGGCCACTTCCCGAGGTAAACGCGTGATACAGGGTCGTCAGGGTTCCTCGAAAGATGGTCTGCAGGTGCAAACTCAACGAGTTAGCGAATATGTGATACAACTTCTGAAGGGAGAATCCTTGTCGACCTCACAACTAGGACGTCCTCTAACACCCGCTGAATATGCTGCTCTCCTCCCCACGATTTGGTCACTGATAAATAATAACAATTCTAACCTCCGCCATATCTCCACCTACGTCTTACATGCGACTATAGAGCATTCAAGCAGGGTTTCATCCAAGTCAGCATTGAAACAACTCACGCTGGAATTTGTTGGTCGTGTCGTTTTGGTGAGTCACTGTTTCAATCGTGGTTTTTCGTATTCATGGACAACATCAGCTCGAAACGGAGCCTCAGTTCAAGGGTCATCTCGATTTCGGGACAGACACCGCTGAGCAAGTCACGACCTGGTTGAACCATCTTCCTAAATGTCTGTGGGAACTTGGGTCCACGAACGTAGCTGCCACAGAGGTACATGGCTTCAATCTTTTTGAACGGGATCAACTTGACGCCTCTCCAGACAATTTTGCGTCTGTTGATAATCCTTTGTCAACGTAGATCGCGGCTGGTGAATTCGCAGGTGTGTTTCTCATATGTCCTCTTTGATGCCTTTCAAACAAAGGCGTGGATAGACTGCGGGGCTGCTCCGATCCCAGATAGTTCCCTACTTCAGCATAACGCATTCTGTTCGCGGGCAAATACCTGGACCTTACTCGAAACTCCCAGTCTCGTCCTCGATTCGGCGTCTGGCCCTGGATCTTGTTTCACTCGTAGGGGACGATTCGTCTCTTTCATCCGCAGTGGATGCTGTGGTTCTGGGGACAACAGAACAACCATACTGGCATCATATAAATCACTTGTCGACGGCTTGCGTTCGGTCTGCCTGAATACATAGCCAGCTATGCTGTATATTCGACTAATCCCACGTGGCAACTGGCTACCAAACTCGGGAATAGAGTGTGAAAGAGCGAGACACTCCCGGTGCCAGGAAGCAGGATGGGGCGATCATCTCCTAGACCCATTCTCAGGTCATGCCGATGAGTCGCCCCTCGGTCAACGATGCGAGTCTGTCAAAGGCACTGAATGAGACGGATCAGAACTTTGGTATGGAAGGCTAGAAGAGAGAATCTTCGTACTTACTGAGGAGAGAAATCCAGTTCAGTTGCACTGCAGCCAGTGCATCTATCAGTGACTTTGACTGTGACGCTGTTACCTCTGTCTACAAACGATGAGCATGCGCATATGATATTCATATGTGCACTCAAACACAGAGGAGGAATATAAGGAACACGACTCAACGGACTGCGCATTGGACACATTTCAATCCAAAATCAGCAAACAGTGATGCGACGCACTCATGATGATGTATTCCTAGAAAATACTGGCCTTCGAGGCATACATTTTGACTAAACCACTGCTCGCAGTACTCTCCAGGCTTTTACCATACGCATCGATCTGTCCCAGCAACAGCATACTTTCCAGGCGACTAGGTTCTGCCGGAATTTTGAATAGCCGAGCCACATCCTCCTCCGGCAACGGAGCCAAATCCTGTGCAGCTCGGGCTAAGTTTTCTTCCTTGCGTTTGGCAATGTAATTGTCGGCCCGGGCTCTTTCACGAGCTATTTGACGCGACATATACGCAAGGTTGCCCTCCTCCGTTCGATAATTGTCTACAGCTTCGATAATCTGCTCGAGATTTCTAGCCAGGCCAGTGGTGCCAAGGTCGAGGGCTGAGAACGAGGGGGGAAGAACGGAGATAGTTGCTGCTTCGGGGGTAGAGGAGGGAAGGAGGGAAGAAGTGGATTTCGTGAGGGCTCCTAAGAAGGAAGCCAACAACGGGTTGACTCGCACTTGAAGAGGAACTTCCTCAAGGATGGAAGAGAACGTTAAACGATGGTTTACGAGACTGGAGAGTTTTTTAACATGAACAGATGAAGGAGAAAACGCTACATACCTTGATGTACTAAAGTTCGATTTTTTGTAGGCATCCAAAAACGAAGGGGTGAGGCGGAATGCTCGGAAAGAGGCATTTCCTCGTGCAGTCAAGGAAACATCTGAATATATGTGAGTGGATTTTATATATATATGAAATGCGCGTCACACACCGTGTACAATCACGACACCACCATGCCTCAGTTTCTCTTGGTGTATTGCTTGAATCTCCACCAGATTCTGATTGAAGAAGGCGCCCAAGCTGGTTGCTTGGTAGAAACCAACGACGCTGTCATCTGCCTGAACCTCCCTCAAGGAGCGTAGCATTGATGCCTGATATCGTGCTGCACGATTGTGAGTTGAGGTCTTGAGAGGTATAATTCACGCACCACTGGATTTAGTAGACTTTTCGTCTTCATCGCTGACATGATGAGGCAATGCGAATGAGTTCGAAACCTCAAGCGTCCCATCAAGATCAAGACCAAGTAGGAGACCGTGGACAGTGCTCGAAGAGGCCTCACGAGCATGCTTTAGAATTTTAGTCACAACCTAAAGAGATGGGTGAGAGACTATAGCCGATATGCCTCTGGTAGGACAAACCAGGCCATCTAATTGCACAACTTGTAAAGGAATCTCGGCCTCGATGTCGATAACCTTCGACATGGATGCGGGAATGGCTTCATAGGTGGGAGCCGCAGGAGTCGGGGCGGCTGTAGGCGCTGGTAAGGAAGCCGCGAGGGCCGCCGCCATCGACGTTGCAGCCATGATTTTTCTGTAGACGCTCCAGCCAAGCTTGCGTATACAGTACCTCCAAATCCGGTAGGACCTTCAAAAACGAGGTATGTACGCAATATGTACGTCTGCAAGGAGCAGTACTAGTTCTCTCTCTACGGACATGGAGTAGAAGCGAGATGTGTATTGATATATGGAGGTACGGATACAATGTAGAATAAGCTACTTCCAGTGCAGAGGAGCTGAATGGCTCGAATGGAGGTCAGGTGTCATCTAGGGAGTCGGACCAGGACGTGGTGTGCATCGAAGAGCCGTTCATGAAGCCGCCATGAACGACCCGGCGTTTCCCTGGAGGCCCAAACTTTCGTGAAGGAGATTTCCAGGGAAACCTATGGACTCGTGGAAATATTTCTCGAGATCGAATTCCAAGGGCCGGGGAAAGCTGAGTTGTACTGCATTTTCCTGTGAGGCTCCGCAGCACTTCAAAACCAGGTCCCTCAGCATTTTTGCATAGCGGAAAGCGAGAGGAATCCGTTGCCCAATTTTCGAGATGGCAAGCCTGGCAAAAATCAATGCAAATTCCTCTGACAGGGCAAAACCATTACTCACTCAAAAAAGTCTAATTCAGCCCGCAACGTCGCAATTTGATCAGTCGCATTGATATCCATGGCCGCTTGTAAAAAGCGCACAAGGACTCGACCAGCAATGAACCAACAATACTAGAAAATAATAGAATGATAGATCAGACAATCTCACCAAGTTTGTACCGCTAGCACGTACAGAACAGAAAGGATCTAGGAGGGTAACATCAAAGCTTGTGCTGCAGACCTCATATATGAGATCCAGCACCGCGCGAGCAGCCGTGATGATTTTGAGAGCAGATACACAACCTTTTCGTCGAACGTCGGCGTGAGGGTCGTGCAGTAATATCATAGCTCTATGAATTGACGTAAGTTCTGATTATTCGAGATACTGAGCAGGAAAGTTACATGTGAGGCATTAGGCATGCGGCATACCTGGAAATATGAATGATAAATCTGTAAGGGAGGAGGAGGAGGAAGGGCAGTACAAGTGCTGATCTACGCTTTGACCAACGATAGGGTTTCGTAGATGAGCTGGGAACGATGAGCGGAATGAAGCAGCAATGTTGTCTATTTCCAGGAATGCCGGGGAGCCTCTGAAGAAGAACATCTCAACTGGTAGAACACAGTTACGAGCAAGACAACCACCTTGGATCAATAGGGTCCACCGAGCGGTTATATTGTTCAGTGTGCGGTGACATTACCGAAACATCTCCGAAAAAATATTGGGCTCGGAACCTATAAAGAAAAAGAAATGAATGAAGACCGGTCTACGGCTGGAGGGACTATTCGGACCGTAGATTGAAGGTCTTGACTTTGGCTAAGAGGATATCAGCGAGAGGAAAGAAAGATGGAACACTACGTGCATAACAAGATCGTCCCCTTGATGTATAACACGAACGAGTCGGTCTGTTTTTCTGGATGCAGAAGCAGCAGATCTCGGGTGTGGGCCCACTGTCTGTCGGGTGGAGTGACGAGCATCCCCTGTTCGTATTGGTCTCCCCGAACTGGGAGAAGCTGAGAAATGTCCTGATCATCGAGACTTAATGCCCATCCGTTACCACATCCATGCAACCGTTCAGTGGCGTATGTGAGCCAAAAAACGTTTCTCCTGGTTTCGTCTTCTACAACCTAGAACGAATCAGAGAAACGGACTATAGGATAGTACTGTACCGGCATGTATAGAGATGCGTAACGCAGGTTAGCTGCTAAATCACCTTCTATCGAGGCTAACAGCGGCTGTCTCCATACACGCCGGTACAGTGTAGCACATACAGTGTTTGCAGGTTGAATAATACTAGATGGGCGGAGTGAATGCGATATTGAGTGAACTAAAGGATGTTATCTCGGAGCCAGGATGGAAATACGGTGGGACTGACAGGGCGGACACACATTAAAGCCAAGAGGAACAGCAACCCTCAGACAGTTGGAAGAGCTTATAAAAATCTGGAATGAGGTTGGTAAGGATTGGATGCTGTTGAAGATCTCTCACTTCAAGCCACCTTTGTATTGATGCATGACGATGAGTGCGTAAGGCCGAACGGAAATTTGCTCACTTGGAATGGGACCAATAGAACCACGTAAGGATAACGCGGGCTACAGTTCGCGTCAACTATCACACATTTACACCCTCACAATTAACTCACTTGCCTTGGAGCGTTTCGAATAGCCGATCGCCGAGGGATACAAAATGATCAGCGGTTTTCTGAGCCAACTTGGCCTGCTCTTCAGCAAAAGAGTCAGGTCGTCCCTCTCGTATTCGATGTCTTTCTGAGAATATCTCGTCGGGATCGACTTCCGAGAAATTAGGAAGGGGTGGGGACGAGACAGCAGCGGTATATAGGGACCCAAGAGCACAAATTGCGTGGAGCAAGGGCGGAGAGGGATACTTGGGGTGGCTCGGCGAAAGTGAGAGTGTCGCCATGAAGCTTGGCCATGGTTAGGAGATGACATGTACTTGGAATTGAAATGGTAAAATTTACCTGGGGAAGTGGAGGACACGGTTCGCATGTGGGTGGAAGACAAAGAACACTGAGACTAGATGCTGCAAAACGTCGGGATTGGGCAATCCGGGCGGGTAGTTCCCCAGTATCTCGCGGCCTGAGGAAGAGTTGGGCGACCCTCCTGGCGTTATCAGGTTCACCGCCGGAGATATGAAGTGATCAAACGGAGGAGATTGGCTGGACAGCACATTGACTGTCCCGCCGAGAAATTCGGACGGGGATTGGTGTATGGGTGGTGTTGAATTCGAGGATCCCATTTCTTTTTCAAGGAGTAGAGCCTCGAGTTCATCTATCTGAATAAATGCCAGTGCTAACGGAGGCGGGAGATTAGTGCGTACGGATGCGGCTTTCCAGTTTCTCATAACGAGTTTTCGATGCCTCATTGACGATCGGTACATCGACAACTGAGAAATTTCAGGGAGAAATTGGTGTTGATTGTGGCGAGAAGGCGTACCGTCATCGAAGGTACACTCCGGGGCTTCAGGTAGTTGCGCTTTTGTCCCAGGAGCTGCGTGAGCTACAGCATGATTCCACGAGCGTAAACTGTCAAGCGAAGAAGTAAGTGTGAAGGAATAAAAACGGGGCAAGGAACCACTATACCAGGTTGTGCATGCGGGACGTTTGGCGTCACTGTACCAAAGATATGAGAATTACAAGTCTTGAATTATTTGAACGCGCACCATTTCTGCAGAAAGGTTCAGACTGATCGTTAGTTGGAGGTATCAGTCTTACCAGCTTTCGGCGACGACACTGTACAAGTTGTGAGGTCTCTGTTAAGGAAAGAGCCGGAAGACTGACCTGGTGGCATGCCTAGAACAGAGTTTGCACAGAAATTGAGAAATAAACAGTGAAACCGATTGACCACGCACTTGGTTTCGTTTCAACGGGTGGGGTCCTTCGGGACGGGCGGAACTGGTGGATTGGGTTGCTACCTTGGGCATCTCTAGCCAGGAAAAGGGCGAAATACGCTACAGGGTTATATCGGGGTTATGTAGCGTGGTCCCGATTTAGATTCGGCATGCCGATCGAGATATATCGTGACCAATTGCTAATCAGACAACAGAGTTTGACTAAGCGTCCGGGCAAGGCCGTTCCTTAACCGAACCTCATACATATCATAGCATTCAACTAATAATGATAAAATAGTCCATCCAACGGCACCGGCCGCATATAAGACCTCGAAAACTAGGTCACGAACTAAACTTGCCAGTAGCCTGGAAAGAGGAGGTAATGTTAAACAGGGTGACACCGTCATTCAATGCAGCTGCTGCCCATGTCTGATTGAAGATGTCGTCGGTGAAAGATGTATCGTGAACAACGAGGGACGAGTTTGAAAACTCGGTCCAAATCACATTGCTCGTCGCAGGTATAGCCCACTGGCGCAACGCGCTGCCCTCGGATGAGCCGAAGACAAGAGATCCAGCAGCGTCTGCAAATCCAGACGCTACAAAGGCGAGATCGGTCTTGGCTACCGTTCCAAACACAGCGACCTCTAACGCTGGAATGGTGGCAGAAGCTAAGATGGGGGATGCCACGGGGGAAGTCGAATTGGAGAGAACGAAGTCCACCACCGCGCTGGCTACAATTATCGGCATAGAGCTGAGAAATCGTAGGACAACGTGGTTGAAGTGGTTTAGGGTGCCATACTTGTTGGGATCCAGTGATACGGCTTGACTGGAGATGTTGGAGGTGCCCGGGAAAGCACTGAGTACTTCTCCACTGTAGATCACGGCTCGTGGGCCGACATCGAGGTGTAATACTACGGCTTGCCGAGCCACATTCGTCCTCGAATCAGCGAATGGGAGGCGTTGTCGCAGAACATCTAAAACGCCATATACAGGCCGAGTGGGAAAACAGGAGGTGTCGAATTTGGCGGCGGCCGATGACAATGGAGAGAGACCAAAGACACTTTCCAGTGCGCTGACTTGTTGCACTTGTGAATCCGTGAGGCCAGGATAACATCCAATTGGCACAGGAAAGCTCGTTGAGGTCGTCAGTAATGACCGAACAGAACTGCTTTCTATGTCAAATGGTATTAGGATTGGAGCGCCTGACATTCACGTAAGTCCGAGAGCACGGAGAGTTGGAAGGAATACACACTGCGCAACGAAGCCAGAAACAGTGGGAGTTTATCAAGGGTGCGTTGAAGATTGGCGACCCAGTAGGACTGTAACAGCCCCTGGTATTGTGTAGATGCAGCTAGGGAGGATCAAGAAGAGCTCCGGCCACAAGAGAGGGACATACCAGCAGCAAAACTGTACATGCGATCCAGTGGAACTGTACTCGGAACCTGTGCTGCCTGGCTGGAGGTCGGTGCACCATCGACCACAAACGAAACAGAAGGAACGGCGATTGTCTGAGCAGCAAAATCGAACTGATATCCCGAAGCACCTGTTGAAAAAAGGGAAGGATTTGGACTGGTGGTCGGCCCATCGACAGTTAATGTCTCCCAGGGTGCATTCACAACAAATTCTTGCAACCCAGTGTTGTTGAGAGATTGCAGATCCCAGAGCAGCGCCGCTTGTGCCCATTCTGTGCGATTCGGAAAATTGGTTAGAGCTACAGACGAGCCGACATCCACAAGAGTGGCCTGAGCCGCGCAGTTCTTGGCAGTTACGGTGCCCTGTACCGTCCAAATCCAGATAAAAACCTCGTGGACGGAATAATTGGTGCCGAATAACCGGTTCATTGTAGGAGTTAATGTAACTAGTCAAGTATAAACATATTTTACCCAGAAGAGAAAGAAGCAAGAGCGCACCCAAGTTCTGCGCCAAGCCGTCGCAACGACTGGCCACAGGCGAAGTGCAAACACAGGTAGCATCTGATGCCAATTAAAAATGAGCTCATGGCGAAAAAAATTAGACTCACCCAAATTACAGGCAGCACCAGCCAGATTTCCGTCACATGTAGACCCTTTCCCCTTCGCGCTTCGGTTATGCACTGTGACACCAACTGCTGCGCCAACCGCTCCCAGTGCTATAGCAATAAACACGCATATAATGATCCATATGCGCCTCTTCTTCACCATCGCATTGTTGGTGTCGGCTTTGATCTGCGGACTGGATGGTCCGTGGGACCAGTCGGCGGGAGAAGCTTGACCGTGCGGCGGAAGTGGAGGAAAATTAACACTTTGTGCGTGCTCGAATGTTGACATAACACCGGGGGCTTTAGAATTGAAGCTATGGTGGGGATGCTGGCCGTTGTCTAATGCTGATCTCAGAGCGTCCGACCGGAGAAGTAACTGGGAGAGGGAGGTCGCTTCTTCTTTCTGCTTAAACTCCGCTTCGTGAGCGACAGGAATATGAGCAATTTTTGGCACAGGTGGTAACGGCTTTTTCCTCCAGGTGAACATTCTCCTCAGCGACCTGCTTGACACAGACATGAAGGACGGTACGTGACTCCTGGTGGAATGCATGGACCGTCGGACTTCCGGGTTTGAATCGGGGAGGAAGCGTTGTTGTGAGCCGGCTGTCGAAGGCAAAGCGGGGCTGAATGGAAGAGAAGTATGGGGGGTGTACTCTAGATCCAGCTCGTCCTTGATCCCGTATGATGGGGTGCTCGACATAGACTTGACGTTGCGGAGTGTTGCTGACGCGACACCCACAACGGGTGTTCCTCGTAAAGGCTGGGATACGCTGGCGGTTCGTACTACTGGGTCGTGATTGGAATACAATGTGTCATCATCATCGGAATGTATCGCTGTGGACTCGGGAATGGGTTGGAAGGAGGTCGGCGGGGGGCGTGCACCTTGTGGCCGCTGCGGGGGCGGACTTCGCATGGAGAGCGGACTCCGGGCTGGCGGATAGGTCATCTCCGAGAGATCACTGCCCATGGATGTTCGCTGGCTCCGCAAGGTGGCCCTGGGATCTTCTCGCAGGAGATCGGTTATAAAGGATGTAGAAAGGAGCGAATGCTCGGTCGCGTCGACATCAATGGAGCTAGCACCCTCATGCCAGTCATAGGGTGATATATTCCGCAGAGAGTCCTCCCTGCGACGTGAATCACTGCCGGACTGCGAGACGGAAGAGCGACTACCGGGCGGAGGCCGACGAGGAACCAAGGGCGAAACAGAGGGAAATGCACCTTGCACCGGGGAAGGAAACGCACCCGTTACCGGGGAGGCAGGAACCGAGGAAGGAGGTGCAGGAAATCTATCGGAATAAGCCTGGGACCTGGGAATAACAGTAACGTTACATACCTATGGGAGAAGCCACTGAATGAGATGGCTGAATTTCCAAGACTCAGACCAGAGGCATTGGTGTCAAGGGAAGCTCGCGAAATGTGGCCCAAGACATGGTGCGGAGGGTTCTCGTCGCGATGGGCTCGTCGCGGTTGGTTAGACATCGATTAACAAGGACGCATAGTCGTGCTTGAAGGAGTGAAAGCAGACGACAAGACTCGAGAGAAGGGAGACGGAGGAACACTGATGATCACTTTGTTCTGACAGGCACTCACGATAGGGTCTTTAAAAAGACGAAAGTTGGGCCAGACCCAGCCTCTAGGAGGTGTGCCCTACAGGGAAAAGAGAGCACATACAAGAACGAAGCGAGTCTTCATTATTCGGACGAATTCGAAAAAGCATGAAAAGTAGTCGTAAAACAAGACATAAAAATTGGCGTATATTGGTATTAGGCCTCCTCGCGGTCCCTACCATCCGACGATCCTCGGTCTCTCAGGCAACGATGCATCCACGAGACTTGCTCGGCTTGCTGCGCTGCGGGGGGTTCACTGTGTGCAGTGCAGGCGCTGTTGAGCATCAAAGTCCGATGCGGCTGAAACAAAACACTTACAGACTGCTCGGATCGCTTCATCGAATACAGTCTGTTTGCGGTGATCAACAAAGTGCTGGGCGTCCCGTGAGGAGGCGTACCTTGAGCCCCTTCTGCGTCAGCGCTGAGCACTCCAGATATTTAACAGCCCCAATGTCTTTGGACATGGCAACCCCCTGAGCGTACTGGATGGGGGCCATGCGTCTAACGACCCCGTTTAAACATGGACAAGATGGACTGGCCGAGTGGCTCACCGGTCCCGCAGCTTCTCGATAGTGGCCTGGTCTTCACGTAAATCGAGTTTCGTACCAACCAGCACGACAGACGTCGACGGCGCATGATGGGAAATCTCAGGATACCACTAGCCAGACATGAGACCCTGTAGACAGACTTGTGATTGCAGACATGCCTTGGTCCTGACGTTCTCGTAACTTGGCGGGCTGACGAGCGAGAAACAGATCAGGAAGACATCCGTCTGGGGGTAGGACAATGGGCGGAGCCGGTCGTAATCTTCCTGGCCAGCCGTATCCCACAGGCCGAGCGAGATGGTCTTTCCGTCGACCATGACATTTGCAGAATAGTTGTCGAACACTGTCCAAACACATGGGCATGTTGCACCTACTAAAAGACGAGATAGAGCGCACCGGTAGGAATGTATTCACCCTACAGATGGAAATTAGGATATAATTGGTGGCCGCAGCAAAGCACGCACCGGGAAAGCATTGGTCGTGTACGAGATAAGGAGACACGTCTGGGGGAAAGGTGATGAGTTCACTCATTCATAGTGATACGAGGTCTCGCTGACCTTGCCGACGGCACCGTCGCCCACGACAACACCTGAGATGGGGTGAGCGGGAAAGAGGATGCAAGGGATGAAAAGACAGACATTTAATGGCCTGCATACTCATACTTGCAAGGGTCGGTCTAAGGTGCGCTCAAGGGATGGTGTGATGCGGGAATGATGGGGCGTCACCGTCCTGTTGCTGTGACTGTTCTGGGTAGGAGTTGGCGAGTCTCAGAGACGTGTTGGCAGGCAAGAGGATACAATAAACGGGCTTGGAGATCGATTACATACACAGTATCCTACACATCTGTCTGAAACAAGAGCCGTTTAAATAGGAGCCACAACAAGCAAAACATCGGTAACATAGAAAGCATAGATAGCAGATCGATTCTAGTTCGCAGTCGTCCGCCGCTTTTTCAGCGGCGGGTCCTCGCTGCCCTGGCTGCATGTCAGCACATCCAGCACCTCGGCCTCGTCGCCATCGTCGTCTAGATGCATCAGTTCATCAAAGTCCACGTCGGCGGAGGTACAGCTGTCAGGCAAGATGAATGGCTCAAGGAGTCCGATGCCCAACCCGACACCAGTCGGCCGGGCAGCGCTCCGCACCACGGGACTCTCGCCTTCGGGGCTGGAGGACGGCGGGCTGCCTCCGTCCTCGTCTGCCCAAATGGCAACGAAAGGGTTCCCATCGCTGCCCAACAGGCTGAGCGGCGAGTTGGTGTACACATCAGAGGATGTTTTCGAACGGCGGCGCGCCCCGGTCGAAGGCGTGCTCGCCAGCGGGCCAGCGCCGCGCCGCCCGACGGAGAACAGCCGAGGGAAGGGCCGTATTTTCGCCAGGCTCTCGGGTGTTTCGAAATCTAAACTCGAGTTACAGGGGCTGGACACTGGCGTCGATAATGCGCGCTCCCGGTTCTTTGGTACAATAGGGGAGCTGGCGACAGGACTGTCTCCACCCAACATAGTCAATGAGAGCTCTCGTGACCGATGCAGTGGGTGACTCGGGCTGGGGAAGCGCCAGGGTTGGTCTGAGGGCAGACGCGGAGGGCAATGTCGGAAAGAGGGAGTAAGAAGAGGGTCGTATGGTGAGGCGGGCGGGATGACACGAGTGGAGGCGGGGCTGGCGGGAAGGGCGACGGAAATATCGAGGTGGGGATCGAATCCGTCCTGCGGGATAAGTGGGGCGCCAGGAGCGGTGGCATCGCCGCCAAGACCCAAAATGCTATCGAGACTGTCGTCTTGCTTGACGCTTTTGGCTCGCTTGTTTTCCTCTGCAAAACGACGCGTTATTCTGTGGGCAAACACAAAGGATGAGGTAGGGACATACTATTTGAGTGACGGCCGCGCGGGCGCTCCGTGTCAATGCGGCGGTTCTGCATGGCTATTTTGTGCTTCTCGAAGACGTGTCGGCGCCACATGCTCTTTGCATTGACGCCGGCGTACGTCCTGCGGCAAAATGTGCATCTGAGCCTGGGTTGCTCTCCCTCCGGCCAAACCTCATTGCCCTTCTCTTTGAGATCCTTTTTCTTGGCGGGACACCAGCCACGGGGAGGCTCGAGGGCGGCGGGATAAGGAATCGCGTCGGGGTTGGGGTTCACGCACTTCTCAGAGACGTAATCTTCTGGCACGAGAAACCAGTTTAGGTTTTCGGCCAGCGCGGTGTAGGTGATGCCTTCCGGATACATGTCCTGGTCCGGGAAGGACGCGAAGGGGTAGCGAAGAAAGACGGTATCGGGGTCTGTGGGAAGGGGATCCAAGCTGAGAGTGGACAAGTTGTGGGGGGCGACTGGTCGCACAGCGACGCGTTCAGGGTGGGGTTCTCGCGCGGCTGGTGCGGTGTGGTGGGGTGCATATGGGAGAGGCTTGAAAGAGTCTGCTGCGGGGGTGAAGAAGTTGAGGTCTGGTGCTGATAAAAGACGTCGCTTGAGAGGGCGAGATGGGGAGATGGACGAGGTGGATGAGGTGGACGCGGAGAATGAGGCTGAGGGTGCGAGGGGAGGTCGCGGTTCAGCCATTGCTTTGGAGATAGAAATGTGTCTAGGCGAGATGGATGAGCAGAGCAGAGAAGGGAGCTAACCGACTCACAGTAATGAGGTGTCGAAGAGAAGAAGTGTCAACAAACAGACACAAAGAAAAGCGCGACAAGAAGGATCACGTGCTACGCGCCAGCGAATAGATACCCACATCCCCATTTGTCATTGCAGCAACTCCCCGAGTACATAGCTAGTGTAGCCTATACGACTAGAGAGCCATGGAGACATACCTTCGGGCAGATGAAGAGCAGAAGAATAACAGCAATGGACCCAACTCACCCCGCAATCATCAACAACCCTCCCATCGGTGTCACCGGGCCCATGAATTTAAACCGATCCCTGTTCAAAACGAGTGCGAAAATGCTTCCGGAGAACATGATGGTGCCAGCCGCGATGGCCGGGCCAGCGAAGCGGTGAACCGAGAAGCGGGGATGGAGTGAGAGCAGGAGCAGAGCAAGCCCGTTGAACACCTGCCGTAGTTAGTGATGCACATTGCGGATGAGAGCAAGACACACGGTGTAGTGTGACGCAGTTTGGAAGGACGCAATGCTGTCTGCTGAGATGCCCGGGCGAGCCTTGAGGCCGTGTGCTTCAAGTTGGATGTAAGTTACATATAATGTAAAGTGAGTATATCAAAAATAACTCACCTCCAAAAGCACCAGCCATAATTCCTATAGCAGCATAGGCACTTCCAGCTCTCCAGAGCAAAGTGGGGGAGACCGAAACCATGGTTGCTCTTCAAGTTCAAGTTGAACCGTTCGGTTGTTTGGCTGCACCCCCATCAATTCGATCGAGAAATAATTTTGAAGAAAGTTCGTCCAAGTCGCCAACATGGGGAAAGCCCAGAAAAAGACAGGAAAGGGTCGTCTCGACAAGTACTACAAGCTTGCAAAGTCCGTTCTCTGCTACTCACTCTGCCCCACCATTCATCGCCTCCCAGGGAGCAGGGCTACCGCGCTCGTTCCGCGTTCAAACTCATTCAGCTTAACAAGAAATATGCATTCCTCGAGACCGCACGATGCTGTATCGACTTGTGTGCTGCGCCCGGTGGTTGGCTTCAAGTGGCCAGCAAATACATGCCTACCAATAGTGTTATTGTCGGCGAGTTGCCCTTACTGTTTCGTGCAGACGCCTTCTCACCATGCATTCATTTAGGTGTCGATCTCGTACCAATCAAGCCCATTCCCCGCGTCGTCACATTTGCCTCCGATATCACCACCACCCAGTGCCGCAATCTCATCCGCGGTGAACTCAAGGACTGGCGCGCGGACGTGGTTCTGCACGACGGTGCTCCCAATGTCGGTACAGCCTGGATTCAGGATGCGTACAGTCAGTCAGAGCTCGTGCTCATGAGCTTAAAACTGGCCGTCGACTTCTTGGTTAAAGGCGGAACGTTCGTGACCAAGGTCTTCCGGAGTGCCGACTACAACAATCTCATCTGGGTGTTTAACCAGCTATTCGGAAAGGTCGAGGCTACGAAGCCTCCCTCCTCCAGGTATTTATGAGCACATCCCCATTTCCCCTGTGTATTCATTTAATTCGCAGAAATGTCTCTGCCGAGATTTTCGTCGTTTGCCGTGACTTCCTCGCGCCGAAGCACATTGACCCAAAATTCCTTGACCCCAAGCATGTCTTCAAAGACCTCGCGGCTGCGACTGCCTCTGGAACCGACAAGGGCTCTTCCGCACAGAACATCCAGGCGAATGTCTTCCAGCCGGAGAAAAAACGGCGCAAGCGCGACGGTTATGACGACGGAGACTATACTCTTTTCAAATCCGTTCCAGTCGCCGAGTTCGTGCGGAGCCCTGAACCCATTTCTGTCCTCGGAACCGTGAACAAAATGACCTTTACTACCGAGGAAGAGAAGGAGTACGTGACCATTTGCTCCTAGTTTCATCGGTTTACTCACCAGTCGTTAGATGGTTTGCGCTCGACATCACCACCGGGGACATCAAGGCAAATTGCGATGATCTCAAGGTCTTGGGCAAGGGTGATTTCAAGGCGCTATTGAGATGGCGACTGGCTCTCCGTGAAGAGGTGCGTTAACATACCGCTCCTCGCAAATATCTCTAGCTCAATTCACGTAACTAGCTGGGCCTGGACAACAAAACAAAGGATACGGAGGATGTCACCGAGACCGTTGAAATCGTCGAAGAGGTCGACGAGGACCAGCAAATTCAGGAAGAAGTGCGTCCCTATATTTGTTAATTTTTGGCTTCAGCGAACAATCAATCTATCTAGCTGGAGCGTCTGAACGCAGAGGCGGCGGCGCGGACGAAGCGTGAACGTCGGCGTGCCAACGAGGTCAAGACACGAACGATTCAACGCATGCAGCTCCAGATGACCGCACCGCTAGATATCGGTATGGAGCAGCACGACGCGTCCTTGGGCGGGCAAGAGGACTTTTTCGATCTGGGTGGCGCGGAGATCGGGCTGCAGAAACGAGGCGGCATCGCGGCGCTGGCCGAGGAAGATGCAATCGGGGGCTCGGACGAAGAGGACGAGGATTCCGACGGCGACGGGAACGACTCGGTCCTTGACTCGGAGGAGGAACGGCAGCGGAAGGTGGACGGGCTAGAGGAAGAGATGGAGGGATTGTACGACGCGTATCGGGAGAGGATGCGGGAACGGGATGCGAAGTTCAAGGTTCAGGAGTCTCGACAGAAAAACGCAGAGCGGGAAGAATGGCAGGGGATCAAGGAAACTATCGACGTCGATTCTGATAGCGAGGAGGAGGAGGGTGGCTGGGACAAAATGGACGTTGCGAAGGAGCAGAGTGGGAACACGTCGTCCGACGATAGCGACAGTGACGACGAGGAGGAGCATAACGATGCACAGCAGTCTCGAAAACGCCCCCGCACCGAAACTGGCCCGACGAAACCTTCCAAGCGAGCCAAGTTGGTTACAAAACTCCGGGAGCCGAAAACGCAAGCATCATCCAGTAAAGCGGCGCAGGTTTGGTTCAGTCAGGATGTCTTTGCGGGCATGGACGAGTCACTCGATGTCGACGACAACGAAAATGACGATGAAATGTCAGTCGACGACGAGGGTGCCGAGGACTCTGAAGCAAACTGGGAGGACACTGTGAGTAATATCTCTCTCTTCTCATTCAGTGACCAGCGTCTGAAGTTCTGATAGGCTGAAGATCCGGACGATGATTTCGAAATAGTCAAAGCTGTCGAAGATGACGATGCCGATATGTGGGATGTCGAGAATGAGAATGAGGATCATGTGAAGCAGGAGAAAATTAGAAGTGAGTTCTCTGAGGAAACTATTCCTGGCGACACCCTAATCAGAAACCCAGAACATGGCCTGATCACAGCGGAAGCGGTAACATTAGCCCAGCAGCTGGTTAACCGAGAGAAGACCAAAACCCAAATGATCAACGACGGTTTCAATCGCTATTCGCTGAATTCGAAAGAAGGACTTCCGGATTGGTTCCTGGATGAAGAGGCCAAGTTCTACAAGCCTAATTTGCCAATAACTAAAGAAGCTGTCGCGGCTTTGCGGGCCAAGCAGCGGGCCTTGGACGCTCGACCAATCAAGAAGGTGGCCGAAGCCAAAGCCCGCAAAAAATTCAAGGCGGCGCAAAGGTTAGACAAGGCGATGAAGAAGGCTGAAGGTGTCAACGCTACGTCGGACATGTCTGAGCGAGAGAAAGCTCAGCAGATAGAAAAGGTCATGCGCAAGGGTTTGTCTTCTGGGGGGAAGGCGAAGAAGGAAGTGAAACTTGTCGTCGCCAAAGGGGCTCATAAAGGGCTCAAGGGACGGCCAAAAGGTGTAAAGGGAAGGTATACCATGGTCGATTCCAGAATGAAGAAAGAGGTGGGTTGTGCAGCCCCTTTCTTTGAACGTCATCTCATCCTAATTTGCAGGTCCGGGCCAAAAAGAGGGTTGAAAAGGCAAACAAGAAGCGGAAACGGTCCTAAAATACCTTTCATGTACTTTGCATTACACGCCATTTATTTTGGATTATATCCACACCTGAGTATAAGATTACGCTCTATTAGAGGGCAGTTCTGGTAGTTGTAGCCTGCATGGTGGACATCACGTCGCAGTGACCCATGAAGGACTTCCAGGCCGCATCTGTGACAACATCTTCACATATCACCTTTAAGAGGTGTGAGTCTTGGCCGGGATTCTGAAGGTTCATACAAGCATACCTGGCACGACGCGGACTTTTGATCGCCTTCCAAATCAAGGATACTTTCAGTAACAACCCGGACGGGCCGCGATGCTCCAGTATCCTCCTCCATATTCTGCCGTACAGTCGAGCTTGAAAGCAGGATGTAAGTAAGACCTTCATGCACCACAGTCAATGGAGTTTCGGGCTGCGAAGCGTCCCGGTCTTGGTACGACAAGCTAATCTGGTTCTCAGAAAAACCGAAAGAATAAGTATCGGGCGGACTAACAATGCTTGGAGATCGGTGGCGTATTCTTCCAGTGTTGAAGGCATTTCCTGAGGAGAAAGATACACTGAATCAAAGATGGAGAAACGAATATCTGCAGGACTGTCCACCAAATTAGCCACTGTTCATCACCCGGCAGTGTAGGGGACCCACCGGTCGGGCATCATTACATCCAGATCTATATTTTTTCCAACCCAGCATCTCGGACGAAGTACTGGTTCCGCAAGCCCAGCGTCTTCATTCGCTGGAACAGAGCGCGGAATGTCGAGTTCCATCCTGATGGTTTTCGGAGCATCGTTGGCGGACTGAAGGGCGCGATAAATCAGTCGATGCAACATCCGATGGTGATTAGGCTGCAAGCTGAGGAGGGCGGTGGGTAGACTGTAGATCCTGTCAGTGCGTGTTTTATCCTGTTCCCATCCGATATTCACGTTGGGGTAAACAGAGTCGGCTCTGTTTGCTTTTCTATCCACTCCAGGATGTGTGGAAGCTTGTGGTGTCCTGCCAGTGGGGGTAGGATGGTGATTTGGTTGCTCGAAGGTGTGGTTACGAGAATATGGCCAATTCTAACGAAATTATGAGCAGGATGATACCCACGCGAGTCATGAAAAATCACGATGCGGTCAGGACCCTAGAGGTGGAAGAAGATGATTCCGGTGAGTTCTCCTCAAGTAATGTTCGCAGGTCGACATCCTGCTGTTGCTGGGTGACCGTTCGACCTCTTCCCATCAAAAGACCCCCAGTCTTCTGCAGGTCCTCTGAGGCACCCGTGCTGAGCCAGTCCTCGACTCGGCGTAACCGGAAAACTCCACCTGCGCTCACTGTCCAGGGAAGGGAGCGAGGTGACAAAAACGGGTACAAAGAATAAGAATGGGGGAAGATGGCAGAGGGTGGAAGAGGGGAAGAGCTAGGAACGGACGGTGGCAGATGGAGAAATAATCGAGTGTCATCATTGCCCTTTCGAACTTGTTACACATGAAGTGAGAGGTTGTAAAGGTATGCACCTCACAGACCGCTCGTGTCGCTAGCCGCTGTGCGACGAGAGCTGTTCTCGGATTATTGCTACTAAAAACGATGCGAACCTAGCGGTAGCACGTCGGTTCGGGGTATATGAAAAATGAACGAGTGAAATACCTTTCCCGGGCCGAAGTTCTCCGTGAATGCACCAGATAGCTGCGATATACGTTTTAAAAGATCAACCCTAATTGGTTTATCAATGGGCAACTCGAAAACGTCTTCAACGAGTGCCTGCTTCGAGATCAGCATCGAAGAAGTAGGATACATTGTCCCACGGACCGCCTTGAGCTCTACGATGTGTTTGCTTAGTTTTTTCAAGGACCCTATCTGTCCTTCAACGCGTAATGACAGAGGGTTTCTTAAGTACTCCATGTGAACACTGTACTTGGATGACAAGGCGCGATACTGCGAGCCATCTTGGAGAATGGTCAGTACGACGAATGTTCGAAATTGTTTTAGTAGTACCTTTTCCAAGGACGAAGAATGCTTGGGATGGTGTAAGAGGAAACGCTGGGGGAAATGATTGAAACATGGAGGGGAAACTGATGAGAAAACAGACATACTCTGCACATCTTTTACCCGCTCTCTTTGGCTTTCCTCAAGTGTAGCCAATGAGGGCAATTCCCATCCTTTCTCTATGATTGCCCAGGCACAGTCGAGCTTCTTGGTGCTTGAAGGCATCGAGACACCATACAAGTCTAAAAAATGGCGGAGTTGCTTGACATTGAAGGACGCAGTGAGTTTGGCGACAACAGCCTCGTACTCGGCCTTGTATCTTTCAGTACCCGGATATGCTGTTAATTGGGCTCGGTAGCGTTCGATATCCTGAAACTGAAGCTGTCCATTGGTCGCTGCAACTTCATCGAGATGTGCTTCTATTTTTGGCGATCTGGATGGAGGATGCGCAGGCTCAACGCGGACGCTAGGAGGTGGGGACGCGGGGTCAGCGTCGACCTTGGGTTTGCGGGGGGCACGCTTTTTTTTGACTGTCGGATCGTGTGCAATAGCAGCCGACGCGTAGAATCGAGGAAAGGACACCAATGGAGAGCGTTTGAGGCAGCGGGTGAGCATGGCAGGAATTTGAGGTTTTGTTTGGTTCGCAAGCCAATCGCGTTGTCTACATCGGACGCCCAAGCCAAGCACTCGCTAAGCCTGCTGCCAAACACTCCGTGAAGAAATTTGGCAATGGCGACCACCGACGATATCGATTACTCGGACATCGAGGCAAAGTGCGTCGTGTCTTCCCTGCTAACTGTGCAATCTAATACTTGCACTTCAGATACCAGGTTCAATATGATGACGGTTTCGACAACATGCTGGTTGTCGACGGCATCCCCGTCATCGACAAATCAAAACTCGAGAAACTGCTTGCAAAAATCTGCAAAGAGTTCTCAAGAAAAGGGGTTCCAATTAAGCCCGACGACGTTTTCATGCCTTGGAGCGACACCACTGGCAAAAGTCAAGGGTACAGTGCATGTGTTACATTTTTCGGCGCGTCTAATTTTTTTTCCAACCAGGTTCATTTTTGTAGAATTTAGGAATTCCGACGACGCTAACCTGGCACTTGCTGCAATGGACAACCACCCGTTCGATGCCAAGCATCAATTCAAGGTCAATCGGTTCACCGATATTGAGCGGTACGAAAAGCTCGACGAGACCTATGTCGAACCCGAAACAGAAGAGTATACTCCACGGGTAAGCATCTCATCCCATGCTCCGGGTCCACCCTTTGAATTCCACTCGCTATTCCCAGGAACATCTCCGCGCATGGCTCGCAGACCCCCAGGGTCGCGACCAATACGTCACCTATCGTGGGGAGGACGTTGAAATATATTGGCACGGGAAACCTTCCCAGTCGGAATTAGCAATGAAACCTGTGCGTCCAACTTTATCACTGCATTCCAACGCGAAATTGACGCAACATAGGATTGGAAGGACTTTTTGTATGTCGCGTGGTCGCCGCTTGGGACGTTTATCGCCACCCTGCACCGACAGGGTGTCCGACTGTGGGGCGGCTCCTCCTGGAAACCACAGCAGCGTTTTGCGCATCCCCTCGTCAAACTTATCGACTTTTCTCCGTGCGAGCAATACCTGGTCACTTGGTCCAACGAGGCCATCGTTGTTCCGGAGGGTGCGCCACAAGGGCCTCAATATCTTTCCCCGGACGACGAGGGAAACAATATTGCGGTATGGGATATCAAGTCGGGCGACCTGCTTCGAACATTCTCCACGGTCTCCGAAACCGACTCGGCCGCCTCCAAAAAACAGATGCAGTGGCCGGCCCTGAAATGGAGTCCCGACGATAAATATGTCGCACGGGTCACCCCTGGGCAGATGATCAGTGTGCATGAACTTCCCAGCATGTATCTGCATGGGAAGAAAAGTCTTAAGATCGAGGGGGTCGTTGATTTTGAATGGTGCCCGCAAGGAGACAGGGATAGGGAAGATGCCGAAAAGGATGCGCTCGTAGCAACGAACGGAACCGCTGCGAAAACAGTCAAAAAAGCGAGGGAGAACATGCTGGTCTACTGGACACCTGAAGTGGTGAATCAACCCGCACGCGTTACCTTACTTGGTTTCCCTAGTCGCGCGATCCTACGGCAAAAGAATCTGTTCAATGTGACGGAGGTGGGATCCGCCGACATACTTCTCACGGTCGCAATTGCTAACTGGACGAACTAGTGCAAACTGTATTGGCAGAATCAAGGGGACTTTCTTTGTGTAAAGGTAGATCGTCATACCAAGACGAAAAAGTCTATTTTCTGCAACCTGGAAATCTTCCGGGTGCGAGAAAAGGACTACCCCGTCGAGGTGGTGGAACTAAAAGGTGAGTGTGAAACCATTTTCTTCTCCATACGGGACTGTCTGACCATGTCGCAGACACTGTCACTGATTTCTCTTGGGAGCCTAAGGGCGAACGTTTTGCCATTGTATCGAGCAATGATCCCAATCTCGGAAACCCCGGGCCTGGAATTACTATCAAGACCGACGTCAGCTTCTATCAGCTCGAGCACGGGAAGAACGATTTTAAGCTCCTCCGTAAGTGCCGCGGAGATCTCCTTTCGGTCCCGGAAAATCTCACCTGTCGTCAGGAACTCTCCCATCTCGGACAAGCAATGCCATTAGGTGGTCTCCCCGTGGCCGCCACGTGGTTTTGGCCACTGTTGGTTCCTCCAGCAAATCCGAGCTTGAGTTCTGGGATCTTGATTTCAACGTAGAGGACGCGGGCCGCCGGGAAGGACAGGTCTCGAAGGAAGAATGGGGCAGCGGGATTCAGCTGCTTGGCACGGCCGATCACTACGCGCTAACGGATGTGGAGTGGGACCCGAGCGGGCGCTACCTAGCCACGAGTGCTAGTTCGTGGACGCATACGGTGAGACTGCTCGCGTGCTCATTAGCTGTTCTCACTACGTTCCACACAGCTCGAAAATGGATACGCAATTTGGGACTTCCGTGGGCAAGAAATAACAAAACAGATTCAGGACCGCTTCAAACAGTTCATCTGGCGGCCGCGCCCCCGGACGCTGCTCACCAAGGACCAGCAGCGACAGGTGCGCAAGAACCTGAAGGAATTCAGCCGGACATTCGACGAGGACGACGCGGCGGAGGAGAGCAACGTCAGCGCAGAGCTGGTTGCCCTGCGGGCGCGGCTTGTGAGCGAGTGGAACGCGTGGCGTGTCAACCTGCGGCAGACTTTCTTTGGAGAAGGAGGCAAGGGCGGTGGGAAGCGAACGGATGTGCATTCTGAGGAGAAGGAGGAAATAGAGGTGTGGATTGACGAAGTGATTGATCAAGTTGAGGAGGAGGTTCTTGAGTAGCTTATGTCGGATATGGAATAACCCTCGTGGCTTGAGCTCACGGCTGTGCGAAAAAGGACCTTAATACTTGCGAGACAACGGTTAACAGCTTCTGCGCTGGCGGGACAATGAAGCGTGACTGCCAAGGTGGGAGAGAATGGCAGCCCGGCGGCGAGGGCGGAGGCGGGCCATTGCGCATCCGAAACGGGTGGGAAAAATCTCACTTGCCGCATCGGGCCAATCTAATCAGTAATCACACCATTGCCCTGATAAAAAGCCCTGCTCCCCAATCCACATCCGACTTCTCTCCCCGATGGCTGCTCCGTCCCCCCAGCTCTGGGCCACTGCTTCCAAAGAATGGGTCATCCAGCCAAAGCCAAAGCCCGGCCGCAAGCCGAAGAAAGACCAGGCTCCAGTCCAGCAGGAAGACGAGGTCAGTCCATCACCCATTAGCCGTAGAGCAGCGATGTATATATATCTTCAGCAGCAGGTCGACTGCAAGGGCAGACGCGTCCAGAACCGCGCAGCACAGCGTGCTTTCCGTGAGCGAAAGCAGTCCCAGCTCGCCGATCTCCAGGCCCGCGTCCAGTCGTACGAGCAGGGCGAGATTGAGCGCAACGTCGCTCTGCAGAACATCGCGAAGCGCCTCAAGGAGGAGAACGAGGCATTGCGTCGCGAGAATCTCCTCCTCAAGGAAAAACTCGCAAAGGCAGAGCAGGAGCGCGACATGCCGCGCGACGGCGATCGGAAGCGCTGGAGGGATGATTCTCCCACTTCCAGTGTCGGGTCCAACCAGCAGCAGCAGCGCAAACGGTACAAGGTGGACCACGACATGCAGGACACACAGGTTCCCCGCTTCGCCCACCCATACATCTCGTCGCCCCAATCCATGGTCTCGTCGCCCGACTCAAATTCTTCCTCCGACACCCGCTTCTCCTCCGTCCCGTTCGATCCCCAGCCCGACGCCTTCGTTGCCTTTTCCAACCTCAAGTCCGAGGCGGCCGCGTTCCCCCCCTTCGATTGCGGCTTTTGCAACGAAGACACCCCATGCGTTTGCCGCGATGTTTTCCAGCAGTCCGCCCCCGTCCCCGACCACAAGCTCAACGTCACACCCATCCGCTCCATCGTCCTCGGAAGCCCCCCGCCAGAGGAGACCTCCATCCTCGACAACCTTCCTCCATACCAGCCGCCCGTTCCGCTCCGTCTCCGTCCGAGAGGTACCACGCAGATAAATACCATCTTCCAAGTCTCTCCACCTTCTACCAGCACTCCTGCCAATTGCTCCGGCGACCCTTCGAATTGCCCCGCCTGCGCTGACGACTCGTTCGGCAAGGCCTTTTGTGAGAAGATATCGGCCCTACCTCCGTGTGACAACTGCCCATGCGCAACGGATGGGGTTCCCGACGTGGGACCGTCCGTGCAGAGCATAGCATTGCAACACCCCCATCCACCTCTCGCTATTCCCGTGCCTTCCCATCCCGTCTCATCCTTCATCCGAGCGGACTCTGAAACGATCCCTACCAACGATGCTTGGCGAACCCTCAAGTCCCATCCCAACGTTGCATTTACAGATCTAGACATGCTCGCGGATGTTGTCGCTCGCCGATCTAAATGCACAGGCCCCCGAATCATCCTCACTCCGCCACCGGAGCTGGAGGTCGAGGCGGCCGTTGCGGTGGGCACCAACTCAGAGCAGCCTGTCTTGCTCACTGATCCTCATGCTCATTTCCGCGAGAAGGAGCGCGCCCGGGCAAGTACTTCCCCACCTCGACTTGAGGAAAAGTGCGGACAGAGAAGGGTTCGGGAGGTCCAAGCAGACGCCGTTCGCGATGCTTTGCGCATCCTTGACGCCAAATTCCAATGATACTTATTTGTAATATATTACGGGTCGTAATTGAACGGATACTTTTTTATTTGTCTACGTGAGGTTTACGATGCCGTCGCGGTGCCCGACCGGACTGTTCCTCCTGCTTGTTCTGCTGCCAATCCCTCCATTCCCGAAACAATTCGGCGAGCGCGCGGTAGAGGGTCGTTCTATACTCTTTGGATGCCTTCTTCTTCAGACCCTGCTCCTGTCCTCGGTGGAGGGATCGGAAATACAGTACGCCAGATTTCAGAGACGTCTGGTCGATGCCAGGCGGGAGTGGGCTAATATGTTGCCACAAGGAGGTTAGTACGCGCCAGCACATTCCATAGGCACCAACGAAAAAGAATGCGCTTGCCACTGCGTCAATAGCGGGAACATCTGGCTTGATTCCTGCTGCGACCATGCGACGGAAGATCCGCAGAGCCATCTCCGGCTCTCTGCGACGCGCATAGCCAACAATGAGAATAGTGAACATGACCACACTGGGTTCAATGGATGCGCGCGTCGCTGCTCTCATCACCTCCACGGCAGACTCGAAATCCCCAGCTTTGGCAAATCCTTCCATCAAGGCACTATAGTGATACGCGTTCGGGTGCATTCCGCGAGACAGCAAAGTCTGGAAGATGTCGGTCGCAGAATTCATGTCTCCCTTGACCACAGCGTCCTGCCTGATGCGAAGGGCAATGGTCGCCTGATCACTCTTGACTCCCCTGACTGCGAGCGACTGTTCTATCGCACGAAAAGTTCCGCGTTGACGCGCGCGCTTGGGTAATAATATACCAGCCAAAGGGTCAAAGTTGGGTGCCACGCCGGAGATAAACTCGGCGGGGGTATGCTTGACCTGCGCCGTACGGGTGGGAGAATACTTTGCTGCGGTGACATTCCACCCAACGCCGTCGACAAGGAATTTTTGGAACCGTAAAGTAGCGCTGAGCACGACGTGCGCTTGTTGAAGCGTAAAGTTTGAATAAGGATTCAGTCGCCGGATTATGCGCATAACCATTCGAGGCTGCACTCCCTCGACCTTGTGGGCGTGGGAAGCAAGGATCTCGCTAGTCCTGGAATCAGGCCTCACGTGGTTGGCACGCATCAGTCGCAGAATGGCGCGTCCACCTGTAAGACCGTGGGTCCGCAACACCTCGCGCAAAAGAGTATTGAATATTGAACGAGTGGGCGGACCCATGCCGGCCGTATCCAGTGGGGGGGTATATTCCACCGATGAAGGAAGATTTTGCAACATCTCGGGAGTAGTGGTTTCGGGATCGCACATAGATGCAACCAAGCGAACTGCCGCACCACCCTGGTGGGCAAGAAAGTATGCACGTATCATCGAAACGACTGTCCGCGGAGTTGGAGCAATTCCAGCCAATTGCATTTGGTCGAGGATGGTTAAGCAGCGCGGTAATTGGTGCAGGAACGCGAAATGGTCGATAAACATGGCGAATGTGATGGCATCGGGCTCAACAACCAGGGGGAACGAACCGTGGCCAAGACGGCTGGAATCAACGCCCGCATTTTCGTCCGGATCCTCGCGTTGTGCCTTTGATGCGGCCAGCATCAAAGCAAGAGGCCCCACCTTGCTCTGGTCGAAGGCGGAAAGGAGGTAGAATACCTCGTCTAGATCGTATATGCGCAGGCGCAGATGCATCAGGCTGTTCATTGTGTGGGTGGCCCTACGGACAGAGATATGAGGGAGGGACGCTATAGCACGATCTTTGACTTGTCCGTCTGCGCCAATGGTCTGATATAGTTGTCCGATGAGAGCATGAGTAGAGTGGTTGGGTCGGAAGCCCGCATTTTCCATGGCCACCAGACATTCCCTCGCGCCTTCTAAATCGTGGTTGCGGATGAAACCAGAAAGGACGAGGTGCCAAGTCCGACGGGATGGTAGTAAGTTGTTGGCCTCGTAGAGGTCGAATATACGATTTAGTTCTGTGAAGCTTTTGGTCTCCAAAAGTGCGCGCGCACGCCAGTCCAACAACGCGGGAGTGGTTTGGTGCGTGTTGTGTTTGCAGGATCGAATGACCGTAAGGACGAGTTCCCACTCCTTGAGGGTACTCAATCTGGTCACAACGGTTTCGTACACGTCCAAGCCCATTGTGGATCCAAGCTTGTGAGCGGTGTTTATAGCAATGAGGGCCTTCTTCGGAATCTTGGAGGTAGCTAGATCGTCCAGAAGACCGTGTATCTGTATCGGGTCGAGCATATATTCGAGAAGATGCGGAGACTTCCGTATCCTTTTCAAAACTGACGCGTTCTGCTGCACTGTTAGAAACAGTTGGAGCAGAGCTTCCCGAGCTTCCCTCGGCGGCGAAGACGGTTCTGCGAATGGATCCCGGGACGCGTTGGGAAGAGGCTGGGGCTCCGCCGATGGGATTGTAAACCGATTTCGGTGGTCTTGATGGTAATTTCTGGTCTTCAACGTAAGGTAAGCTGCGGAATACGATGCCGTGTAGCGAATACACGTCAAAGAGTGCAGCAAAGGTGTGAAGCGACATGGTGGAGGGGTGAATGACTGAACAAAATACGGCTGCTGGCTTGGGATGGAGTTTTCAAGCTTACAAGCCAATGTAAACCTCCTAAGCATGAAAAAAGCAGGCGGCCAGCGTTATTCCAACGGCCTACACGCGTTTTTAGTATATTTTGCGACCATGAGGCGGGTTCGCGCGCACCTCTCGTAGCTTTGGCTTTTGCATCCAGGCGGAAGCCGTGTTTGGATGTATTTGACTTGGGTGTAGGGGCCGAGGCTGTGCCCGGCAGAACTCATATTTATTTTTATATCAATATTTTAACGTGACCTCATGACTTAATAACACTGACAGATAAATTTATCGCTTCAAGAATGTTGACGCGTTTCTTTTGGCGAATAGCCATTCAGGTGCGAGCAATCCTGTGAGGAAAGCTGGGTTGTGCGGGCAGACGAAGTCCACCACAGAACAGAGAATGAAATGAGAAGAGGGAATGGGAGGGTGGGGGAGAGAGATTGGGGACTACGAGGATGCTGCGCTTGTAGCCAGCTGGCAGGACGAAGAAGCTTGTACGTAGTTTACATGTGTATGTGTGTATTGTTCTGTCCCTTCTGGCACAAATCCGGTCGCTCGAGGTATTCGTTCCTCACACCTCGATCACGCTCAATTCGCGCTTGTTCTCGGGGCAGCAGTATATGTATTCTTGTAGTATATATGCTCATACAAACTCTGCTCAGGTTTTGGGTGCAAGCAATCCTGTGAGGGTTGTGCGGGCAGACGAAGTCCACCCGAGCGAAGCAAGCCGGAGGCGCGTCGGAGGATGCATGCGACAACCCAAGCCTATCAAGGCAAGCCGGAGGCTGGGAGAAGCTCGACGTGAAGAGGCGCGATGCGGTCGAGCGAACACCAGTAGCGCAGGAAGGAATCAGATGACCAGCGTCCCATGAGACGGACGATCTCGGGGGGCACGCCCGCGATGAGGAGCTCTGTAGTTCCGCCGATCCTGAAGCTGTGACCTGTACAATGGGGGAGGCCGAACCTGGACCAGACCTCGTTGCACCTTGACATGAACTTCCGCTTAGTAAGTGCAAGAATGCCGCCGGACGAGGTACGATAAGCGAATAGCGGATCTGTTCCTTGTAAAGCGTTCATTGCCAAATGATTTTCGACCGCCTTCAACGGGTCGGAAAAGCCGTGTTGTCGTGACATGAAGGTTTCCTCGCCCTTCGACCGCTTCGTCTTTGTGCGGGGGAGGAAGAGCATACGCGAACCGGCCTTGGTGCAAGGAGGGCCCAAATTATGAACGGAAGGACACTCCTCAGGATCGAAGGACCACTCGGTCTTGGAAAACAGTTCCCCGAGCCTGCACTGGCACCAGAAGGCCGCGACGGCAGCAGCCCAGACAGCACAATCGAGCGGCCTTGAGAAGTCCAAGTTATCCCACAGGAAACGAAGCATCTCTTTCGTTATCGGCGGTCTTGGGGGGAGGCCGTGTGGAGCGAGGTTCTCGACACCTTTGAGGACATAGTTGAGGCGGAGGCCGCCATTGTACTTGACGTTGTTCGTTATGTGTCAAGCCCGAATGGCGGCGAGCTTTCCTTCGACCGTGGAGCAGGCTAAGGACCCCGCGTAGGAAGCTGCGAAGGAGCAAAGCAGGAACTCGGATGCGGGAAGGCGGCGTGATGGAGCGACCCCTTGGGCATCACAGTAGGTGAGGAAATGGTCCAGGCTGTTTTCGTATTTCTCCAGCGTCGAAGGTGCCCAGGCGTTGCTGACTGCACGTTGTATTTCTTGTCTGGCCTTTTCTTGCCTTGTGGGTGAGAGAATGTCAGGCGTGGGTAGTGCCGAGGAGAGGTAAGAAGTTAGCACGGCCAGTGCCAAGAGCGACTGTATGGTAGTCGGTGTGTCCATGAATGCAAGAGGCGAGCTGGGGAATCCTTTCAGTTTCGCCGTCAGCCGCCTAGTCAGCTTCCCAAAATGGAAATCACAGCATTCGGGTTATGCGGGGCGCGTACAAGGTAAATACGGACTAACGACCAAGCATGTGGTAAGCGATGGAGTTGTTTAAGTAAGGTGCAAGATGAGCCGGAACTTTTGGCGGCGTAGCAAGAAGGGATGTACGGGAAGGGAAGGAGTGAAAATTTGGACCCCGCGATGGCCCGTCCGCTGGGTTATCGGCGGAAGGAATGTACTCAACTGAGAGCCAGATGTTGTGTTCGAAAAAAATGTTCAGTATCTGCCGCACGATGGCGTTCTGCGATGAATTCCGGGACATGTCCTGACGCAGAGCGCCGATGACGCCTTTGTTGTCCGAACGCAGGAGGATGTGGCAGTTGCGGTATCCCGCGACGACGAGTGTTCGAAGCGCCATTTCCACAGCTATCATCTCTGCCCACCCTATATCGCGGTCGTCCGCCTTCCAACCAAACTTGAGCTCCCAAGCTAGCCATTTCCCGTCCAGGACGACTCCCAAGCCCCAGGAAGTCGAGGCATCGACGAACAAGGAGGTGGAGAGGGGTGGTGGAGGCTCTTTGATTTCGAGGCCGCACCAAGTGTGCTCGAAGCGCCAGCGCCACCACGCTGTGTCATCAATAACTTGTTGGGGGATGGAGTGACGAACAAACGGAGAATCGGAACGGAAAGTTGAACGAAACTTATACAGTGAGGGCAGATGGCCGCGGCCGTCGCGAACGACCATGTTGCAGTGATTCAGAGTACCGATCATGGAATCACATTCGGCCCTCGTCGCCGCCTTGCCAGATGCCCAAGGGATCAGTTTTCCGGAGTACTTCTCGATCTTCTCCCGAGGCAGCTCGACCGTCTTTTTGGAAAGCGACCAGTCAAAACCTATGTATCTGAAGATGAACGAGAAGGGAAAATACTTGTCAAGAGACCAATTCCATCCCAAGTCAGCGGCGATTCTGAATATCAGGCTGGCCTCGTAGGTATATGTCCAGGGACCATGCAGTGAGCTGTTGCGAGGGTACCTGCTGGACGGTAAGCGTGCTGTAGGCGTGCAAGAGAACACCCGAACCGTAGGAAGATGAAGTCATTGACCCACTTTATAACGGCGTCAATGCCGTGAGCGAGGTAGATCTCGCAGATGGTATCAGCGACGTGGCCGAAAATTGCAGGCGCCAAGCAGTCCCCGAAGCAGAAAACATGGTCTATGATGACCATGAGTTTCCACGATAAGCAGAAGAAAGGGCGATCGGAAGGGTGGGAAGGAATTTGTCAGAAGGCAGAATCGACGTCGAAGACGGCTGCTTGCGTACCGGGGGGAGCACGAGCGACCAACAAGAAGCAATCGGCGAAGGTCCCCCAGGAGCAACTAAACTTAGTATGGTCTATTCGGGCATTGACGGAAAGATTATCAGGGTCATCGCGAGGAAAGGAGTGATTTTGCATAAGACGCTTCTTCCCGGAGCCCTCCTTGATAGCCACGGCGAGAGGCGAAGTGAAGAAGGGACCTATCAGAGTTTGAAGCTCATCAGGATGGTACATGCGCGAGTATCGTCCGCGAGCGATATCTTTTTCGATGAGGTCATCCAAGAAAGAGGCGTGGGTAAAGGCAGATTGGTGATTCTTGTTGATAACAGTAGCAGAGATGGGAACAGAGATGCCACGAGAGAAACCATTGGCAATGCCTTCAACGACATCAAGATATTTAGCCAGCAAACTGGCGGCCGATAAATATGATCGCCACGCCTCGGCCCGGAGCGGAGTGACGATGGGCAACACTTCAGACGCGCGTGCAGTCCTGGGCGGCGTGAGTACCGCCGCAGAGAGTGCAGCTGTGCACGTATCCGCAGTCCCGCTTCCTGCAACCATTGACAGAGTTGAAGCCAAAGCAGTAGAAGCGGCCGCCGTTAGTCCAGCGCCGACCGTCTGCGTCCTTGTAGAGGAAGACGGGCTGGGAGCAGTCGGAGGGGCGATGGCCACCTGCCCCGCAGAGAAAGCAACGGATTGAGGAGGGAGCGCCAGCCTTCCCACCGCGGCCGCCCTTTCCGGGGCTCTTCCGAAAGGACTGATCCGCAGCATTGTGTGGAGGGGACGCGCCTCGAGCGGGGGAGCGAGTGGTGCGGGACTGGGACTGATTGTGACGCGGAGGGGAACGATGACGGGCAGAGTCGCGCCCCCGTTCTTGGGCCCAACCCGAAATTGTGTGCTTCATTTTGTCCAACGACGCTTTGTCCAGACGCCGCCGTATGTCATTGAAAAGCGGCAACTGGAAAAAGGCCGGGTTGAACATGTCGTCGCCTCTAGCGACGCACCAACACATACATATCTCCTTGTCGTACTGGAGCCAAACCGTGAACTCGGAAACGAAGTTAACACGGGTGCGAATGTAGTCAAAATGCTTTTGAAAGCCATCTGCGATTCGATTAGCCTGCACGCCTCCAATTTCGTTCGGCCCAGTACGCAGGTGCTTCCTGATCAAGGGGATAAAGATGCCGTAAGCTTCTATGAGCTGGTTGCTGTCCAGGAAATCCTCCTTGGAGAGATCGTGGTCCAAATCCTTGATCTCAATGGAACCGCTGCCGGAGACGGACAAGGACTGGTCTGAACCAGAATGCGCAGCAACAGCCGACCGCTGACAAGCCTCCACCTTGAGCAGGTTGAACGGGATGTGCTTCTGCCAGCCCGCTTCCAAGGAACGAGTCACAGCCCTGGGAGGAACCACCACGTTGGGGTCCAGCTCGACGTAAGTATCGGGCATGGCGTTGAGAGGACGGAAAGTGTCGACGGGGCACCGGACAGGGTCACTCGGGAAGAAGACGCTGGGAAAATAAATCAGCCCTGGAAAGGCAAAGCTCGACCAAGGAAATGGAGCGGCGAAGAGCTAACTGCGGGAAGGCAGCTGCGGAGTAATCGCGAACCGCAGGTAAGCGGCTGCTGAGTAGAGGCACGAGGCACGAGAAATGCATGGGGGTTTGTAGAACGCGACCCAGCGACAAGCGAAGCAGTATGTGCATTCACGGAGAGGGGAGACCTCGCAGTACGCGGGATGGGAAAACTCGACGCGACGTGTAATGTATGATAACGGAGGGTAGGGAGACTGTATACTGACTACCGGCCGAGGAACATGAAGATAAGGCTTACCTGTGGGTTGTGGGAGCGGCAGAATGGGAGTCTGGACCATCTGCTGGCACTGCTGGAGCATACACTGCAATTCTGCTGGAGGCAGCGACGCCAAGAAAGACCCTAGCGCAGCTATCCCACCGGCGAGAGGCTGCGAGCCGGTAGACACCGCTGCCACCGCCTGAGGGGCCGGAGGCGGAATCGGAGGCGCTGCTGGGGGAGGCCACGAGTAAGACGGGACCGCCACCACCGGCGCTGCGGGGATCTTGCGTGCAGCAACTGCTGGCTGCGTAGCAGGAGGAGGAGGTCGAGGTTGAGTGCGCGCAGCATGGGACGAGATAACTGCGGGACCCCGAGGCTCCAAGCTAGAGCCAGAGGCAGAAGGCAACAAAAACTCGGGAACAGCGAGGCGACCTCAGCCCTGGGGGGCAGGGGGAGGCGGTGGTCGCATCCTCGAGGGAGGAGGTGTCCGCGGAGCCGGGCTGGGTGAGTGAGAAGGCCGATGCGGAGACGAGGAGGCCTGACGACGCTGAGGTGAAACTTGCTGACCCTCAAGCGGGAACCAGTTGGGAGCGCCTAAGTTGGAAGAGGATCCCAACGCAGAAAGCGGACGCAAATTGCGTGTAACACCTGAGGGACCGCCGACTGACGGAGAATCCGCCATGTAATCTTCTACCGCATTCAGATCATACTCGCGCAAATCGTCATGGATGCCGAGAACGGGAATACTGCCATCGGCTCTCTCCTTACCCGCCCTTCGTCGGCGCTTATCCTTAGGCGTACCACCGGCGGGAGTGTCGTTGGGGGCCGATTCGGTACGTTGTCGAGCACAAATCACCCCTCGGGTCTGAGGCGGGGAAAACGAGGCGAGCTGGAGCCGAGTCCTAGTCGGAGCCCGATAATCGCCGTCGTGAGAGCGGAGATCGTCGTCCTGGGTAGAGGACGCGTCCGAAGGAGGAGTGGGACCCTCGACGATCAGATCTGGCGGGGCGAGTACTTTTCTGGGAGCCATAAGAGCCAGGAAGGTGGAAGAAAGAGGATCTTGAGGAATGCAGAGATATGGAGAGAGATTGGGGACTACGAGGATGCTGCGCTTCGTCTGCCCGCACAACCCAGCTTTCCTCACAGGATTGCTCGCACCCAAAACCTGAGCAGAGTTTGTATGAGCATATATACTACAAGAATACATATACTGCTGCCCCGAGAACAAGCGCGAATTTCAAGAGGTAGAATACATAAGCACAATAGCAGGGTGCAAAACTACAAAAGCAAAAACAGAAGCCAGAGTACGAATCAGAAATAAATGTCTTGTAACCGGGTCCTCCCCCATCTCCCTCAACCAAAATTCAAAAACTGCTAACTCCTTCCAAACCACCACAAGTTCTTCGGAATAATGCTCGTTGTAAGCGGCGCCACAGCCCCAGCGTAGGTACGGCATGTGTTTGGCACCCCAGGCCGTCAGAGATAGATGTACAAGACGTTCTGTATAGATTAGGAAATGAACGAAGGGGGAAATGAATGGTACATACCAAGTAAGACACAGTTATTAGATCTAAATGCAAAGCACCAGATTAGCTCTTCGCCTACACATGTCCTACAATAGGGGAAGTCAGAGTGAACGAAACTCTGTCGATTCTGCTTCGAAACTGACTTCGAAACTGATTCGATTTTGAGTTGAGTTTCGATCAAGAATCGACCTTTTGAGTTTCGAAACAGTTTCGCTGTTCCTCCTCCAGAGGAGGAACTCACACAGAATCGACCCGAGAATCGAATCTCCCGAAACTGATTCACCCTAAAAACAAGAATCGTCACAGAATCGAAAGCGAATCGCCCAACAGAATCGGTGCGGTCAAAGTTTGAAGCGATTCTTGATCGAAACTCGATTGAGAATCGGATCAGTTTCGAAAGCAGTTTCGAAGCAGAATCGGCCGAGTTGCGTTCACTCTGACTTCCCCTAATGACCATCTATCCGTTTGAAGAGGTTTTCTGTCTGGCCGATCTTGATGTCCAGGTAATCAACAAATTGTCCCGCTGGACGGAGCACCAGATTTTTGGTACGGCCTTTTTCAAAAAAGAATACGGGTTTTGATCGAGTGGTGTTTACCTTTCTTTGTCCCCGCATCCAAACAGTGGTGAACCACAGCTCATTTGAGATCGTTTAAACGGTGCTTTCGCTCTTCAATGGCTCTGCCAGCAAGGGTACAGTATCATTTTTCATTCAAGACCGTCAACAGGGAGTCGGAGACAGCTTTCGAGTCTTTCGGCCGATGGCTGATCGCCGATAATGGTTGAAAACTATTGACTTCAAGGTTTTTTTTTCGCTAGGGGTAGAAACTTGAGTGAAATAGATGTTATAGAGGTATTTGGTACCAAGATTGGAAGGTAAATAGGCCAGAAAGCGCAGAGAATGGGCTCTCGGGATTATGCAGGGACCAAGACAGGTAAACACCGATCAAGCAGCACCATTTGATCAAAACCTGTATTCTTTTTTGAAAACGGCTGTAATGCTCTTGTTCTCCCTCAACAGTATGTATCCCCATCCCCACTAGTTTGTAGGGCTGCAAATTTAGGTCTGCCCATACCGCCTCGAGAGGATTCCACCATGAAAACCGTAACCTGGAACTAATAAGACCAAAAAAAAAGAGACACAAGGTTGTACTCACAATTTTCGCATTATCTTCATCCTCTCCTTCTCAGAAATGTTGTCGATGAAGCAGTCCATGCTGAATTCTTTCTAAAAAACGCGAAGAAAGAGAGAGTAGTGGATGAATGGTGGTAGAAAAAGGGACATGCCCCAGATTTTGTCGTTGTTTGAGAGATGGATGCTGGATGAGTTCATAGAAGATACTAGAGGAAGTAATTGTTGTATAGAGAAAGAATCCTTTATTGGTGCGACATAATCCTCGGTATTTTGGATAAAAGATCGTAAGGTTGTAGGCAGGGGCATTTTTTCGAACATCTGTTTCAACTAGTTCATTTTTTTCCTATTTCTCAAGTGTCTCGTTCAATATATTGACCTCTTTGGATGGAAATAGTCAGCATTGCCATTGGTAGAAGTAAGTGCTCATTGAGAAACAAATTTGCACAGACTATGACTGTATGTTCTCACCTCAATTATTGCTAAAAGTAAGTGCTCATTTAAACAAGAAGCCTGTATGCTCTACACATCAATTATTGTGATCGTTAAATACTAATAGTAGTCCATCCATTAACAGGTTATCTTATCTAATCTATCAAAGGCTGTGTTTCATCAGGTCAAACCGGGATCTGGACGACTCTTGAAAGTATCCATGGAACACCTGGCCAGTGTGGCTGCATTTCGGGGATGTCAGGCAAGCGGTAAACCTTCATTTTGATTGTCAGTGTAAACCTTGTCCCTGTTGATGTTCAACTTATTTATTGATCTACATATGTACACAGAAATCAACTGTGTTATCGCGCTGCAACACCGGACACCTTCCGGCTTTCTTTCATTCACCGTTTTTTTTGGCTGCTTCCCAACTGTTATTCTTTCTGCCCTGAGCATCAGTAAGTCTTATTGACAGCGTCAATAAATTTTCAGGTTGTTGAAAACATCCCAACAACAACATCCATAGAGAAGAAAAATCCTGATACTATGGTGCATCTCTCCCAAGTCTCTCCAAAGAAACCTTGACGAAAAGAACAAGTGCAAAAGCGACCAGAGCGTTGAAAGCTAATTAGGCGAGCAACACTTGGACCACCAAAAGAAAAGCACACCTGATGGATCCGACGATGCTCAGCGCAGCAGAGAGCTTTCCAGAGGGCACAATTCTGTCCTTCTCACTGTGCATCTCGAGAGCCACGCTGTGATTGGCAGGATAGAAACCAAATTCCAAGGAGCCAAGCACAGTCATTGCAGTGTCAAGGACTGGAAATCCTCGGGGCCGAAGGACTCCGCGAAGTCCCAAAATGGACAAGTACCAAGACAAGTCAGGACTCCGGGTCCGCCGAAGGTCCGAATTTCCTACCAACAAGCGAATGCGAGTGAGTGAGGTGGAATGGGACTTCACAAAGTAAGACTTCGTGAATGAACATTAAGTCCCATCCAATCGGACTCCGGTCCGGAACCGAGGGTGTGTCGGAGTGGGCTTGGCTTCAGCTCGTGCGCTGCGCCTTTCACTACGCCCAGTGCCCAATTTCAGAATAAGACAGAAACTAGACGGAATCTGAAGGACAGACGGAATTCCTGAGGACGAGAGAATAGGGAAAGTCTTAGTTGATTTTCAAGCTGAGCTACTACTACGAACATGATCCCTTTTTATAAGTAAGTAGAATATAAACGGGGATATCAGAAAAGACGGAATTGCCGGAGGTCCGATGCCTCCGTGATGAAGATGAGTAATTATGAGTAAGAAGTGTCACGGAGATTTCGGAGGACCGATTTACCCGTGATGGAAATGAATCAGAGCATAGCATAAGGCATAGGTATAATCCGAAGGCAGTACAAACCAAAAGGAGAACACGAAGTCGGAATGGGACGGGGCCGGAGGAATCCGTGTGTGGCAAAAGGATAAAGTGAAGATGGAACAGAACGGAGCCGTGGGAATTCCGTGTGTGGCTGTGTATCTGCGGAGCCGATCCGCTCCGATGGCACGGTCCGTGACATGAAGACAATTCTGCTGGAAGCAAAGGGCAGCAACACATATGTAACAATGTACACCCAGATGGAAGAAGACATGGGGTATGAGTGAAAGGAATCTGGCCCCACCATGATCTTTGCCATAAGCATGCAGCCATTAAGTTCCCTCGCTTTATCTAACAGTTTGAGAGAGTTTGAGATCAATGTGTTTGAGTGTAGCCACGTTCAAGTCTGCTAGATGAGTCCATTTAGATTAGCCTTTTGTTTGGCTATGTGTTAACAGATTAGATTAGTTCATATTAATTTAGATATGGTTTTTTTTTTTTGGATGGAGATCATTTCGGGCAGCGAAAGCACAAGTACAGTGAGAAACAAATCAAATGATACACAGTCACTTTTAAAAACAAAGTTAACAAGGACAAGTTTCATGAACGGATCAAGCCACATGCAAACTCCTTGAATCTATCCAAGCAGTCTATGTACCAAAACGTTGTGTGCCATGTATGTACCGGTTAACAAACTAAGTCCATCTACGGTGGATGTTGTATTTGAATTCTGTCAGTGCAGGGGCCAATTTATGTACTCGATGCACAGGCGTAACATGTGAGATCAAGGGAACATTTGTTAGGGGCCGCTGTATTTGCATGTGATTCATTACCTCTAGCCAGCGTGTTCTGTCAGTATTCTTGAATAATTTCAAATTGGAGTGGCACTGATTGGGGATTGTTAGATTGCCAGACACAAGAGTACTTGGACTCGGTCCAACCGGTATTGAACCACCTGGTTATAAATTCATAGATATCAACATGGGCAGAATTCTAGACGCTATTGAGGCATTACCCCCAGAATTGTCGGTGATTATAGTTGAATTTGCTCTCAACTGAACCAGCTTACCTGTCATGCAAATACGCAGGAGAGCTTTATGCCTCGCCTCCAGCAGGTGGGGTACTTTGGTTAGGGCAACACCATGCGTCTGGAACCATCTATTTATCTCCTCAAGGTTACTGCCGTCGCCGGCTGCCTTAAAAGCTTGGATACAAAATTTGGAAGGTTGAACCTATGCATATCACTAGTAGCGTCCATCCTGAAGGAATTAAACTCACAGCTTCCTGGGCCAACGAACCCTGGACACAAAATCTTAGCAGAAAGGAAGATTTGGGATACCAAACTAGGCGCATTCATACATGCTTTCTTCACTCAGCTTGAACAACACGGCAGTTGAATGTCAGTGATTTCGGTTATATCCAATAACTGGCATGCTTCAAAGTTGATCATGGGCTACTTGACCCAAATGGATCTCATCCAACTTAAAATGATGGATGTGATGCTTCAGCTAGATTTTGAGGCTCCGCTACCATTACAACCTTTGAAGGACTTCGCTTCCTCTTTACCCTCTATTCAAAAATTATACAGCTCGTATTCCTTCCCACAGGTATCATTTGCACAAGCTGTTGTGCATCTGTGGACACTGTGCATCTACCACGTTACTAGTATTAATCAGCCTTCGTGGGACCATGTCTGATGGATTTTTGGTCACGCTCATTCTTTGACCACGCTCACACTCTGCAGGGTATCATGTGTCAATGTAGTACCCGACCGTCCTGCTAACCACCTTAATTTTCCGATGCTTACCTCACTCAACTTTACTTCTATCAACAAGTCTTCCGTTTCCATTCTTGGTTGTCTAGTTGCACCAATTCTCAGGAAATTCGAGCTCTGCATACCCAAAGGCAGTCACCTACAGGACATCGCCAAACAATGTTCGTCAATTTTAGGATTCCAGGGAACTATGGACGTTGACATACTTGGCCTTGCAAAAGGAGGAAGACCTTATTATTATGACTTCAGCCCTTGTTAGGGTCCACCGTCTGGTCTTTGTCAGATGTACAGGATCTGTTCAGCCTGCGGTGAACAGGTTTTTACAATCTGAAGCGTTCAGGATGCCGACCGTTGAGACAATTGTTATTGCTTGGACATTAAAGGAAGCCAAAGTCGAACACATTTTGAGAGGGGGAGGAAGAAGAGTGGCAAATGGTTGTATTTTGAAGATCAAATGAAGAAACCTGATGGGTTCAAATCTTAACTTTGTAGGTCACCGGTGAAACAGTTGACCACAGGAAGGCTACCTGACCCTTATTCGTCGAACGTGAAAGCTGATCGGCAGGCCCGAAAGTAAAAGTAATCGGCGAGAGAGAGTTTCGAAACGTGACAAGACGCTGAAGCAAACATAATAATATATGGAGCAATATGGAGCCCTTGATGCACATCATCGGGAACACCCGAAGGACATTCGGCCGAGCGAAATTCCGATAATCCCGGCCCCGAACAAACAGAACTTAGCAGAGAACAAACAATCACAGCCACTATCGAGTCAGAAACGATCTGACAATTTAGTGGCGGTGCTTAGAAAGCGTTTCAACACAGCCACTAAATTTGCTTCCCGAAAATTTGCATCAAGGAAAATAGCGCGCGTTTTGAGGTCCCCTCAACCGAAGAAAAGAACGAAATTTAAGTATAAATATTCGTAATGGCGAAGCCGCCGCAGGCACAGCCACGATCAATCTCGACTCAACCTGGAACCACTCAATACCCACGATTTTCTGAACGCAATTCAGCAGAGATCAGCACTTTCATCAAGAATTCCATTTCCACGGATATCTAACTTTACAACACCGGTCATCATCTACCCGCTTCCCGAATGACGAAATTTTCAAAACACAACATTGACGTTCAAAATGAATGCGTTCCGGCTGCCTCCGATGACCTCTGAATTTTTCAATGTTAATCTGACGTCGAGGATTCTACTTTAATATTTCATCGCCTGGAGATGTTTTTTTCAAGTCGCACCCGGTGACGGTGTTCTCTAACCTCCGGATTTTTTCCCGCTCGTTTCCGACTTCACGATTTTTCTTTCCGTGCGCGCGGACACCGAGACCATCGCATTACACATCTGCGACATTCAATTCAGTGTGCCTGAAGACTCGGTAGTGATCCGAGGTAGCGAGCGGGCAATGCTTGACTATCAGGGCGCCAAATGGCGCGGACTAGTAAAAGAGCTAGTAAGAGGCGTCGAACGTCAGTTATCGGTATACTCACCTTCTTTATTAACTTACCGGGGCATGGCCTCTCCACAGATCTTAACGGCACGCATCGTTTCACTAACTGAACCCCGGCAAATGATTTGAACGCAGTCATCGAGTCAGTACCTTTAGCACTGCTTAATGGTAAGCAATAAATCACCTCCAGATTTCCAGGATCACAACCAACACAGCATCACACGAGGCAGAAGAAAAAAAACGTCAGTGCCTTTAGCATGTCTCGAGTCGAATAAATTGGATTGGAGCCAGTCATGGAGCCGGTTGTCGAGGTCACTCCGACCATCGTTTTCCTCCGACGCTGTGTTCTCCAACGGCGACGCGATTTTCTCAAATTTTCTCTAAAATAGCGGTCACGTGCCATACTTCCGATTTCTGAACTTATCTAAAGTTGATACAAAGTCCGTCTTGACCGCATCCAACCCGCAACCTCCGCGCGCTCTCGCTAAACTGGTATTGTCAAAGCACGGTGTCTTTAACTCACCTGTAGCGTTCACCGTTTTTTTTCCTATGCCGCAACAGTCTGAAATTGGGCGCCGCCGCCGGTCGGTGTGTTCCATTTGTCAGAGGACCGCGTCCATCTCCACGTATGTACCTGGCACCAGGCGTTTCATATCTGGGTTTTGGCAGACGAGGCTATTCGAAACGGTTCTCCATCTATCCGCTTCGAGGACCTCGACTCCATATACTCTGCCCATAGGATAGACAAGGTATAAAGGTTCAGCTGCGTTGCCTGCTTCCCAGCACCTAAACACATCTAATCCCCCCGGCTATGCTCAGAACGCACCTCACTGTCCTTGAGACGAGCGCCTGTCGTTACCCATCGTCACCGGTTTTCAAGCTTCCTCGATCGGATTCGAGCAGCCATGGCCAGGACTGGCACTCAGTTACCTACCACCAATTCCACACGGATGTCGAATTATTTGCCCGCCATTGGTCATGTACGCTAACCCAAAGCGGAGTAGCTTTTGGGTCTGTAGTGGGACTTTGGTAGGTTGCATTTCGCGTCTTTGTTTCTTCCAGTCCTCAATTTGTGTATAGGATCGGTGGTTATACGTATAACGACGTCCTGAATATTTATGGAATGTCGCGGGCAGGTGAGATCACCAACTTCTGAAATCAACCGGGCCGTATTGATCCTAGGTTCAGGATATGTCCCCCAGCTCTTCAGTCTGAGATTGCCCAATCCCGAGGTGATATACGAGTTGCTCCGCAAGGCAAACGCCAAGGCTTTGGTTTATGAATCGGCCTTCGCGCCTGTCTTGCGAGATTGCCCGTTTCCTGCGCACCTGGCCGCCGGCGCCGAAGATGTCGATGTTACAGGCTATCCCCTGCCCACATTACCCCCTGCTCAGCCTGAAGACATCGCTTTCTTTTTCCACACGAGCGGATCAAGTGGCGGTAGCCCAAAGGTGAACTATCTCGAACTTGGTATCATTCCAGCTGTAAATACTTACAATCTACCGCATTCCAGCTGGTCCCATGCTCACATCGTTGGTTGGACGCCACTGTAATGAAATCAAACCAAACTTGCATCCCTCAGAATCCCGAACGTGCCGACGTGACGGTTTGGATGTAAGTGGCGCTCGCGATTGATTGTAGAGCGGATTTTGAACTCCACTATTTCCAGGGGAAGCATGTGTCACATTGGCCAGACGTTCAGTACGCTAGGTTTTACTCACCCTTCGGCTTTCTGAAGCTAACTTTGATCTTTTCTCAAAGTGCTAATTGGCAGGTATGCATTATCCAACTGGTTGCCGTGTGTTCGTTACTCACTCTTCTTTAGCCTCCAACACGGTTCCTGTGTCATTCAGCCTACAACAATATCATTTTCTTCCGAGGAACTTGTAGCCATGGTCCATCGTTGCGGACTTAACCGCCTGAATCAATTCGCGGCTTTCCTGGCCAACCATCTTCGCGCCTCGCGCCAGGATCCCAAGCTTCTTTCCCTCCTCACCAGCCTCGATGAGGTGCTCTACAGTGGCATGCCACTTGCCCGAGAGGAGGAAGAGTGGGGGTACCGTAATGGAATCAAGCTGAGGGTAAGATCGGCGGGTTATACTCTAGCCTATTATTCTAAATCCTATCGCTCCAGAATTTATTTGGGAGCACTGAAGCCGGAGCGACTCTGCGTTCCGTCGGGGGCTCCGAAGGAAACGCACCTCTGCTCGAGTCTCTCGCCGGAACGGCCTACCGCTTTGTGCCCATTGGAGGTGACGCGGAGGCAGAAGCAGCGCACCAGTCGACTGCACGGATGTTCGAGTTCGTCATCCTGGCCGAGTCGGGGGACTGCCCCGACGTCTCGCTCCGGCACGCAGACGGACATTTTCACACCGGCGATCTGTTCCAAGAAGTGGCGCCGGGGCAGTATTTGTCGCGCGGCCGAGATGATGACTGGATCAAGTCGGAAAACAGCCTTCGCTGCGATACCAAGTACGTTCAACTCAATTGCGCTTTGAGCGTAAGCTAATCCGTTTCTTCCAAGATCTATTGAAGACAACACGCGGATGGTGTGCGGGAATCTCATAGGCGAGTGCATCGTCGTCGGCTCAGGCCGTCCTTCGCCGGTGCTATTTGTCGAGCCCAGCACTGAAATGGAGCCGGAAAAACTCAAAAAAGAGATCATTCGCAAGACGCGTCAATTCCATTCCCGCCGATACCTTCACGAGCGAATCACTTCGACCTCTATGATTGTCGTCGTCCCACCCAAAACTTTACCCCGGACTTTAACCAAGGGCAATATCCGACGCTCGGCCGTTGAAGTGGCCTTCAAAAGCCAGCTAGACCAGATCTACGCCTGTTAATGGCGATGCCACCCTAAAACATTATTGTAGCTAATCTTCATCGTCTAAGCTGTATCTCGTATTATTCTTAAAGCCACTAGTTCACTCTATATAATTCGCAAAATGTATCGTATGTAGCCCATATTTTATTGTGCCTTGTATCGCAACAAGAACATGTTTCGGGACCATGTGAACACTCGCACTAAGACCATGGACTACGAGGCATTCCTGGGTATTATGGTGATCAAGCGACGTCAGGGCAGACAAATTGCAGAAGTATTGTTGTTTGCCATATGGAGTGTTTCCCCGTCGTGGAATATTAACTGTCAATGTTAGTCCCGTATGTCAAGCACAAACCTACCAGCTTGGGACCTGCCCGGCCTTCGGACATATCCAATGACCTCACTGCGCACATCTGCCTCGGGGGCAGTTTGACCATCGTGGAATGGCGGGACGGGTGCCAGGTGCATGGTGATATGATGTGTCAGGAAAAGTGTGTTTGAAGATGGATCAGATGTTGTATTGTGGGAGCCAGCTACGGCGGAGTCAGGGAACGAGGGAAAAAACGGGAGATGCTGCTTATAGGACATAGGCGGGCCGCTGGATTTCTCTGCCGGGTTCAAACCCCAGTTGGTGAGGACGGTGACAGGGTTGTGAGAGATACGAAATGTTTGCAAAGCACTGAGAACATGCTGAAGTGGAGTAGAGCCAATTGGGAGGCCAAGAGAGCGCAGTTGCTCTGCTGCGAAGCGATCCGGCCAGTAAAAGGCGCTCAGCGAGTCCACCGCGACAAGCGCAATGTCCGCGTCTGGCATATGTGTTCTGTGATATGCGGGAAGATGGTATATCGATGCGGCAAGCTGCGCGGTCGAGGCTGGGTAGAAAACGTGCAGCCTGTGTAGAGAGGCGCGCGCAAGAAGCGGTGCATCGTCGGAGGAGGCATTAGACCGTACAAAGGCGCGTACAAGACGAACGAGCAGCAAGTCGTGAAACTGACGCGCGTCAAAGGTGCCCTCGGCGTCAAAGACGACGGCAGCCTTTCCCCAGCCACCGAGAGCCGTATAGCGATGCGAGGAAGGCATTATACACGTTGCCAGCAGAGAATAGAGGAGCTGCGTCTTGCCCGAGCCTGATGGACCCTGGATTTCGAGGACATCGCCCCATTCTAATTCCAAGGCAGCCGGTGGCGGTTGTTTTGCTGCGGTCCTGACGGACGTCAAGAGCTATGTGGGGGTCAGAGAATAATAATATTAAATTCATGGGCGTACGGAAAAGAGGGACTCGGACGCGGTTTCCATGCACGTGTCCAATATTGAAAACGGTGATGAGAGTCTGAAAGCAAACCAACACCATAATGGCGACCACAGCCAGAGCATCTCCTACAAGGAGAGCATCGGCGAGCACATCCCCGCCGCCAGCGATTGCAAGGGGGGCCACCGCTCGCTCAGCGGCCTCACCCCGCGTTTCTTCTTCGCTTGCCCCGGCCGCCGCTCGGCGCATATCTCTCAAGGCTACACCTCCAGAGGCTCGCGACGCGCTCTCGGCCTCTCTCAAGCAAGAAACAGACCAGAAGGAGCAGGTACGCCACCTCAAGGCATCTTTTATTGCCACCAGTGACCACTGACCCTTCACAAGCTCCTCGTTCAGGTGCAGAACAAGGACCAGACTATTGCCTCGCTGTCCTCAGAGAACGCGAATCTCACCTCTGCCCTCAATGCTGCCGAAACTAGAATCAACGAGCTATACACCGATCAGTCGCGCTCCGAGCTCGAGCTTGCGCAGCGCATAGAGATCTCCGAGAATCTTAGAGCCCAGGTCCGCGAACTGGAGAGGGAGAAGAGAGATGTCCAGCGACGTTATAACGAGCAGGTTCGTCGCGGTCTCATCTCCGAGGCGTCCCGCATGCTTAACCTTTCTTCCAGACGAGTACCTTCGAGGCAGAACGCCAGGCGTTTTACGACAATGAGCAGCATCTCAAGTCGCGCATCATGTCCCTGACGCAGGCCCGGAAGCAGCCCGAGCGCCAGCCTGATCCTTCCTCCCCCCTCGACACAGAATCCATCGCTGATGTCGAAGAGGAAGAGAAACACCCGCAGGAAGCGGAGCCGTCCAAGCAGGACATGGACGATCCAGAGACGGAGCCGGCAGAGATGACTTCCCTGCGCCTCGAGCTGTCTACGCTGTCTACATCCTACTCTTCTCTCCAGAGCACCCTTGTCCTTCTTCAGACGCAGCTCGTCGATCTCAAACGCGTCAATCACGAGCTGCAGGAAGAGAATGAGAGCTACATGATCTTGCTGAGAGAGAGGACCTTGAGTGGCCAATTCGATGTCATGAAACAGGTTGGCGCAGGGTCCACGGACGACGAGGATGAGGATGAAGACGACGAAGACGAGGTCGCGAGCGCTGATGTCGGAAGTCTACGGAGTGCGGGCCGCAGTGTTCTCGATAAGGTCGAGGAGGAGGACGACGGTCAAGAGGAGACCCTCGAGCAACAGCTCGAACGAAGCCTCACCTCGCCGCGTGATACGGATTCACCTTCCTCGTCACGCCCACTTGGTCGCCCAGGTCGCAAGCGCACCGGCTCTCTGTCCCATTCCCCCAGCATTCGCGGGGAATCGCTCGCCGACCTGCCAATCACCGGTCCCGGTCTCGACCTCGCTGCAGAGCTGGGTCGCGCCGAAAACAAAGATATCCTCGACGGTAACGTGGTCGAGGAACAAGACCGTTCCGTTCTCAACGGCAAGAAACGCTCCAAGAAGAGCTCCACTGGCCGCAAGGACTTTGAGGCTTCGGGTATCGAGCCCAGTGGCTCGATGAGCGACGTCGACGCTCTTCGTACAGAAGTCAAGTCACTCAAAGACGCCAACAAGGCCCTATCGCTCTATGCATCGAAAATTATCGATCGCATCATCTCCCAGGAAGGATTCGAACATGTCCTTGCTGTAGACTACGAAAAGGAGCCTCAAACGCCGTCTACTGCGGGACCGGGGGCCACCAAGGCTCTGCCCACGCTTCTCCCGCTTGTGAAACCGCGGCCACAATCCGCCATCGTCGGGCGCTCCACATCTACCCCGGGAACACCTGCGCTGGGAGGCTCCCCGCTTCCCTCGGCGCCGAAGATCGGGACGCCTCCGAATCCCAAGGCCCAGCGTCGGTCGCTTTCATTCGACTGGAAGGGCTTCTCGATCTTCAATACCGAGAAGAAGCCAGAAAACCCCAGCCTCCGTCCACTGACGCTCAAACCCGGTGCGAGCTCCGTGACAGGGGCGCGCAAGCTTGAGACACATGAGGACGAAAACGACCGCCGCGAGCGGGAGCGCATGAACGCGACGATGAAGCTTATGGGCATCCAGCCGCAGCCGTCCCCTGTTTTTCCGCCGTCCGTTCCGCCCCCAACGGCGCCCAGCGTCCCCTCGACGCCCTCCCGCCGCTTCTCGTTCTTCGGCCGCGCGACCACTGCTCCTCCGGCGACGGATGGTTCCGACACCTCGTCTGTTCACTCGAACAGCGGGCGCGTTGGCCTGGGCATTGGCCCGCCTAGTCTTACGCAGGAGGCTCTGGAGCACGCCGAGGCCCAGAATTCTCTCGCGGCTCTCGACGCCCATGAGCGGACGCTTAGCGCGGAAATAGCACGGGGCTCGAGCAGCGGGTTCACCGAGATTGCGCCTAGAAAACCCGGCAGTAGACGCGCCAGGCGGAGCGCCGCTGGCAGTGGCAGCCAGGGGAGCACAGTTTGGAGTGCTGGGGAGGACGACGACGAGTGAGTCATGATCTATTGGTAGAATGCAAAACTTCGCATGTTTCTTCGCATTTCTAGTTCATTCAAGGAGGTATATAATTTTACGAGGATTTAATACTATTACGACTACGATGTACACGCACACATCTGTATATACCCTGCAGTTATCATAATTTTCCCGACATGAAAAGTTAGTGCTGGAGCAATGTGTTTTGGGCATGTGTCCGGATGGTCTGGAAGGGATTGGAAGAAAACTCGGCGTTGGCCAGGATAAGAGGATGCCTGAGTTTCTCCATCTTCCTAAACATAATCAAACCGGTGAAGCAGTGAATGAATCGAGAGCGTAAAAAAACCTACAATGCTCGTTGTCGTTGTGTTTTCGACAGCGGTGCACCCTTTCCCTCACCAATCTGTCCTGGTTTTGGCTTGACCTTCTTCTGCACTGGTTGGGAAGGCGCCTCGTCGTCTAGATTCTCAGGAGGCTCGTCTGCAGCGTCGTCATCAACTGCCGCAAGTGCGAGCTGTATGTCGTCTAAGCCGCTTCCAAGTTGCTCCTTCGCCTTGCGTTTCTGTCGCCGCGCATGCGACTTTGAGTACGGCGAATGATTCGACTCGAGGCGTTGGAGAAGGGCATCGCGCTTTAGCTGCTGCTTTTCCTTCTTCTTTAGTACCACTGTTTGCGGCTCCGCGTCCATGGACGCTAGCACGTCGGCTGCCTTGAGACATCGCATGAGGTGGATATCTCTCTCTCCGTGGTGCGATGCCGTACCGATTGCTCTGCAGCACTGTCCCCAATCTCAATATGCTCTACCGCATTGTCCTGGACGGCGAATTGGCGTTTCGGGAGTTTTACGGACGGGTCATGGCCGCCAACGCATTTCCGGCGGTCCTTGGGCTGCACGCGACGTGAATGACTGAGTCCTGGCGCAGAGAAGACACCAACTGACCATGGGTGATCGAAATGAAATAAATTATGCGATGGCTTGCGAAGGAAACAGTGTACAACAAAGCATGTATGTAAAGTACTTTACTCGGTCGATCCGAGCTCTAGAGAGAGGCGCGCGTCCTGCTCATCGGAAAGAATATCCTCGGGGGGATCCTCTCGCGCCGTCACCTTCTCGTTGTCAAGCCCGACCACCACGAAACTAATTAGTACGAGAATCGCGCCGAGAATGACCTGGCCGCGCGTAAATCTGCCCAAAAGAAAATCCCCCAGCACCGCGAGCGGGATGGTGAGACTCAGCCCAACAGTCACCACGAGCGGTGTGGTCTTCAGCATCGCCAGCACGTAAAGGTAGTCGCTGGACAGCGTGATCCCCATCTGAAGTACAGTTAATCACAGTAGAATAGCACGCAAGAGCACGCAAAATAACCTACATTTATCACCAGCGCAGCGATAGCCCCTCGCTGCGGGAGTTCAAATTTCTCCACGCCTATGAGGTGGAGGAAGATCCCTATCGGCCAGCACGCGAGGATGTTGAAGAGGCCGACGAAGCCGAAGAAGAGCTGCATGTCCACGCGCGATTCGGAACGCATGCGCACCTTGAGGAGGATCACGTAGAGCGCGTAAAAGAGGGCGGAGATGAGAGCGAGGGAGTCGCCCAGCACCGGCCGCGGGGCGAGTTCTACTATGTGCGCGAGCGGCCGGGAAGCAGCGCCAGAGGGCTGCTTGGGCTGTATAGAGTCGGATAATGATACAAGCAGGACGCCTCCAAAGCTGGAAACCCGGCGTGAGAAGGGAATGAATAAAGATACAAGACTTACCTAGTCACAACGGCGGCAATTTTCGCGAGCGTGAGCATCTCGACGCGGAATATTCGACCGATGCCGAGCGTAAAAAATCCTGAGGGTAATGAGGCAATGGAACGGCCTCAGGGTGGGACGCACCACTCATGCTGGAGAGGATAGTGGCGCTGGCGACGCTGGTATAGTCGAGGGCCGCATTAACCGCCCAATTAGCAATAAACCTGTGAATGTTAGAATTTACTTCGGGCTTGGGCGACCAATTCACCATAGGAAACAAAATACGAAAGCAAGTCTAGCCGTCTCGCGGGTAGTCAGCGGGGGCAGCTCTTCCTCTGCCGAGTGAGATATTCGCGGTGCCTGAGAGTTATTTAGATATCCGGCCATGCGCGTCGGGATGGGCACAGCGACGCACCTCGACTTCGGCCAGCACCTCCGCCTCAGGGTCAGCCGCCAAGGGCTGGTACTGAGCTCTAACAGAGATTGTTGGCGCGGGCCGAGTAGTATGTGAACAGACCAACATGCCTACCGCGTTGAACCTCAATTCCGACCTCCAGTCCCCGCCGCTTCCGCCACCACCTCCGCAACTGGAAAGGCACGAGGTACAGTGAGAACGCGCTCGTGTTCAGGTAGGTAACACTGCGGGACGGTCAGATATATAAAAACCGAGTGACGCGACACACACAGGAACGGTTTCTCGAACCCGCCTTGATACATGCCCTGCCGTGCGCAGAGTCAGCCGGACCACACAGAGGGCAAGATGGTAGACAGCTCGACCTGGGTGATGAAATTGGAGGACGTCCACAGAATGACCACAATGAGGAGGAGCCCTATGCCCACTGCATAATCCCGCGTCGCCTGCAGACGGGACAGCGCGCGCCCTGGTGACACCGACTTGCCCCGCGACACACTACGCGGCGGGTGGATGGTCGACGAGAAAGTGTCCATCTCTAGTGTATCTCGGGCTTCCTCAGTAGAATTCATTCATCGTCCTCGAGAGAGAGTTCAATTCTAGTAGCGTTCGTGACTTCGTCTTCGGTACGTAAGTATGATTGGGTGACCGAAAATACATGTACACGATAAAAATACAGGGGCTGCGAGCTGCGAGCTGAAGGAAGGTATGCCAGGCGGTATAGATATGCGTGCGTGGAGGTGAATATTCGATGCTAAGATATGCCAATGGGAACGCGCCGAGAAACACGACATGTCATGAAAGTGACCGCATAGGTGCTGCAGAGTGATACTTGACCTTTTCGAAGATGCGGTAGAGAGAAATGATGAGATTCGAGCAGTACGCGAGCAGACTGAAGCCGACGACACATATCAGGGCTGCAGGAATAGAAATGTCAGATGCGCATCGTGCACAGATGGGCGCAGACTCGCCTAACTGGTCGTCGCAACGCCTGTCGTCGCTGACAGGGTCTGAATCGGACTGTGGCCGTGGTATGGTGCTATACCAGGATATGCTCCCGGCCGACGCGCACGGGATGACCGACGTGAAGAAATTGTCGAAGCAAAGAGACAGCGCAGCGGACCACGCGCAGATGAATAAGACTTCGGAAAGAGTGTGTGCCAGCTTGTGGGAGGTTCGCCAAAGACCCAATGGGCGCCCAAAATATTCGAGCTGCGTAGGGGGTCAGCGATCTGCCAAGCAAATTTGGCGTGGAGCCAAAACGCACATAGATCGAGGACATAACGTGGACGAGGGTCAGAGGAGCGAATATGATGACCAATGTCCTTCAAGGGGCCGGAATGAGTGGAGAGCAATTCTAAAAAGCGGGTAAACGCACGGGGAGCTGCCCAATTCCCCCATGGTCTGGAGGCGCTTCTCGAGGAAACGTATTCGAATAGCGATCGCGAGGGCGGCCGCGGTGAATGTAATGTTTATAATGCGAAATAACTGTGCGGTGTGAGCGGAAGCGAGGGATAAGGAGCGAGCAGACGTAACGCACCAGTGGTACATAGACATTAGTGAGAATGAATGCGCGCAACCGCTTCCGCCGCCGACGCCAGGGGGTGTAATTTTTGTGGGGGTCGACGGGGGTGTCTTCGTCGTCCTCGGTAAAGCCCGAGTCGCTGTTATGGCGGCCCGCCGGACCTTGAGCACCGACGCGGGAGGTCCAGGGCACGTCCCAGCCAGGGGTGACGTTGTGCTGGAGCGTGAAAGAGGGTTGCGGAGGGGTGGGGAGGGTGATGGAGAGGTTCCAATTGCGGTTTATGGAGGAAGCGCGAGACTGCTGTTTGTGGCGGCGCGGAGCAGTCATTCCGTCCCGCTGGGTGGGTAGCCATGAAATGGAACGGTCCTTGAAAGAGACGCTTTTCCGGTCTGGTTTCGGGGTAGCGTGGGGATCGAAGGTTGCATCGGAGTCGCCACGCGGGCGAGTAAAGGCCCACCAGCGACTGGGTTCGTTTGAAGCATAAGTTGATTGGAAGGAGACGACGGATGGACGCGACTCTGTCGCCTGGCGGGTTTCTTGAAAAGGTTGCTCATCGGTGGGAGATGGGGGTTCGTCCTTTGCCCAGGCTGGAAAACATGAGATGGTGATGGACGGTCAAAGCGAACATACGAGGGGAGGTTATGACTGATGGGACGGGTGGGGGTGCGGGACTGGCTGAATTCCTGGCGGTACGGACGCTGGGCGAGCGATTAATGCTCGAGGACGACGCCCGCAGGCTCATGGTGGTGGATCGCAGCAAAGGCCGAAAGAGGTCGAGACGGCAAATAGGTCACGCGACCTGTCTGTCGAGAGCGATAATCATCCACAAATCTCAACACAGAGTAAGTGCGTGTTTGAGTGCAAGGGTAGCCGGGGCCAAATATAAAATGGTTTATTGAATGCACTACGATAAAAAATACAGGACGCTGAGCGAAGGAAAAGAAATGGGACGTGGCCCTGCACAGTACTTGGCTGTACAGAAATAGCAAATGCAATGACTGATAATTTGCGCGAGGGAGGAAGAACGGACACAAGTAAGCGCAGTTGACCGCAGGGGCATAGCCTGGTCTGATTCCGAGAGCGTGGCGGCCCAAGCGGACTCAGACGGAGATGTATACGACTTGGGGCAGAGAAAAGGGCGTAAGCCGTACCAGGCCGAAATTTTGAATGGTTGACAGTGAGGAGTGGCGGGTTGCCATGCTCTGATCGATAAATGTCTCCAGTGCACTACATGGTAAATCCCGCGAACCCAAGAAAAGACATTGAGAATAGACACGATTGAAAAACTGGGAATAGATGAGTGGTAAAGACACTGAGAATAGATACGATTGGCGACAGAAACTGGGAATACATAGATGAGTGGCGAGGTGCAAGGTGGAAAGGAAAGAAAGTGCATCAGTGGCTGTATCAGTCGCACGGCTTGTCTCTTACCTCCAGGATGGAAGAATCCATGATACCCTCGCTCTCGTCCTCGGGCATAGGCTCACGCTTCGTCTCCCAGGACGACGTCGACACCGCAAAGGTTTCCGCCTCTCTCCCATCTTATTCTCCTTGTATTCACCCCTCCAGGCCCGCCGTGATGAGCAGTGGAAGGCTGCCTACGCCCGCCTGGGCATGGAGCCTCCCCCCCAACAGCAGGAGGACTTTGGCGATGGCCGCAGTCTCGCGGAAGTGAGCACAGCAAGCCCTCGTCTGCACCGTGTATTGACTCGACGCTTTTCCTGCTGGTGTGACGCGTAGAAACTCGCTGCCAACAAGGTACGTGCGCTGCTTTACAATTCGAGACTGCTTCGCTGACGCTCGTGCAGATCGCAAAGCAGGAGGAATGGGAGGAAAAGACAAAGCTCGCCAACCAATTCCGCGCGCTCGAGGAAGACGAGATCATGTTCCTCGACTCGATTCGCGAACGGCAGGAGGCCGAGGAACGCGAGCGCAAGAACAAAGATGGCGAGGAAGTACAAGGCTTCAAAGAGTACATCCGTCCTAACCTACTCACGCCTTTCTAACCTTCAGCAGAGCTGTCGCTGCTCGCACTAGTGCGGTGAATAATCCGCCCCCAATGGCGCCTAAACCTGTTGCTGCACCATCGAAACCCACGCCCCCAGCCCGGAAGAAAGGCCCGCTGAAAGGTGTGGTGGTAAAGAAGAAAGCCAAACCTGTCGCGGCCGCTGCGTCCAAGGATAAAATTGATGAGCAGCCAGACGATCAGCCCGACGCTAAACGGCGTCGAATATCGGAAGCTTAGCACCTTATCTGTACCCTCATTTATATTATCATCCACGCTTCGTCGCTGCACTCGGCGTTGGCGTCCAACGCACACGATTGAGGTCCTGTTCCTTCCCCTTCGACCCGTCCCACCGCGCCGTCCTGTCCATCGCCTCTGCTCTCCGCGCAGCAGCGGTCCCCATCGTGCTCCGGTCTAGTAGCCGTCGCGCCGCCGGAGTCAGACTCCCCGCAGCTTCTGACCGTCGTGGCGTCCAACTCGGCGGCGCCATCGACCCCTTCTTACCTGAAGCGCCACCGGGCGTCCGCATGATACCTGGTGTGCGCCCGCCAAGCCCCAGCAGTCCTGCCTTGACACGTAAGCTCTTGGACGCGTTGTTAGACAGTTTGTGCGAGATCGTTTCGCGCGACGAAGGGGCGGGGATATGGAAGGGTGTGCTCGGCGGCGGCAGATCCTCCGACTGCGATATTATGCGCGGCGTTGCGTTGAGCGTCCCCCAGGTCATCAGCTGCTTCACAGCCGCTGGCCCGAGCTCCGATGGCGTCGGGGAAGGTAGGTTCGGCACCAGCGAAAAGTTGTCGATGGTCGGCGATCGGGGTCGGTCTACAGCCGGATGAATAAAACGAAGGCGATGAGACGAGGGCAGACTTACAAGGGGTACCCATGATAGCTGCGTTTATGTGACTCCGGGTGGGACTTGGAGGTGCAGACATGGCGCGGGAATGCGGCCGTGAGTCGTCTTGCTCTGGAAGCCGAGTGCTTCCATGGACGATGGCACGAGGGTCGCCTGTGGGTTCTGTTGCTTTGATATGATACGGCGAGTCGTCTGCGTCTGGCGGGAACATGAGCGAATTGCGAGCCTGTTCATGGATTTAAAAATCAGTGATATAAGACATGAAGGAATATACCTTGAATTTCCACCCATCGACCCCGGCCGAGCGAGTATCTTTCCGAGGCGCCATAACGTCGACGGCATTTTCAGAGTTGACCACAGCAAGAGCGAGCTCAGGCTTTTCTTCGCCATCTGAATTGTCGTTCTCGTTCTCCTCATCCTCGCCTTCCTCCTTTCCTTTCTCTTTGACATCCTCAATGAGCCCTGCCGGCGTAGGCGCCTCAATGCGGAACTTCTCTCGCACACCCACAACACTCTGAGGCTCAATCAACAGACGCTCGCGGTCAGCGAGCAGCCGCTCCCGCTGCGCCTCTACGCGCTTCTGCGCATCCCACGCCCAGCCCCACTTCTCCTTGCGTTTGCGGTTCTCCTCGTCAAGGATTTGCGTGAAAGACGAGTTGTCCTCGGACGTGTAGCGCGCTTGGAAGTTGTCGAGGCTGAGGTCTGTGTCGTACCGCGGCCGCTTTGCCGCGGGCTCCCCGCGCGGCGTGCGCAGGGGCGTCTCCGCGGGGCCCATCCCGTATGGCGTCCGGCTAGGCGTCTGCAGCGGCCGCTGCGGCGTCGCGCCGACCTCCTCGAGGCGGCGAACAGATGCGTTTATGAGGTGCGGGTCCTGCGAGCGCAGAGCATCCAAATACTCGTTTGTGGCATCGAGCTGGACGAGTGACGGGAAGAAGTCGCGCGCGATGATCTTGGAGAGGGACTCCATGTACTCATCCTCTTCGAGCACCACCTGGCGATTCAGCGACCGCGAGCCAGAGCCAGAGCCAGACGCAACGGGGGTCATCGAAGTCATAAAGCAGAAGTGAAATGGATTAGGTAAGTAATTTCTCGTAAAAACACACATAATATATTCGTGCTACAGCATATACATTGAATCCTTACATTGCCGAGCTCCCTGACCGTGGCCGCATGCCCGACCCCTCTGGGTCCCCGGCGCTCTTGCGCCCACCCGTGCTCGTGCTGCTCGGCCGTCCGATCCGGCTCTGCGACAGCAGGGACGACGCAGGCCCCGCTTTCGGTGCCCGTATCGTCACATTTGCATGCGCCCCTGGTATCTGCGGCAGAGACTTGCCACTTTCGCCGTACTTGGCGCTCGCGAGCGACGAAGACGTGCCTGATGGTCGCGGTGGCGGGGGCATCGTCGTCGGTCTGTCTCGTGGTTCAGGCGGTGGCGGCATGGCGGTCGTACTTGCACTCAATACCCCCAACGAAGATCGTTTCGAGGAATACGGGTTGGGTGCTGATGGCCCCGTGGATCGCTTGAGCCCGCTGGCCCCCGCGGTAGAAGAATGTGCGTACAGACCCCCAGACGGAATCGGCAGGAAGGTCGGTGTCGCAGGTCGGGAGGAGGAAGAGGAGGAGGATGAAGGTATAGATATAGTGGCTGAGCCACCCGAAAGTCGTGATTGTGGTCGCTTGAGACCCCCCGTAGGCATAGTACTTTGGAATAAAGGATTGGATTTGTTTGTGGTGGTGGTAGCAGCCGCGTTGGACACAGCCGACGTGGAAGCTGCAGGACGGAACGGAATCATACCGAGGGGGCTCGACGCCCTTCGTCGTTCCCCTGATTTCGGTTTCGGTGGCGATGGTGAGTCTTCCATGATGAGAACCCACCCAGCCGAGTCGCGTTTCTTACTCTTGTCCGTTTCGCTTTCAGTGCTGCGCTTTGGTTGGTCGACGCTTCGTCGGGTCGAGGTCAGACTCTCCCAACTTGCCCGGACAGAAGGTTTGGCCGGTGCAGGTGCCGTAGAGCCATTGGTCATCGTCGACGCAGCAAGTGCATTCGGTGTCCGTCCAGTGATGCTGCCCATGCGCAATCGAGGGACGCGCGTGTGGATCTTCTGTTCGAGATTCCGTACTCGCGCACGCATCTCCGAAACCATCTGCACACCCTTGTTCTTTGAGGTCGTGCTTGAGGTGGAGTTAGTGCTCATAGTCGACGGATTACGGGCCGCAGGAGGACGATAATTGGGGGAGCGTGGGCTCGAACTATAAAGAGAAGGGAGAGTGCTGGAGCGGGCTATGCCCGAGCTTCCAGGTGGCGTGGACGTGCTGGATTTGTACGGCGCGGCGCCTGAGTGATTAATTAAGGCGGACTGGGCTTTGGCACGTGGAGTAGTATTATCCACCGACGGAAGGCTATCCGTGCTGGGAGACAGATCCTCGAGTTGAAGATCGGCAGGCGCGGGGGTGCTGAGGAGATCGTCGTCTGACTGAGGGGTAAGTTGGGGGAAAAGAGAGGAAGGAGCAATAGAAGTATTGTCCGAGGACGCGGTCTGCGCCGCTAATTGGTCTTTCAGTATGGAGACCTCTACATTGGCATCTGAGGGCAAGTTAGAGCTACCGCGCGGGATATGGATGGTGCGATGTACCTCTTAATTCGTCCTTGAGCCGCTGGCACTCTTCTTCAAGGTTTGCCTTGTCTAGGAGCTCATGCTCGAGCAGAATCTTCTCCTCCAGGGCGCGCGAGTATTTAGACTCTATGTCCGCCAAACTCGAGGACACGGCCCGCTCGTTGCGCTCCAGATCGTCGTTGCCCATTTCGAGCTCGCGCAACTGGACCTTGGTTTGCTGGTGCTCCTGCCGCAGCTTATCCAGTTCCCGCTGGAGGGTGGTTGTTGTCGTGTTGTGATTGGTCTGCAGGGACATGAACTTGGACTGCGGTGGAACGTTATAAAGTGGCCCGATAGTTTACAGCGGTGAGCACGCACCTTCCAGTCATCGCGCTCCGACTCTGCGCGCGCGACCTTGACCTTGAGATCCTGCTGGGACTTCTCCGTGCGCTGGAGTTCGGCCTCCAGCTCTGCTTCGAGGTCGCGGCTTGCGATGTGAAACTCGTCGAGCTCGGCGCGGGTCTCCGCGAGCATGTCGGCAACCTTGACAGGGCATGAGTGTTGCTATAGTGGTTTGCGACAGAGTATTGACCTCATTGTACTTTTCTCGCCAATCGTGAGACGAGGAGTAACTGAACGCGAGTGAACAATGGAGTGAGCTGGACAGAAGTAGTGATACCTGAGCTGGTTGTCGTCGAGAGACATGAGACGATCCCTGCGCAGAGGGTCCGCAGGAGAGAGCACAGCAGTCATTCAAGTAATGGTGCCTCGGCAACCGAGACCAAGTTTGTTATTGGTTGTGATTGAGTTTGCCATAAACGTCTCTCTCTCTACATATATACGCCCTAACTACACACTAATTGCTTTCTGGCTTTGCACACCTGCGCTTCTCGAGCTGCTACCAGTCAGAACAACTGGAAACGCATACACATCAACCAACGCACCTTGCCTGTCTCAAAACACCGCATCCTAACTACACACTAATTGCTTTCTGGCTTTGCACACTTGCGCTTCTCGAGCTTCTGGCAGTCAGAACAACTGGAAACGCATACACATCAACCAACGCACCTTGCCTGTCTCGGGACATCGCATCTCCTTCCAACTGGAAAGGGTCAAGAGAGGGAGATCAATAATACGAAAAATTCACCTCACGGGGACCATGGTCCTCCCCGCTTCTGATACCGCAAATACCACTCCCAAGTCATTTCTGGCTCAACATAAGCACAACAGCGATATTCTGTACATTATACGCACCTGGCAGTGGTCACAAAGTAGCTGCGCGCGTCGCCCAATGATATCTAGTGGCGTGGGTGAGGAGGCCAGGCACTGAACGCGCTGAGATCTTACCACGACGCCGCGCACAACGTCGCCGCCGCGAAACGAATCGCCAATCTTGACGCGGTCCTTTTCTGTTGCGCGGACGTCTTGCGACCGAACCACACCAGTAAATTCTTCGCCGGCGGGTAATGGCACGCCATCCACTACCGATATTGAGAGGGTTGCTTGCAGTGGTGACAGACGAGTAACAGACCCCAGTACGACCGAGTTGATTGCAGGGGGTCGGGGCCGTACGCGCGAGATAGATAATACCTACAATACAATTATTGAAACCGTCGCGAAAATTTAATATTGCACCAACCGCTCCCTCCTGCTGCGGCACACCGACCAAGCTGGCCCTCAGCTCCGAGTCCCTGGTGTATATTCCGCCACCCAGTTGAGGTGTGGGTCCGCTGCGAGGCAGCGGGATGGGCTGGCCAGGTAGTACGCAGTTGGACATGCAATTTTGTTTGGGGCAACCTGAGCCGATCCGGATACTTCCGCGTCAAATTTACAGCGGCCGTTCCTTCTCTTCCACCATGGCATCCCTTGCTCGCGTTTTCGCCCGCCGTGCGTCGTTTTCTCGTCTCTCTTCTCTGCTAACCAGCCTTGGATGCAGGCCTGCATGCCTCCGCGCGGCGGAGTGCCCTCACCCAATTTAATATGCCTGCAATGAGTCCCACAATGACTGAGGGCGGCATTGCTTCCTGGAAAAAGAAGGAGGGGGAGACCTTCGCCACCGGAGACGTTTTGCTTGAAATCGTGAGCACCACCACACGCGACCCACCGCTTTCTCTGTCCTGAGCCAGACGCCAGGAAACCGACAAGGCTACGATTGATGTCGAGGCCACAGAGGACGGTGTTCTTGCAAAAATCATCGTACGCGTCTTCTTTGCTTGCTATTTCTTTCCTAATGTCTCCCACAGGCCCAGGACGGCGCAAAAAACGTCCAGGTTGGCGCAGCCATTGCGATCGTCGCGGAGGAAGGTGATGACTTGTCTGGTGCTTCGGATATGGCGTCCAAGGCATCCTCGGCCCCTGCACCAAAAGCCGAGTCAACACCCGAGCCTCCCAAGGCCGAGTCTGCTCCTTCCCCGCCAAAATCCTCCTCTTCCAGTGCCTCATCGAAGGAGAAAGCAGACCTTCCTTCAAGCAACCGCATATTTGCATCCCCCATTGCCAAAAAGATTGCGCTGGAGCGCGGCATTCCTCTCGGTCAACTAACTGGATCTGGACCCGACGGACGTATCATTCGAGAAGACGTCGAGAAATACCAGCCATCTGCTGCGTCCGCGACCAAATCCTCCGCGACGTCTCAACCTAGTGCTGCTCAGCTGCCCGACTACGTCGATACTCCCATCTCGAACATGCGCCGCACCATTGGTACCCGTCTGACACAGTCGAAGCAGGAGTCACCGCACTACTATCTCACCGTCGATATTAAGATGGACAGGGTTCTGAAACTGAGGGAGGTGTTCAACAAGACGTTGACGGAGAAAGACAAGTCCGCCAAGCTGAGCGTCAACGATTTCATTGTCAAGGCGGTAGCTTGCGCTCTGGCCGATGTTCCCGAAGCCAACTCGGCCTGGCTCGGAGAGGTTATCCGGACGTAGGACATTCTTTCCCTTCTATTCTTGGTTCTGTTCTCAAGCTAGTTCAATAGATATAAGAAGGCGGACATCTCGGTCGCTGTCGCTACTCCCACCGGGCTCATTACCCCCATCCTTAAGGATGCAGGCTCTAAAGGCCTGGCAACCATCGCCGCCCAGACCAAGGCCTTGGCGAAGAAAGCCCGCGACGGTAAATTGGCACCCGCGGAATATCAGGTGCGTCGTTTGTTGTTCAGTCTGAACTCTACGCTGACCTTGCACAAGGGAGGAACATTCACCATTTCCAACTTGGGCATGTTCGGTGTTTCCCACTTTACAGCCATTATCAACGCCCCGCAATCCTGCATTCTCGCCGTCGGGTCGACGGAGGCCACCCTTGTTCCTGCCCCCGAGGAGGAGCGAGGTTTCAAGACAGTGCAGATTATGAAGGTTACGCTGAGCTCCGACCACCGGATAGTAGATGGGGCTATTGCCGCTCGATGGATGGCTGCGTTCAAAGGGTACATGGAGAACCCATTGACCTTTATGCTCTAGATTCGCGTAGTCTCTCGGGGCCTCCAAAATTTTATTCGTGCGAATGCTTTATAGATCTAATTCAACCATGCATTTCCTATTTGGTTTAACAAGCCCACAGCGGAAAGGCGAGGTATTCAATTGACCATAGAGTAGAAGCCGAAGATCTAAGTACGACTCAGGTGGGATGGACCATTATCTGTTCGTCTAACTTTTGGTGGATTCAACGAGACATTATGCACGGGTCTGCTATCCGGCCAAGCCGCCAGGAGCAAACGTGAGCGCGAACTCCACATAATGGTGGCCCCGGGCCCGGCTCCGAAAGATAGGCAGACGTCGCTATAACTTAAAATTGCGATTGGCAGCCTTGTATTTTGGATGTACACTATATCTAACTTACCTGTTCTGAGGGGAAAATTCGTGATGGATGAGGTTGACATTTCATTGGGTTTAATTTCTCTGAGGCGGTCAAGGTGAAGTAAATTGTAGTACTCACAAGCCTCAAAAAAAGTAAAATGTTCAGGTTGTGTCAAGGTTGTGTTCAGGTTCAAGCCATTTTTGATCACATCAGATCATCCTCAGACCATCCGTCGGACTTGCCGAAAACCAACTACTTACATCAATGCCCGGACGCGTTCGCAAGATCACGCTCAAAAATCCTGGTCTGAACCTTTGAATATGCGAAGCAATCTTCTAACTCGGTCCAGATCGGCCATACTTGGCAATCGGTTTAGAAGGATCTGCCAACAAACTGGGTGCAGGTGTAATCAAGCACTTTGTGGACGGCTCTACGGCCGTCCTATCTAACATCCGACACACCTACATCACCCCACCTGGCGAAGGATTTCAGCCCCGCGACACTGCGCTGCACCATCGTGAATGGGCGCTGAAAGTCATCAATGACTGCTTGGACAAGGCCGAGGTTTCCATGCACGACGTCGATTGCATTTGTTATACCAAAGGTATCCTAACGCTTGTGACATTAAATACGCCTTTGACCCTTTGATTGAGGACCTGGTATGGGTGCGCCGCTACAATCTGTCGCGCTGGTGGCTCGAACGCTATCGCTTTTATTCAACAAGCCTCTCGTTGGGGTGAATCATTGCGTCGGTCGTACGTGCCTCAAAAGGTTCGGAATTCAGACTTGATCTAAGCAGATATCGAAATGGGCCGCGAAATCACCGGCGCGCAAAATCCCGTCGTCCTTTATGTTTCGGGCGGAAACACTCAAGTGGTTGCATACTCGCGTCAGTGCTACCGAATATTCGGCGAAACTTTGGATATTGCTGTTGGAAACTGTCTTGATCGCTTTGCCCGTGTCATCAATTTGAGCAACGACCCGAGTCCAGGATATAACATTGAACAGGAGGCGAAAAGGTACAGCCTCTGCCTTTGAACATCGTAGGTGATCTTATGAGCGGAACTATAGAGGAAAACGTCTGCTTTCGCTACCATACACGACCAAGGGCATGGATGTTAGCTTCTCGGGGATACTAACGTCAACGGAGGCGTACACTTTTGACAAGCGGTTTCGGGCAGATGGGCAGCCACGGAATCCCAACGACGAAGATATTATCACGCCTGCTGACCTTTGTTTCTCCCTTCAAGAAACCATTTTTGCGATGCTGGTAGAGATTACAGAACGTGCAATGGCCCATATTGGGAGCAAGGAAGTTCTCATCGTGGGAGGTGTTGGTTGTGAGTCCCCGAATATTGTATTCTCGACATCATTTATAGTGCGGCAGCAAACCAGCGTTTGCAAGATATGATGGGTATCATGGCGCAAGAACGTGGGGGAAAGGTGTTCGCCACAGATGAACGGTAAGTCCACCAGTCAAATATTCTTGGTCATTCTGACGATGATTCAAGTTTCTGTATCGACAACGGAATCATGATTGCTCAGGCCGGCCTTCTCAGCTTCCGTATGGGCTTTGAAACATCATTGCAAAAGAGCACTTGCACTCAACGGTAAAGGTTGGCCAGCCCGTCAACGGCAATGTCTGATATCTGCCAATCTTTAGTTTTCGAACAGATGAGGTTCATGTTTCTTGGCGAGCATAAACGGCACAAAGCTTTAAATGAAACAGCTTTGTACACACACATTCATCTATAGTCTAATTCCCCGTCATCATGAGGTGACCGTGGCGGACACCAGCTTCCATCCCTCTACATCCTCGGCTCGCAACTTCTCGTACACCTTGTCGTACTGAGCCCACCACCAGTTATTCACGACTTGATACTCCTTCGACTCTCTCCCATGCCAGGGTTTATCGGCTAGAATATAATGCACGCATCGGGCAACATCGTCATCCCACATTGAAGCGTGAATAGTGCGAAGAGTCTTGAGGGCATTGTAGTACCAAGGAAGCGCTGTCCATTTGCCTTCGAAGAATACGGTGAGGAGATCCTGGTCTGGGAAGCTGAAGGTAGGGACACGTTCGTCGGTCGCAAGGAAGTGATACAGGTTCTTGGCGAGCTCTCGGGATGGTTCAAGGACTACCGTCCCGGAGTTGAGCTGACTGTAAGGACGAGGCTGTGCGACCGGAGTAGGCGGATGCCCTGTGGGAGTAGAAACGGCGGAAAAAGCACAGTTTTCGGGTATCCTGATGTTTCCATAAGCGCCTGCTCCCATGTGAAGGGAAGATCGGTCACCAGTCATCGGGATAGTGCGGGAATTTACGCGGGTTACATGCACAGACATGAGTAGCTGCAATCCCGCCAGGCGGCAACGACACTTCCATCAAATCGTCTATGTTTCCCTTGACGAGCATATCGGAGTCAAGAAGAACAACTCTCTGAAAATAACGTTTGAAAATTTTGAGTCAGATCAACAAGCTTGGGGAGAGCGCACATCGAATTCTTCTAGCTCGAAAGCTCTGAAGATACGTCAGGGCAATTTCTACCCGAAGGCAATCAGGACTTGCCGCAACTTGGTCCATGTATCGTGGAATCGTGCATCGGCTGGACTGAGATTATGGACACCCTCTTCGGGTTGCAAGGACTGGATGTCTCTGATAGGAATCCCCCGCTTCTTGAGAACGTCGCGACCCTCTTGCGGCAGTTCCGGAGTCACCATAACCACAAGAGGGTACTTAGATTGGGCGTCTCTGAGCCCATCGTCCAGTACGAGTGTCCCAGCGAGGTATGAAACCTTTGTGAGCAGGGTAACATAGGCAGCATTTCGAGTCATTCCCACTGAGGTGCACACGGCTTCTGGCGGGACTGGGGCGTTCTATCTCGCCGCAAACGAGCTTTTGGTGCGAGAGCAGGTGCCGTAGCGAACGGAAGTCAAAGTTGAGGAGAAGATCGATTAAGGTGCAATGTGCAATAACGCAGATCCTTGCACTTCACCCATTCCCGTCAGCGTTTTGCCTCGGCAGATGCAAGATACAGCCAGTGGAACCAGGAATTGGGGTAGCAAAGAATATAGAACGAAAGAAGCAAGCATACAGAAATGGAAATCACTCAAATCACACAGGATATTGGGGAAAATATGCCCACAGTCGCGCGAATGCATATGCTCTCATAGATATGCTCATAATACTACTGGATAGCCAGGGTAAAATAAAAGCCGTTCAGAGGACGGCCACTGATGGTGCAGAGGAAAAGCCAGTGGATTCAAGGGATTGATACACGGGTACGACAGAATAGCAAAGACAGGTCAACGCAGCCGACTGGATTAATGAGTGCGATCATTAGACGATATTCGGAGCGGATATTGGTAGTGGACGCACCGTGCCTCACGCTCACTCTCAAGCAGTGCGAGGATGTCTTTTTCACGAACGGGGCCCTTGACGTTCCGGATGATAGTGCGAGTGGTGTCGTCCATGAATTCGACACGGACTTGAGTGACACCTCCTCGGGATCCAGTCCTCCCTAAGACCTGCGAAAGACTTGAGTACGCGCACACATGCAGCGAGCTACGTGAAGAAAGACCTTGATGACGGTAGCGAGTTTGACGGGAGCTTTGGAGGAATCCTAGAGAATAGGTCAGTTGGGCCAAGATATCGCGACTTTCTGGGGGCACACCATTTTGAGGAGAGGGCAAGTCGACGAGGAGGACTTTTTTGTGTGGACGTGCGAAAAAGGTAGGATTTTCAATCGGCGATCGAAATTTCGGCGTTTGCCGTGATGAACTGAATAGTTGTACAGAATCTTATTTACACCGAATATATTCTACTTTATGGCAACGTCTATAACTATGTCTCCGCTGCCAGAGTCGTCGAATCGTAGTTGGTAAGTAATTTCTTGGCCTTGTTCTCCGTGCCCTTACCCCGCAGTACGTTCTCAATATAAAACTCCCCAGCCTATAGCGGTCAGTGGCTCGCTTCCCCAAGGTTATAATATCAGATCTCACCTTGTAACTGCTGCGAACAAGGGGTCCGCTCGCTACGTAAAGGAACCCTAAATCCTCAGCGACCTTTTTCCAGTTGTCGAACTCTACGGGTTCGACATAGCGATCAACCTTCATGTGTCCCTTGGTCGGCCGCATGTACTGTCCAAAAGTAACAACATCGACGTCTACTTTACGCAGCTCTGAATTATTTTGAGCGAGGAAGACCTCCAAAACAATATGACGGACCTTTGAGGGCATGCATGATCTGCTCCTCCGTCTCACCGAGACCGAGCATTATGCTGGTCTTCGTGATCCGGACACCCGCCTTTTTAGCATGCTCGAGGACCTTGAGACTTCCTCGGAAGGTTGCGCGGCGGTCTCGCACGTAGGGTGTTAATTCCTCGCTCGTCTCAATGTTATGTGCGTAAACGTCGAGCCCTGATTGGGCGACGATGGAAACATCGTCAAGAGACCCGCCAAAGTCTCCGGTGAGAGCCTCAACGAGAATATGTGGCGCCCTGTACCATGGTTAGTACAATGTTTGAAGAGCGGGGGCCACTCTCACTTTTGCTTGATCTTTCGGATGGTCTCGGCGAAATGATGGGAACCTCCGTCAGCGAGGTCTTTCAAAATGACTTTAGTGAAAAGTAGAGTTCGCCAGTGAGACGACAAACCATCACGATCGACAGTGGTGAGCACGATGTAGCCCAACCCCCAGCGACTTATAGCCTCTGCCGTATTCTCCGGCTCATGCGGGTCTAATGGAGGAGGGGCCCTCGACGTCTTTACCGAGCAGAACCGGCAACCACGAGTGCATGTATCACCCATTAACTAAGGAGTGACGTCTGAGTAAAAGGTGAACCTGCCAGCTAGAATTTAGGGTCACCATTATTGTTGCAGTGGCTGCACTGCGTCCTTCCGCCTCGGTTGCGCCCGGTTTACCGCCCCAACAGTCTCCTATATTCGGACAGCGTGCCTCCTCGCATACGGTGTGGAGTCCGAGGCCCCTGAGGTCCTTCTTGATACTTTTGAAGGAGGCTCCGGATGGAATGGAGGTTTTGAGGTGCGCCGGAAGCCTCGGTCTGGACAAGACTGAGCACCCCGAAAATTACATGCTATCCAAGCACAGCTCACCCTCGTGCGTTTCCGAGAACGACTCGGGTTGGCGGAGCATCTTCCGAGATAAAATCGTCGAGAGAAGGGCCAGCAGCTAAAGTATCTCCGAAGCTGGATTTTGTACCAGTGGAAGGTGCTGCCGTGGCCAGAGAGCGGACCTGGGTTAGCGGCATTCGCTTTATTGCGCGCAACACTGAGGAGGTTGCACCCGACATTGTAAAGCGGAGGAGAAAGTAAGACTCAGCTCGGGACGTCGGACCGATCGGGTGCCCGAACACCGCCACCAGGCCTTCTCTTCCCAACCATGAACGCGCTGTCGCGCCGCGAGGAAGAAAATCTCCTCAAAATCACGAAGGAACGGGCTCTGAAAGAATGTCATGAGGTAGTGAAAGGTACGAGACGACAATAGTCCTCCGTTCTTACTCTGACGCGGAGCAAGCCTTCGCCGATTGTGTTACCGGACGAACTGTATCCGCTGCGTGGGTCTGCAGAGGCCAGCTCCACAAGATGGAGGAATGCATGCTATTATAGTGCGTGTTCGTGCTAAAATTGGGTTTTCCGGCTCATTAGCTCTTAGCACTGGCCCGGAGCCTTATGAGCGCGTGCGCGCGGAGTACTTGCGGTTACGGGCCGAGCAGCGAGCAGCAAAAATTCGCAACGCGGAATCTACGCCCTCATAATTGTAGTAAGATGCTCCGTGTTTGATCAAGTGAATTGACACCATGGTCTTTCCAATGATAATATTGTACAGCGAACGTGCGTTCCGGCTTCATTTCTTCCCGCCAGCAGCCTCCCATTGTTTTTCGAGGGCCATTAGAGAAGAAACAAGTCTAGAAGAGTTGAATCAATGGAATGGGGAAGGAAACAGAAGACGAACCCGAATATGCCAACGACACCATCGTTCACGGTGCTGTATCCGAGGCTGGTCGCCGGATTCCACAGATCCAGAGCGTCAATGATGAATTGGTGACGCACTGCAGCGCGCGCGCTGTCGAAAATTGAATGAGTTTCTGCTACCGAATGCGCCATTGCGTAACTGACGTTGCGATGGTGCGGAGTCTCGCTTCACAATCGGCCTCAAGCCCAAGATCCTTCTCCCCGTGTCGCTGAACTTGCAACAGCTTGGTCTCTCGTGTCAATCTCACGATCTGTTGGCAAATTATCCAACACCGCAGCGCAAGAGCATCTCTCAGCGACGTACTTTGAGGGCAGCATTGGCGATGCTCAGAAGAATTCCGGCCAGCCATGCCCTGTTCGCTATTCTGCCGATTTTTGCCGCCGTAGCCGGTTGGAAATTCGCAAATTTTATGGATTGCGCCTGAAGGTGGTATAAGTCACTTGGTCGGATGTTATCAGATCCGGGGTTACCCAAGAAAAAGTGTCGAAGAACAGGTAGAGAAAGTAGGCTATTTGGCGTGCTATAGCAGTTATTTGCTCCAGGGGAGGTGCAGATGTCAACGCGGCACGCAAAGCGGCTTGCAGATGTTCCATGGGCTTGCCGAGTCGCAGGACTGTCTGTCTACTTAGTCCGGCCAAATATGCGATGCGGGGATGACCAACGCTTTCTAGCTGTCCCGAGATGAGATTTAAGTGCGGTCCAACGCGCGGCATCAACCTTGTCGCCTCGGGAGATCAAATACCACGCATAAAAGCGCGCAAAGTTTTGGACAGCACGGTAGGCCTGTATTTCGTGTATGACTGGTCCCGCTACCGCTACCGTAAAGTGGAACTCACCTTGTCCCTGCCGAGGGTTGTAGCGCCGACCTTGATGCTGTGGGAGACAGTTGGGTGAAGCACGACTTGCGCCGCGATGTTGGCCATGGTTGAGATTCTACTTGTGTGCAAGTGTGGAGGTACTCAGAAAGATGTGGAGGTCTATATGATGTAACTCTATGTACTATGTAGCCGCTCATATTTTTCACGTGTTTCTCTCATAAACGCCGATCGCAGCTTTCAGTGGCCGGTCCGAGTGACTGAGTCCGAATCATCGTTTTTTTTTTCTCTTTGCAAAAACGCCATACGGTCTGGTCTGTCGACGTCTGGTGCGGTCGACAATGAGATGTAGATATGTTTTTATGATACTCTAATAGGCCATTTCTAAACTCACTCGCCCGTTTGTGATGGCAAAGGAAAACAGAAAATAAGTCCATTGCAAGAATTGAATTCAGCCGTAGTTGACGTTAAATAACGTTGACGGGAGTTAGAGGGACGTTAAAGCGTGCGGAGATAAATGGAGGCTACAATGCCAGTGTGTCGAGCTTTGCCGGCCGGTGCCGCTTCTCCTGCCTCTCAAAGTGCGTCGGAATATTCCTGATGAGTCCTGATGGTGAACGGCGTTTTGTTGCACTTTCAGCGTTCAACGTTCAACGCCAAGGACCAAGGTGCCAGCATCAATTCCGGGAGAAATCGGCCAAACTCGGACATCTTCGTGTTCGCATCGGGAGAAATCGGCGAAAAATACCTTAATCCGAGAACGCGGCAAGTTAAGCGGCTCTTTTTCAAGTTTGTGCACCTTCTCTTGGATACTAACCGGCTATGGCCACCCGACTGACCTGGGCCAACAAGGTATCGCCATGTCGTTTGACTTGGACTATTTAGATCTCTCTCACACGTGATACACACTCCATAGGCCTTAAAGCACTCATCAGGTCGAGTTCGTCACCGTTACATCTCCACCACTTCCTTGCTTATGGTCCGTCCAAGAAACTCTGCTTCGCCCCATTTAATGACTCGTCTAGTCCAACCAACAATTCCGAGTCGAAAAAGACACCTTTGGCGAACTCCAGGTTCCCGTCGATCGCTATTGGGGCGCGCAGACCCAGCGGTGGGTAGCCACACGTTTCCCCGGGGATAAACGTTTATTGTCCCAGATCTCTGCAAAACTTCGATATCGGCGGGCCCACTGAGCGCCTTCCCCCACCCCTAATCAAAGCCTTTGGTGTGCTCAAGAAGGCCGCGTCTGTCGTCAATGTTGGCTACGGCATGGACCCAAAAGTTGGCGAAGCCATCCAGCAGGCCGCGGATGACGTCGGTCCCTCGCCACTTTTCTGCACTCCAGTTGTTCATCCCTCGACAGGTCATTTCTGGCAAACTTATTGACCACTTCCCGCTCGTGGTCTTCCAGACTGGCAGCGGAACGCAAAGCAACATGAATGTCAACGAGGTCTGTCGACCGTCCGCATAATTCACCATCTTCCCTCAATCTCGCAAGGTCATTTCAAATCGTGCCATCGAGATTCTTGGGGGCGAACTCGGTTCGAAGAAGCCCGTGCACCCCAACGATCACGTTAACATGAGCCAGAGCAGCAACGACACGTGAATAATCCGCCAATTTTCGGATTCCAATGCTTACAGGACCTTTGTAGCTTCCCCACTGCAATGCATGTGGCGGCTGTTACCGAGATCAGCAATTCTCTTATCCCTGCCCTGACAGAATTACGAGACGCGCTGGAGGTCAAATCCAAAGCCTTCGATCACATCATTAAAATAGGTCGCACACATCTGCAGGTACGCTTTTTTTTGACCCGTTGCGAAAAATTATGATAACATAAATCTAGGACGCAACACCCCTGACGCTCGGCCAAGAATTTAGCGGATATGTCCAGCAAATAACGAATGGAATTGAGCGCGTCAAGGATACCGTCCCTCGCCTCAGCTGTCTTGCGCAGGGTGGAACTGCGGTTGGAACCGTGAGTTACACACTGGCATTTCCCACCCTGCCTCACATTTTACGGAAAACAGGGTTTGAACACAAGGAAAGGATTCGACGTCAAAGTCGCCGCAGAAGTGTCTAAAATCACCGGTTTACAATTCGTTACTGCCCCAAACAAGGTATACAGACGTCTCAAGCTTCCTTATTTTTCTCACCAGAACACAGTTTGAAGCCCTGGCCAGCCACGATGCACTTGTGGAGACGCACGGTGCCCTCAATGTTGTCGCTTGCTCCCTCATGAAAATTGCCAACGACATCCGGTACCTCGGCTCCGGTCCCCGTTGCGGGTTTGGAGAGATCAGTTTACCTGAGAACGAGCCGGGCAGCAGTATTATGCCAGGGAAGGTCAACCCCACGCAATGCGAGGCCATAACCATGGTGGCGGCGCAGGTCATGGGCAACCAAACGACCGTCAGCATAGCCGGTGCCAGTGGGCAATTCGAGGTGCGTTAATTTAACGAAGCAGCAACGATGTCTCATTGCAAGATGCCAGTTAAATGTGTTCAAACCGGTCATCATCAAGAACGTACTGCAAAGCATCCGGTTGTTGGCTGATGGTATGCGGCCAGTGTCTGTCCCACTAGTGTGGTTCTGACCAATTCCAAGGTTCGCGCTCTCTGACCAAGAACTGCATTGTCGGCATCGAGGCAAACGAGAAACGGATCAACACGCTGTTGAATGATTCTCTGATGCTGGCGACGATTCTCAACAGCCATCTGGGCTATGACAGTGTGTCATGTTTCTCTCCTCCGTTTGGGGCAATGCTAAGTATAGCCAGATGTCGCAAAATGTGCGAAGAAGGCGCACAAGGAGGGTACGACGCTGAAGGAGGCGACGGTGACGCTGGGGTTCCTGACGGCGGAGGAGTTTGAGGCGAAAGTTCGGCCGGAACTGATGCTGTTCCCCGACGAATAGATGATCCCCTAGGGATCAGACCAAATTAGGTAACAGGCAGTCGACTTGGGAGTTGGGTGATGGTAATACAAAGATAAGACGAGCACAAAAAGCAAAGTTAAGAGACGAGCATTAGGAAAGTTATCGGCGAAAATGAGCGAGAGCTGGTGGGAGAAGCAGTCGGAGGAGGTTCGAGGTTGGCTGAGCGGAAAGTGTCAAACCTTCTTGGATCCCGATTAGGGAGGACCATCGAATGACACGTCTTAGTGGGCGGCCGTGTGTATTTAAGGGTACTCTGCCGTCTTTGTCCTGTGCTTCATGTCGCTCAGTCGAATTCTCAACAACGACGAGCCGTCTCCCTCTCCGGCTCTACCGTCCTACCCACCCCCGCGTCCCATCCATGCCGATTCTTCGGCGTCCTCCAGCAGAGCGTCGCCGCCGAGATCCCACCCACAGCACCACCACCCAGTAGAGCCCCAGCCGTACCCTCAAAAGCCTTTTCCCCCGCCGGCTGCCTATCCATATCCTGTAGATTGGCCTTTAAATGACATTCGGACTCCGGACGGTGACAAACGGCGACGGGAGGATGTTGTTGAGTTCAGTGCGCCCACACCGCGACGCGTGAGTGTCATCCCGCCTTATTCGCCAGTGTTGACGCAGGTCCTTAGTTTCCCTCGTACAAATCAGCTTCGAGCGAGGCACCTGTCACTGTTCCGTCTGAGCCACTGAAACGGGCGTCCCAGTATTATAGGACTATCGACGACGACCCTCAGCGCGAACAGCTCGAGCATCTGGCCCAACTAGCATCCTCTGATCTCGAGGACTGCGAGGATGTGTGGATTGAGGAACTGAGTGACTATATATTGGAAACACAAAAACGGCAGAATGAGGTCGAGAAATGGTTCGAAGCGAGTGTGCTGGTGAGCAGGCCTGCCAGTGACCCCTCTGCGTTGATTGACCCTCATGCGCGCAGGAACGCAATTCGACTGTTGCACAAGCCATGTCCCACCACTATGCTGCGAAAATGGCTAGCTTGCCCTCATCTAACTCCCAGGGGAATATCGTCGAGGTGGACTCGCGAGGTATCTCCCCGGAAAGCGACTACGACTACAGCGTCGATAACGGAGGGTACGAACCTCCGGAGCCGCCTCGTCGTTTCGACGACGGCCTGCATGAATTCGAAGGCTACACTTCGTCTGTCAGGGATCTTCCTCCCGCTCCGCCACCAGCGTATCCCGCTTCACGGAACAAAGGGAAGGGTAAAGAGGTGCCGAAACGCGCCTCTGGCGTTCTCTCGGATGCTAGCAGCGACGTCGAAGTTACGACGACAACAACGAAGAGAGGACGGCCCGCGAAAAAAAGGAAGGTTGACGCGAATCCGATTGATGAGCCTCCACCTATGATTGCGGATGGGGTGGATCCGGGCCCCGAGTGGATCGCGACTCCTCCGCTATATGTACCTCCCCAAAAACCACCAACCGCGGCGCGACAGCTCGTTTCCAACGGTCTTGCCGCCGCGCCGAAACCTCCGCGGAAGAAGCCCGGGCCCAAAAAGAAGGGGGGTTTTGGTTCCGAAATCGATCTCGAAATTGCCTCCCAGGCGCCCTCGATATCCAGCGACATTACACCGGCTCTGTCTCGACCGACATCCCCCACTCTTACATCTACCTTTTACTTCGAGCAGGATGAACCAATACCCCCGCTTAAAAAGGCCAAAAAGGTCGACGACGGCGTCATACTCAAGCGCCTTAAGACTCTGGAAGAATCTCAACGGAAAGTGTGGACCAACATTGCGAGACGAGAAGTCGCGAAGGCGAGTCTTTGCATACACAGCGGATAAGACATTTTTCTAATCCTCATGGTAGGTCTACAAATATCACGTTCTCGGTTTCCATGCAAAGGTCAACCAAGCGGAGCGACTTGCCAAAGTTGTGTCTGTGCAAGCCCGGAAACCCTTTTCCAAAACGAACAAATCGACCAAAGATACGCAAACCAAGGGTAAACGCTTGATGCGCGAAATGCAGGTCTTCTGGAAGAAGAATGAGCGCGAGGAAAGAGATGTCCGCAAACGGGAACACAAGGAGGCCATGGATCGCTTGAAACTCGAGGAAGAGAAGCGAGAGGCTGCCCGCCAGGCGCGCAAACTCGAGTTTCTCATCAGTCAGACAGAGCTCTACAGTCATTTCGTTGGGAGCAAACTTAAAAGTGAGACTATTATTCTTATTCGTGGAATGTCGCTGATGGTGCGGCTCAAGCCGCCGAGATGGAAGGTGATGGGGAAGCCCCAGCTGCTCCTGCTGGTGCGGATATCGAGGATGTTGATCCCACTGCGTTGCGCGACATCAATTTCGATGATGGTCTGTCTACCTCGCCATTGATAGGTGTTAGTAATATTAATTTTCTTCAGACGATCAACGGAACTTGCACTTGCATGCCCGTCATAACGCTCAGGAAGCCATTTCCCTCGCCAAACAACGTGCCCAACAGTTTGATGTTCAAGCGGCTTTGGAGCGCAAGACCAACGAGGCTCTCAAGCTCGCCAAAGCTCAAGCACACATCCATGATTCCAAAGACGAGATCATGGAATCTGCCACGGGCACACCTTTGGTTGACTGTAGGTTTTGACTCCGATTCCTCGTGCTCCCCACTCACAGAATTTTTCCAGTGGATTCGGACGAACTGAACTTCCAAAACCCCACGTCGCTGAGCGGGCCCCTGACCATTGGTCAACCCAAGATGCTGATGGCCCAGCTGAAGGAGTATCAGTTGAAAGGCCTCAATTGGCTCGCCACCCTCTACGAGCAGGGGATCAATGGCATCCTCGCTGATGAGATGGGCCTGGGCAAGACGGTACAATCCATCTCGCTGCTCACATACCTCGCGGAGACACACGATATCTGGGGACCTTTCCTCGTGGTGGCGCCGGCGTCGACGCTGCATAATTGGCAGCAGGAGATCACTCGATTTGTCCCCGGCTTGAAGGCATTGCCATATTGGGGTAATGTGAAGGATCGTGCGACGTTGCGCAAGTTCTGGAGCAAGAAGGAGATCACTTACAACAAGGATGCACCTTTCCATATCCTGATCACTAGTTATCAGCTGGTACGTTGAGCGTTTCAATTCTGTGCCGATCTAGCTAAGTTTCAAATGCAAGGTCACTCAAGACCAGCAGTACTTCCAAAGGGTCAACTGGCAGTACATGATCCTTGATGAAGCGCAGAATATCAAAAACTCGTCCAGTGTGCGGTGGAAGACTCTTCTTGGATTCCACTGCCGCAATCGACTCCTCCTCACTGGAACTCCCATCCAAAATTCCATGCAAGGTTCGTACCTTTTCTGTGAGGTTGATGACGGCACTGAGAGCGAGCAGAATTATGGGCACTTTTGCACTTCATCATGCCCAGTCTGTTCGACTCGCATGACGAGTTCAATGAATGGTTCTCCAAGGACATCGAGAATGCTGCGGAGAACAAGGGTAGCAAGCTCAACGAGCATCAGCTACGCCGTTTACACATGATCCTCAAACCTTTCATGTTGCGGAGAGTCAAACGGCATGTACAAAATGAACTTAGTGAGAAGGTGTGTTGTTAGGGCCCAAGTCTGGCTAGTCCTCGGCTGATCCTTTGAGATAGATCGAGAAGGACATCTACGTCGACTTGAGTGCACGGCAACGAGCACTTTACAAGGCTTTGCTTGCCAACGTCTCCGTTGCAGACTTGTTGGAAAAGGCTGCTAACATAGGGGATGTAGATTCTGCTCGTTCTTTGATGAATTTGGTTATGCAGTTCCGAAAGGTACGTGTTCTCTCCCTTCCTTATGGTTCCATGCTTACCGTCTTTGAAGGTCTGCAACCATCCAGAACTCTTTGAACGAGCAGATGTGGTCGCGCCCTTCTCATTCTCCCGGTTCGGCCGGCCCGGGCCCCTCATGCGCGAAGGGGATTTCGTCTCGTTGGGGTATTCGACTCGAAATCCAATCGAGTTGACAATTCCGGAACTGCTTTATCAAGACGGAGGTATCCTCAGCGTCCCGTCGGAAAACTCTACCTCTCTTTCACACAGTAGTTGCTTAAGTAAACTCTTGAATATTTGGTCAACAGATTGGATCCATCGTTCGATGTACGACGAAGGTGCGTCCATCTTTCATAAGCACTGAGTATGAGCTGATTATGTGTCCAGTTTCCTCTTCTTTCTCTTTCTTGCGATTGCTGGGCTCCTCGGCAGAAGAAGCTCACGCTCTTCACTTGTCTCCTTTGATCAGCCGGCGACTCGCAGCGGTCCGCGACGAAGCGAGCGCTGTTGATGGAGCTCCCTATTATTCGTAGGTCGTTTCTATCTAGTCTTGTCTGCGCACTGACCTCGCCAAGGGATCCCATGTTCGCGGCGTATTCTTCAAGAAGCCCTCTCCACATACCAGCAGCATCGTCTCGCCTACGATGTCTGGATGTTGCAGAAGGTTCACCAGACGTCAGGTCCATCTCGCAATCTGCCTGGGCTCAATCTTGCCTGTCACGGCCTGAGTTGAAATGGTTTGTGCCTCCTGCTGTTGCTCCTGCTATTGCATTGCACTGCAGCGATCGGACTTTCCTCGAGTCCCAAGCTCAGTTGCTCGACGGCCCCTTGGAAACACTTGCACTGTATGGGTTGTCCCCGGAGCTGAGAGAATCAGAGGAAGCCTGCGACCGATATCAGACTCTCATGTTTGGTCTACCCCCCGTCGGCCTCGTCGGAAACTCTACTGCTGATCAGCTGCCGTTGTCGACGATGCAAGTTCCAGAGGCAAAGCGACTCATCTATGATTCGGCGAAGCTCGCCCGGCTCGATACTTTGCTCCAAGAGTTGAAAACGGGTGACCACCGGGTGCTCGTCTACTTCCAGATGACCCGCATGATGGATCTTATGGAAGAGTACTTGATATATCGCCAGTACAAGTATCTCCGTCTAGATGGGTCATCAAAACTAGAGGACCGTCGTGACATGGTGATAGACTGGCAGACACGGTCAGTATCTATTTTCTTTCTAGATTCGCCAAGACTCAACGAGGTCACAGGCCAGATATATTCGTCTTTTTACTCAGTACGCGCGCCGGCGGTCTGGGTATCAACCTGACGGCAGCGGATACGGTGGTATTTTATGACCATGACTGGAATCCTTCCAACGATGCACAAGCCATGGATCGCGCACACAGGTTGGGTCAGACTCGGCAGGTGACCGTGTATCGCCTCATTACTAGAGGAACCATCGACGAACGCATCGTGCAAATGGCACGCGTCAAGAAAGATGTGCGTCTCAGCTCTGCACACGTTTTTAATGTCGCTTAATATCTGCACAGGTACAAGACATTGTTGTAGGCACGAAAAACTTCACAGAAGTAGCCAAACCCAGCGAAATCATGCAGCTGCTCTTGAACGACGAGCAGCTTGCAACGCTGGAGACTACCCCCGCTGTCCCAGGACGTTCCGCGCAAGATGTAGTGAAAAGTTCGGGCGATGCCGGCGATTTATGGAATGAAGAAGAAGGAGATGACTTCTTCGGTCATTCCGGCCCGGTTTCCGGTTCAGGACCAAATGTGGATGGTGTGGAGGATGAAAACGGTGGCCCAGTCCCGACTACTAGTTCCACACGTGGAAAGAAACGGAAGTCAACTGGCGCACCCCGGGGACGGAAACCTGGCAAAAAGAAAGGAACGAACGAAGATTCGGCTCCTCTCTAAGTGTTTGGGCAAACGTTTTTGGTTCTGTATTTATCTCAGCCCGTTCATACTATATTTCTCCTGCAGCTGTTGTAGACATGCATTATTGAGTGTACTAATTTCCTGTAAATCTGGTATAACCTGTTGTTGTTCATTCGGCGTGACCCGGATGTGACTTTTTTTCATGCTCGACTCCCATGATCTACAAACTATATCTTCATTCGAACATTTCCTACGAACACGCAGCATATAGCGCCCGTACTTTGACTACGCGAAAGAGGACGGCGCGCAGAGAGGGCAAAGCGCGATATATTACGACACTTTTAATCGGGCCATTCAACGGGACACGACTAATCTACGGAGGCAGAAACTGAAGGCCAGGCAGTTCACGTTGGGCCATTTGGATGGCAAAGAAGAAGAAGTCGCAGCTGAAGCCTGTGGCTCGGGGGTTCGCTACCACTTCGGTTCCGAAGAAGGTCGTTCCCGTCGAGGAGGGGGCGGAGGTTGACAGCCACGCTGGCAGCATAGACGAGGAGAAACCCGCAATCGACGATGGACCGAATGTTAACGGCGTCGCCACGCAGGCCGCAGACGACGCGTTCGACCCCGAACAAGTCGAGGAGCAGTCACTTCAAAATTTAGTTGACAAAGAGCTGCCCAGAGTCGAGAAAGAAATTAGTCGTGTATCCAAGGTGCGGCGCTCTTTCATGCTTCGACTTGTTTATTTAACCCTCCCAAGGCGATTGAGATAGATAGAAGATTTTCTAAAACTCTCCCTCGGTTGGAACTGGACTCCGTCTTCATAGACCGGGTATTAAATCTGGCCCTAGAATTCGACATTGGTGAAGGTACGATCTGAAAATCTCCATGCATTCCCCTTTCACGAGCTTCAAGGGAAAAAAGCACTTGAAGAGTCCGAGGACAAAGCAATCGGTAAACTCGGGGTCACATATGGCGTTCTTCGTCGCATCGGTTTTACAGAAGATAGAGTCGAGGAATGTCTCCGGGCTATCAAGGGTGTAGAGCTTGACGAAGCATACGAGTGGGTATGTATCTCATTTCCTAGAGGAACACTCTATCTAATCGTTATCCACCCAGCTCTACCTCCATTGCTCTGAGGAAGAACTCGAAGACAAGAGTGCGTCCTGCTGGTTTATCTCTCTCTCTCTCTACTTTTTTCGTTTATGTAACATAGGCGTGTCTGAACCGATGGAACCCCGTACTCCCAGAACGCCTCGAGGACCACCTATGCGAACACCCCATACTCCGCGGACACCGTCTCAGTTTTTGGCCCATCCACCTTCCTTCCCTGCTATCGCCACTCCTACCACTCCTTCGCGGCTCGATGCCAACGCGCCTACATTTGTACCTTCACGGAACTTGACACCGCTCCCATCCAACGAATCTGACCACGAGTGGGAGCATGCGACTATAAAAGCACGGATCCTTGGTCACATCGACCGGGATTATTACTCGTCGGACTCCGGCAGCGACTCCCTGGACACAGATGACACCAACCTCGAATATGCGCATCTCAAGTTGCGGATCACTGAATTAACGTCCAATAGACCGGCCGGAGACAAAACGGATTCTTCCCAGCTCCAGGACCTCCATGCTCGTCTCATGAAGGTGAAGAACAACTATTTCTTTAATGAGAAAGATGCCGAAGCGCGATATCGTGTCGAACGCGACAAAGCTGACGCGATCGCTTTACAAGCGAGGCTGCGGGGGCTTTCTACCTCGTCTGTTGTTCAACCCAAGGTCGTCAAAAAGCGACCACCCTCTCTGCAGCCACAGGTGCAACCCTTGCCCGCCACTGTAACGGATATCTTCGACGAAGATACTGGAGACTCTGTCGGTGGTTTATTCGAGGTCCTCGAGGATATGCCTACCACAGAGACAACAGAGCGCGGGTCAATCGTAAATGTCCGTGATATGGCTTTACCAAAACACTGGTCTGGCCGTACCCCGAAGCTTCTGTTGGCTGAGACTGTCTCCAAGGCAGACAGATATGCCGCTATCAGTTATACGCTCTTGTCTGGTGCGAGCCGTGTCAAACGAGCTGCCGTGAGTATTCGTTGGGATGGCAAGAAGATGGATGAATGGTCTATGGTCGACGTTGCGTGCCATGACGAAGGCCAAGCGGAACAGTACATTGCAACGATCGCTTTGCATGAGCTCACCTTCCCGTCTACCAATTCATTCACCGTGGCAGCGCCTTCTGGTGGACAGACCTTTTTCAGACTACTTCCAGCCGTGTTCAGAGATCTCTGGGAAGAATTAGAAAGTGCCAGAAAAAACACTACTGACGGCCTTAATCGTGGGGTGTGGGCCAAGTTACGTTCCATAATCGAGCCCAAATTGGAAGCAGATCCCAAGGTATATTCTGTGTTTTGTTTCACATTGGCTGTTCGTTCATCGACTCTTAGTCCAATGGTAAAGGTGCAAAGCGACCTGCGGAAGTCAAACACGGTTCGGCCCCTCGAACACTTGCGCATGTCAATGAACTGGCTTCTGAGCAAATTGCTGCTGGCTTCAGGGCTCGTCAAGCTAGCCCTGCATACCAGGAGATGCTTGTATGTGCTATAGCAGCTCAATCATCATCACTCATAACTCATGATCTTCTCAAGACGCATCGCAACCTCTTGCCTATTGCACAGTATCGCGAAGATATCATTCACACGTTGGAGAATTCACAGGTTCTCGTTCTGAGCGGTGAGACCGGATGGTATGGCCACAACTCTTGAATTAGTCGCCGCTTCTGATTGTTGCCCAGCGGGAAATCAACACAGGTGCCTACCTTCATCCTTGAAGACCAGCTCTCTCGAGGAAAGCCTTGCAAGATCTACTGCACGGAACCGCGCCGAATCTCAGCCATCTCTCTGGCCCAACGAGTTTCGCGAGAGCTTGGAGATGCTCCCAATGCTGTGGGAACTCTGGCCTCCCTTGTCGGATACTCAATCCGTTTAGAGTCCAACACTTCGAAAAATACGCGACTGGCATTCGTGACTAATGGCATCGCTTTGCGCATGTTAGAGGGTGGAAGCGGTCAGGGCGGTCATGGTACTGCCTTCGATGAGATTACTGTAAGTCGTCCCGCTTCACTGTCATATGCTGCTCACAATCAGCAGCACATCATTATTGACGAAGTCCGTGAACCGTTCCATCTTCAAGTTCAGTCCTCATCTCGCTATAGGTCCACGAACGTACGATTGAGTCGGACTTTCTACTGATCGTTCTTAAGTCTCTCTTACAACAACGGTCTGAACTCAAGTAAGTCCGGCGTTCATTTACGTAACCGCCATCAAAGTTCACCAGCAATCAAACAGGGTTATCCTGATGTAAGCAGTTTTCCAAGATTATGTCGGGTCTCACCATCGGAACATTATAGGTCCGCAACCGTCGATGCGGAAAAGCTGTCGGAGTTCTTTGGAAATTGTCCAACCCTGCATGTTCCAGGCAGAACCTTCCCCGTCGATGTCCATTATCTTGAGGATGCCATAGAATATACTCAATGGGAAGTCACCGAAACCTCTCCATACGCCAGGCGTCGTACGTATTCATCTGGCACCACATCTAACTTCTAATAATTGGCCAACCAGTTCATGATAAATTTTATCGAGCAAAGAATCGCCCCGATTGGTCGGAAGATATCGCAGCTGGGGAAGAGGACGAGGATGATCCAGTGCATGAAAATGTTAAGCTTGAAAAACGCTACTCAGCCAAGACAACAACTACCATCAATCTTTTCGATGAGCGACTCGTCCCATACGATCTCATTGTGCGCCTTCTCGAGCGGATCTGTTTCGAAGACACAGAGTATGGTTTGTATTCCACGGCAATCCTTGTATTCATGCCCGGTATGGGTGAAATACGAAGGCTAAATGAGATGTTGGCGGAGCATTCATCCTTTGGAGGCGATGCCTTCAGAATATATCCTCTCCATTCGACCCTTTCCAGTGAAAACCAAGGAGCCGTCTTCGATGTCCCTCCTCCCAATATACGCAAGATTGTAATCGGTGAGTATTGTTTCCTCCAATTTCACACGATCTGATTTATGTTGCTGTAGCCACGAATATAGCAGAGACAGGAATCACGATACCCGACATCACATGCGTCATCGATTCAGGGAAGCACCGAGAAATGAGGTATTCAAGGTAACAAATAGATTGCTGCCCATCTAACACAACCGCAGGTTCGACGAGAAAAGGCAGATTAGCCGCCTGGTCGAGACTTTTGTCGCACGAAGCAATGCCGCCCAGAGACGTGGCAGAGCAGGAAGGGTACAACGTGGCCTATGTTTCCATCTTTTCACCAAAGTGCGGCATGACACTCAAGTACGCACTTCCAAACCCGATTTCTAAATGGTGATATGACGTTTTCATAAGTTGGCTGAACATCCTCTTCCCGAAATGATGCGGCTGAGTCTGTCTGATCTCGCCCTTCGCATCAAGATCATGAAAGTCAAGCTGGGTACCACTATCGAAGACGTGTTGTCACGGGCTTTGGATCCTCCGGTGTCTATAAACGTTCAACGAGCGATAGCCATGCTAGTCGAAGTAAATTTCATCTCGAATTGCCGACAGCCTGTGCTTACCGATATTTGCCAAAAAGGTGGGGGCTTTGACCTCGTCGGAAGAGATCACCCCCATGGGACGCCTTCTGAGCAAACTGCCCACCGATGTGCATCTTGGGAAGTTTCTTCTGATCGCCACACTCTTTCGATGTTTGGATCCGGCTTTGACCATCGCAGCGGCCCTCAATTCCAAGTCTCCATTCGTGTCTCCTTTTGGATTCGAGCAGGAAGCGGACCGCGCGAAGATAGCTTTCAGAACCGGTCAGTTGTCCAACCTCTAAACGACATCGTCAATTGATGATGAAACAGAGAATTCGGACTTTCTGACCATCCACAATGCCTTCGCAAGCTGGCGACGAGCATCCGCCAATCCAACTTTCGTTCGCAAATTTTGTCGCATCAATTATTTGTCGCAACAAGTTCGTGATATGTTTCATAGTCGGCGACACTCAAATTGACCTTGGGCTTCAGAATTTGCAACAAATCGAGGAACTTCGTCAACAATTTCTTGGTTATTTGATCGATTCGGCATTTATTCAAGTGGATAAAGCTTTTATCCGCGAACTAACAAGGTGACTTTGGATCTTCCCTGCCCATAGCTCGGCAATTGAACCTCCTCCGTCGAAGGGCACGGTACGGGCGAAGTCGGACGCGATTCGTCATGGTGCCCCCGGACCTCGACTTGAACCCCAGCAACGTCGTCCTTCTGAATGCGGCACTAACCGCCGGCTTGTATCCGAAAATCCTGTCCATCGACTCCAGCAATGGGCAAATGCGCACGATTTCCAACAACCAGCATGCGTCTTTCCACCCATCGTCAGTCAATTTCGGTCGGAAACCAACAGATTTTGGAGTCAACCATCTTGCCTATTTTACGCTGATGTTTGTATTGCTGAATGCATTACCTCTGCAACGCTGATGGCTGTCTCACAGGCACTCAAAAAAGCTGTATGCCTGGGAAACTGGGCCGGTTGACGACTTGGCCATGTTGTTGCTGTGCGGAGATGCAGACTTCAAGGTAGATCCCTCATGATTTCGGCAAGTGTAGTTGAGTGCTGAAATGGTGCTCAGCTGGTCTCCAACGCGGCCTTCATCGACCGGAAAATCAAGTTTCAAGTCTCGCCGAAGTGCAACATAGCTCTCAAGTTTTTGCGATCGCACCTTGCGTCCATCCTAGCTCAGCAATTTCGCAGCAAGGTAAATTGTGCATTCTTCAGAGGCCCGTCACGAAATTTGAATCGCTTTGCAGCCGTTGACCGAGTCGCAAGTTCTTTGGAGCGACATTGCTTTGTCAGTTTTGGGCAAAGAGAAACTATTAGAATAGATTTGCATAAGTTATGACATGCTTGGGAACAAGTCCGTAGCCATCAGATGATCGGTTTGTAGTCAAACAAGTGTTCCTCGAAAAAGTTTCTCGTCTAAAAAACCAGCCGATGGCTCCAAGTCTCACCCGTGAGCAGGTCTCCTCCGCTCAACTCGATGGCGACTATGCAATCAAGTCGGAGTCTGTTGTACCAAAACTAGAGACCTCAGAATGGCCTCTTCTCTTAAAAAACTACGACAAACTTCTTGTCCGTTCCAGTCATTTTACACCCATTCCTTCTGGCTGCAGTCCTCTCAAGCGGGATATCACATCCTACATTAAGTATGCAGTCAATCTTTGCCCGCATCCGAATTTTAATCGTATTCCCAGGTCGGGTGTGATAAATTTGGACAAACCTTCAAATCCTTCGTCTCATGAAGTCGTTGCATGGCTAAGACGGATATTGCGGGTCGAAAAAACTGGTCACAGCGGCACACTCGACCCAAAAGTCACTGGATGCTTAATTGTATGCATTGACCGCGCGACTAGGCTCGTCAAATCGCAGCAGGGCGCAGGCAAGTGTCCACCCATTCGATGGCATCTCTAAATTAACCCCTTCTCGTAGGTAAAGAGTATGTGTGCGTACTCCGACTACACGCCGCCCTTCCTAACCCTGCCGCCCTCCCGCGAGCGCTGCAAACGCTCACTGGAGCGCTATTCCAACGTCCGCCCCTTATTTCAGCCGTAAAGCGTCAACTGCGGGTCCGGACTATCCACGAATCAAAACTATTCGAATTCGATGAAAAACGGAATCTGGCCGTCTTCTGGGTGTCCTGTGAGGCAGGCACTTACATTCGAACGCTCTGCGTGCATCTGGGACTCGTGCTGGGCGTTGGCGGGCACATGCAGGAGTTGCGGCGCGTCAGGAGTGGGGCGATGTCGGAGAACGATGACATGGTCACGATGCACGACGTTATGGATGCACAATGGGTGTATGACAACACACGAGATGGTATGTTTAGTCTTTCCTTCGCGAGCATATAACCAACCCTTGTTCAAGAATCGTACCTGCGCCGCGTTATACGTCCTCTGGAATGTCTCATGGTCGGTTATAAACGCATTGTCGTGAAGGACAGCGCTGTCAACGCCGTCTGCTATGGTGCAAAACTCATGATACCCGGACTGTTGCGTTATGAGGCCGATATTTCCGTTCACGAGGAAGTCGTCCTAATGACCACCAAAGGTTCGCTCCTACATCATATATGGGTCTTGAATAATTTACCCTCTTTGCAATAGGTGAGGCCATCGCACTCGCCATCGCCCAGATGTCAACCGTCGAGCTCGCGACCTGCGATCACGGTGTTGTTGCAAAAGTGAAGCGGTGCATCATGGAGCGCGACACTTACCCTCGTCGATGGGGTCTTGGCCCAATGGCCCTCAAAAAGAAGAAGATGGTCAAAGACGGCAAACTTGGCAAACACGGGGAGAAGCTCGAAGGTGTTACTCCCGCAGAGTGGAGTCGTGATTACACCGACTACAATCGCGATGAGGCAAGCCCGCTAATACATATATATATATAATTGCCTTCGCTGACTTGTTTTGTAGCAACCGGCCGCTGGTCCCTCTGCTGTTGCACCGGTCCCTGATGTCAAGCCGGCCGTCAAAGAGGAGGAAAAGGTCGTCAAGGAGGAGGAGAAGGAGAAGAAACGCAAGCGTAAATCGGAAGTTCTGGACCCAGATCTCTCGATGGTCACGGACGGCGGCGACGAAGCAGCAGAGCGGAAGCGGAGGAAAAAGGAGAAGAAGGCTGCCAAAGAGGCTGCGGCTGAGGCTCCTGCTGAGGAGGAGGACGAGGAGGCGAAGAGAGAGAGAAAACGAGTGAAAAAGGAGAAAAAGGCCAGGGAGTCGATGGGAGGAGAATGAATGCAGTCTACGTTCAATTATCCTACCTAATTTCTTGTGCCGTCATGTCCTCCTAAGGCAGCTGCCCTTTCCGCACACATCTCGGCTGGTTACCATCTTCTCTCAAAAACCAAAGCTGATCATAGGTGACCTGGGATGCAGGCAGAGGATCAAGGGTATGCGTGGAGAAATCATTGAGTAACTACTACAAGCAGCGCTCATGATGAAGGTCGACCTCGACCTGTAAGAAAAGGTATCTAACGTGTGTCATCTAGACATTGTCCTTGGGTTCATGAAGGGCGTAGAGCATTGTGAAACGCTCATAGGAGGGAAGCTACAATCGCGACGATTGTAAACAGAACACTGGCACCACCGCTGACACGGAGCGAAAGAGCAGCACTTGGTGCTCCCGTTCCACTGGCACTGGGATTGGCGGATGAGTTAGAAGCAGTGCCATTGAGTTGCTTGGCGATAGACTGGTAGGCCGAGAAGTTACGGGCAGAGGTGTCGACGGCGTTGATGGCGCTATTATTTAAGAGTGAGTCAATGGTGTTGTTTAGGAGGTGAATGACCTACAAAACCATTCCGGCACCACAATGACTCGCAGCTTTTTTATGGAAAAAAATCAATACAATTGGTGACACACGACAAATTGCACGCACGGGAGGTCTGACCACAGTATGCCCAGATCGGCGCGGTGTCGTTGCTACGGGGAGAATTCATTCAGTACACCAGAACTGGATAATCCGCCAACACCTACACGGTCAGGGAGTACGTGGGGAAACCGTCGGTTTTGTTGGTGTCAACAGCGAAGTAGCCAGAGTTGAAGCCTGCAGGTGCCGAATCGTTGCCTGCGTTGAGCTTTCTGCAAGGGTCGGCGAATGAGCTCTGGATTACAGAGTGGTTCTTCTGCTGGCTGTAGAGGGGTTCACTTCAGGCAAACATCGTAGGAGATAGATTAAACTGACAACTGGAACACGACGGTGTCACGAGGGGCGGCAACGATGTGGTCGGGGTCAAAGAAGAGCTTTCCGGTTCCACCGACGACGACGGTGTGGACTGCGCCTTCAGCCGCAACAGGGGTGGCTGCGGGGGAGTTGGGGAACGAAGTGTACACAGTGGTCCACACAGAGGTCGAGTCGAGCTAGACAGGCGAACATGAGGAAAAAGAGATATAGCAGGCTGGAAGAGAGTGTACCGTGATCGCCTGAGTGACCAGGGTACCGGTGGGGGCAGGGGCAATCGTCACCGCGCCGCCAGTGGCATCACCATAGGCGGCGGTGGCTGTTGGGGATGCACCGCCGCCATATCCTGAGGCAGCTACGTCTGTGGGTTGAGCAGCCGCGGCGGACAGGCTGGCACCGATCGCGAGCGCTGCCTTCTTGAAGTTGGTGAACGAGTTGGGGGCATCGCCAGTGGGGCAGTTGATGGCGAAGACCATTCCCTGTAAATGGATGATATTCAATATAAACTCACCTCAAGTTCAAAAAAAAAAAAAAAAAAAAAAGGCACGTACCGCTCCACAGTGACTTGCGGCGGTTCCAGCAGCCTGAGCACAGTATATCCAAATCGGGGCGGTCTGTATTTAGGAAGATGATGAGTTGCTAGCGGAAACAATGGACTGGCTACTAACGTCGTTGACAGTGACCGTGTAGGTGGGACGAGAGTCGACCGAGCTGTTGGCAGCCACCGGCATGCTGCAGAGTCGTCAGCACGGGTGTACCTAGGCGATAGGACAAACTTGAGACGTACAATCCAGATTTGAATCCTCCCTCCTTCAAACCGCAAGGGTTGTCGAACGCAGACTGAGAGACAGTGTGGTTCTGGCATTGGGAGGTTGGGATTGGATCGGAGTGCAATGGATATTAACTCACCTTGGGGTTGAAATGGAAGACAACTTGATCTCCCGGGGCAGCCGACTAGATGAGTTCTTTGTTTAAAAACAACCGGGACGAAAATCGGAATAATATGCATACCAAGGCTTCTGGAGTATACTCGAGCCCATTCAACCCTACCTGGACTCCCCGTCATTATTCCGTAGATTAGATGTGCGAGGAGCTTCACCTGAACATCATGAATGGCACCAAGGACGAGGGTGGGCAATAAGACCAGGCCCAAACTTGAAAGAGAAGCAAACATCGCTAGCGAGGTGTGGAAGACTGAGGATTTGCGTTGCAAGGAATGAATGTGGGACTACGGAGCGAAGCAGGGACTCGGGAGGCGCGAAAAAGGAAGAGGGGAAGGAGAGGGAGAAAAAAGATGAGACCTTGTGACACACATGCGGCCTTTATGCCTTTACAATTACCGACCATTGTTCTGGGACAAACAGATCAGATACGGGGACAGCTGATATGTCAACAACAGGAGCGTCGTCAAGGGTCGTCAAGGCCAGCGCAGATAAAGGCCAAACTTTGACGAAGCTCAGTGGTTTGACGATCGCGAGTACATCAGCATTCTATCCAGCAACAGGATCCTGCAGAATGGGATGGCATCAACATACACCGTGTTCCACAGGAGGGACTGTCCAAGGTGCACATCATACAGCGCCAGTAACGTCTATCCGAGCCGCAATGACAATAAAGCCAAAAGCGATATCATAGACTAGCTGGGGGCAAATGAGCTGGCAAAAGACATTGAGACTCTCCGCCACCCTTCATGGGGTGGGATCGACTTCGGGTGTTCGGTGCCGTCGCGTCGATCAAGCGGTCGCATTTTCTCGCTTTGACCTGCACTTATGTACTCTGCTAATTTTGTCGTGATGACTTTCTATCCGGACCTAGGACAGCCTTTGTATAAGCTCTCCCCGCCACAGCTTAACAAACGCGACTCTGTTACGAGGTACGAGCTGGCACTCGGATTACCATCATGGATCCCCGTTATGCATCTGGACCTAAAATAGCACAGTGACCAATGCAACCGGGAGGACTCTGCATCGAGAGTCTGCGTACAGGATTCGTGTGTTCGACATGATTTAAAAATTGTTGCCAACCGTGTCGCTGTCCCGCCATGATCACGCCTCACAGCCATCGCTGATCCTGTTCTCAGGAAAGAATCTGTCTGTTTTCACACATACATTCAAGTCCTTCACTCCCAAATGGTCGCCATGGTCAATTCATCTACAAAGGTCGTGTGACGACCTCCTCCGTCTATACTCCGTTACATGCCGGCTTGCGCGAGAGCGAGACATGTCGCCAGCGGCCGGATACCTCTCCCTCGCGCGTTACCGACAAGCGGAGCAGACGTACATGACGATCCACATCCCCATTCTGTTCCATCTTTGATCTAATAGCTGGTTCGGAGTTGTTGTCTCCCGAATCGAATCGCGCCGGCGTAGGTCGGTATTCTCTCGTCACCCAAAGGGATTGTTTCGCCCCATTGATCGCCATGGCTAGGCAACATATAAAAAAATGTACAAGCCCGAACCGGTCTCCATCGCCATCCACTGCCCATCAGAAATCATAGGAACCAAATACCACTGTGATAGGTATTTAAAGGGCTGCAGCATATCGCACTAATTCAATCCCGTTTCTGTTGGATTCCCTTCTCTCCTCTCCTTTACCGCTTCTTTCGTCTTCTACACACTTCACCGGCTGGATCCAGTGTTTATAATGTCTTCTCGCAAAGCCCCCAAGCCCCTTCCCAAGTTCGAGATCGGTAGGCATATTTCTCATTATTTGCTGCTGGTGCTGAGTACAATATGCAGGTGATGACTACCAGCTTCTCCACGCCATCGGGGAAGGTGCCTACGGCACGGTGGCAGCTGCTCTGCACAAACCCACTGGTCGGCAGGTCGCAATCAAGAAAATACTTCCTTTTGACCACACCTTGTTCTGCCTCCGGACTCTACGTGAACTGAAGTTGCTCAAGTTCTTCTCTGAGACGTGTCTTAATGAAAATGTGAGTTGATTGATTTACTTAACGTCGGCTTCATTGACTCGATTTCGTCCAGATCATTTCAATTTTGGATATAATCAAGCCTCCTACGCTGCAGGATTTCACTGAGATATACTGTCAGTTGTATTCGCTTCCTTCATAGCTGTTGAATTATCTCTAAACCGCCCACCAGTCATTCAAGAGTTGATGCAAACTGACCTGCACCGTGTAATTCGTACACAGCATCTCACCGATGACCACTGCCAAGTACGCCTTTCTGGTTAGCAAAAATCGCCTCTCGAACTAACATCACTTCTCAGTACTTTGTCTATCAAACTCTGCGGGCTCTCAAGTCGATCCACAGCGCAGACATTGTTCACCGTGATCTGAAGCCCGCCAATCTACTGCTCAATGCGAATTGCGACCTAAAAGTCTGCGATTTCGGCCTCGCGAGGAGTGTCAAGACCAGCGCGACTGGCGGCAAAGAAGCCGGTTTAATGACGGAATACGTGGCCACCCGATGGTATCGTGCGCCAGAAATCATGTTGTCGTTCAAGATGTATACCAAGGTGCGATTAAACCCTGATCCCGCTTCTAGCGCACGCAACTCAATGCTCACCATCATGACGATAGGCGATCGACATATGGGCCGTGGGATGCATTTTGGCTGAACTTCTCACTGGCCGTCCGTTGTTCCCAGGACGGGATTACAGCCATCAACTTGATCTTATCTTAGATGTCATCGGTTAGTTATTGTCTTTTCCTTGGCGGTATTTTCTGGTTGGCTTACTTGGTGTTTCGTTACACAGGCACGCCTAGCTTGGATGAATTTTACGCCATCACGTCTCGGCGGTCGCGCGACTATATTCGCGCACTGCCCATACGCAAGCGACGAGCTTTCCCCACGCTTTTCCCTCATGCGTCTGCAGAGGCCATCGATTTTTTGTCCAAGACTCTGACGTTCGACCCCAAGAAACGGCTCACTGTTGACGAGGCCCTGGAACACCCGTACCTTGCTGCCTATGTGACTCGATCTTCTGATGAGAAGAAGAATATTCCACTGATTTTATTTTTCCAGCACGATCCTGAGGATGAACCCACCGTCACCCCTCTCAGTCCTTCGTACTTCCAGTTCGACATGCACAAAGAGGATCTTACGAAAGACCAGCTGAAGGGTATGTTGAACTGTATACATCTCGAAGATGTTCCTGACATCACGCGCAGAGCTGCTTTACGAGGAGGTGCTTTCCTTCGTGCCTGCCATTTAAAGGACGGCACACCGGGAGACATCCGCGAGTCCGCGTTGATGTTGACGCGCCTCGCGCATTAATTTATTTATGGCGTTTTATCGCCCTCGTTTAAAGAAGAAGAAGTCCCGAGCCCAAGCATTTGTACTGTAGACACAATGGATAATGGAACGTCCTGCACACAATGAATGAGTTGGGCTCCTTCGAATTTGTTCCGTCTGCTAAGAAGGTACATGCAACTCATGACGCTTGTCCAGTTCATACGGATACTTGTCCGCCTGTCGGACGCTCATCCGAATGAAAGAGAATATGCAGTAATTCTTCGCTCGCTTCAAGTTCTTACAAAAGACACAAGTACAGTAATATACGCTTGACTAAACCGAACAGGGCAATAGTACCTCTTTTCCATGGATACAAAGTGCGGACCTCAGAGTCAGGGACACAGCACCACCCCCCCTAAAGTACATCACCTCCGCCTCCTCAGAACCGTCCGCCCGTCCAAAACCCGCCGCCAGCAACGCCCTCGAGACCAAAGTCCCCAAAGCGCGTATCCCCTTCCAGCTCCGTCCCATACATTGTCCGCTTCAAATTCGGCATGTCGCCGTCATCCGAAGGACCACGCACGAAACCAAAGCTCGCCGCAGTCGCCTCACGCTCCTGGTCTGACGGTCGGCGCGTCAGGGCGGCAGGATCGACACCCATGCTTCCTGCGGCTTCGGCGCGCGCCGAAGTGCTCGTGATCCGTGAGCGCGGACGGCCGGGGGGTGGGAGGCCAAAGGACGAAAAGATGTCCGTGCGCTCCCCGTGGTTGCGAGACGGACTGGGCCCCGCGGGCGACGGAGATTGTGGAGCTTCTGGGTACGGGAAGCTGGGCAGGGTGTATGCCGAGTTGACGGGCGTGGAGGAAATGGGGAGGAAGGCAAAGGTGAAGGGATGTTGGTTCTCAGAGGCGTGCAGAGTACTTGTTGTTGGGCCCTGCCGCGAACCAGAGCCGGTGGGCGATGCAGGGGCGTAGTACTCGGGAAGACCTTCCGTGGGCGGCGGAGGGTCGATGTAGGGCTCCTCTTCCTCCCCACTAAACACAGTGAAGCTCGGGACTCTCGGTGCACTCGGAGCCTCCGCCTCTTCAAACTCTTCGTCCTCGGGTTCTTCCTGCAGCTTGGGCCGCTTCTTCGTCGGCCGCACCACTCTCTTTGCCAGTTCCTCCTCGCTAAGATCTCCTTCCTGGCCTTCCTCGATAACCCCGGTGAGATTACTTGATGTCGACTCGCGGTGGCGTTTGCCGAGCGTGCTTGGGGCAATGCCGGGGTTGGGCAGGTCCGCATTCTTGATTGGGCTAACTGTCTTGGAATCAGACGAACTAGCATTGAGTGACGACTGAGAGGCCGCGTTATTGTGGATACTGGTATGGCGTAAATTAGTGAGGAACAGGTTAACTTGATCCACGCGTTACCTGCTAGGCCCTGGCGCCGGGCTCTGGAAACGCGCCGGGCTCTGGAAACGAGGGGTAGACGGATTTGGTACTAAGCGGGAGCTGGTGGCGACCATATTTGCGTCCTTTGCGTCTTTGAGACGCTTCACTTCCGTGTCGAGGGCAGTGACGGTCACCGACTGTGCCGTAAGGGTTTCCACTTGCGCAGTGAGAGTAGCAACCTGCTGTTCTAAATTTTGCATGTCAGCCACCTGCTTTCTGAGCTGAGCCAGCTCGGTTTTCAAAGCAGGCAGTTGGTCCACTTCCGATTGGAGCGACTGCAGTTGTTGATAGACGGGCCGCAACTATAGATAGATAATCGGAATAAGAGATCGCTTGTGGCTAGGGCGGATTTGGGTAACTCACAGCGTCAGCAATAGAGTCAGCAAGCGCCACCGATGTGTCTGAAGTCGATCCTTCCTGAGCCGGGACCTCCGGCGCAGAGGTTTGGGCATCGTCAGGTCGGGAGGAAGGCCCAGCAACGGCCAGATCGGAGGGTCCAGCCGGGTCTAAAACCACAGTTAGGACTGGTAAGGATGGAACATACGGGGGATCCAACCTTGCGATGGGGTTTCTTCCTCTACTATAATAAGAACGGTCAAAGACAGATCCCAGATGAGAGGAACAGGAACACACACCTTCTTCCAAAATAGTGTCTTCCACAGGTTTGACTGCTCTGCTATTTCTGCCCCGCTTTCCTTTAGCGACACTGACGGATTTTGTGACTGCTCGGGGACCATTTCCGCCTGCTGCGACGGGACGGCCAACACCGAGACGTGTCTGGGTGTCTTTAGCCTTGCGGGTCCGGGCTGCCGGGATTGTTGGTTCTGGCTCTGGCTCGGGCTGGTTCTCCGTTTCCTCTTCATCGATGGCCTCCTGCTCGTTGTCGTCGCCCTCCTCGTCATCGGTGTCGTGGATGATGACTGAGCTGATACGGGGAGCGGATCTGCTAGGTTGCCGCGTGGAGACGCTGCGGCGAGTTGGTGCGGGAGGTGCGGTTCTTGGATTGGCTTTCCTGTGGGACCAGATGAGTGGGAACCACCCAGTATGTTTCAAGACGAACTTTGTGTCGAGGAGGAGCTCGATGAGAGCATCTGTCTTGAGATTTGCTTTTACCCCATAGTCCTGAAAAACGGTAAGAAGAAGCCCAAAAACGAGGGATGGTGAAGAAGCACCTTGCAGAGACGCTGAAGCTCTGGACGCTTCATCTCCTGGAGAGCTGCTTTGGTTGGCAACGGCGGCATGGCTGGAGGACGGCGTGGTGAGTAAATGACAATTAGAGTTCGAACGACACGTGACTACGACGACGCGCCCCGGACTTTACGGTCCGAAGCCACCGCCTGCCTATTTGCCTTTCATTTACACGTCCCTTATTCGACTCCGTTCGTCTAGAATTTTTCTTCTCTTTTCAGAGTCTGGCCTTGTAAGACTCATTTCTCATTCGCACCCCGTTCTCCGGGGGTTCTGGATGCAAGTTAAGCCTCGTTGCAAGCCACACAAATCAAACTGACTCGGAACAATATTATTATGAGCCTATGTACATAGCAGCTCCGCGTTCTTTGCTAAATATCTCTCACTTCTCTCTCGATATTCCGCCTGACGTGCTTGGCATACATACTTGAACCGCGTTTGGTCCAATGTGATCGTCCTGACGCGCCTGCGAAGGTCGGACCGACTGGCCGGGCATCTCGGCCCGAACGAACGTCCACACTCAAAATGCAATACCCAGCAATTCCATTGGTCGAATTCCCCCGGACCCCCGCTCTCTTCTTCGCCTATCTGCTCGCGGTACCGACCTGCTATTTCTCGTTTGGGAAAGGTTGAAGATGTCTCCCGCCATGTGGTCGCTCGAGCAAGTTCAGCAACACAACTCCCCCGCATCCTGCTGGGTTATCATCAAGGACAACGTCTATGTAGGTATATTCTTCTGCTTCCTCGCCGTTTCATACCTCCCAACACTTCGCATCAGGACGTTACCGATTTCCTCCAAGTGAGTGCAGTCTTGGCATTGCACGTCCAATGCACTGACCCTGTACGACCCAGGAACATCCAGGGGGGGCCAAAATAATCCTCAAATATGCCGGACGTGACGCGACCAGCGCGTACGAGCCCATCCATCCCCCCGATGCTCTCGAAAAGAACCTTCCCCTTTCGAAACATCTAGGCCCACTCTCCGCTGGTGCCGCCCAATCCGTCGCCCATGACCAACAGAACCGCCAGAAGAACAAGGATGAGGTTAGGGTGGAAGAGGCCCTGAGGCAGCGCCCGCCGCTTGTGCGCATAATGAGCCTCGCCGACATGGAGGTCCATAAATATCCAGTTGTTTCGAACCATTTATTCATTCTGGTCCCAGGAGGTCGCTAGAAAGGTTCTCTCGCACAAGGCAGAGGCATATTATTCCTCCGCTGCAGATGACCACATCAGTACGTCTGTCTTTCTTGGCGTTGCAAAATATAAACTTCGCCTTCCCAGCTACGACTGAGAATGCTAGAGCGTTCTCGCGTTTCTTTTTCCATGCCCGCGTGATGCGACCGGTGGGTAAATGCGACGCCTCCACGGCAATCTTGGGCTTCAAGTCCTCAATCCCGGTCTTTGCGTCTGGCGCCGCGCTGGCGAAACTAGGTCATCCATTAGGTCCCCTTTATCTGTTTCCTACCTTGGCTCGAATAACCTCGGAGTACATAGGCGAGGGAAATATAGCCAGGGGCGCGGGGGCTACCACAATAATCCAAATGGTGTCGTCTAACGCGTCCATGTCCCCCGCAGAAATTATCGCCGCAGCAGGGCCGTCGCAGCCGCTGTTCTTCCAGCTCTACAAAAATGCCAATGATGCAGTCGCGGAGAAGCGCGTCCGCGAGATCGAGCGCCTCGGGTATAAGGCCATTTTCCTCACCGTGGACGCCGTCGTCCCTGGAAACCGGGAAAAGGACATAAAAAGCCCCTGGGCCATGGAGGACCTCGAGCTGGGCTCGCCAAAATTCCACACGGACGGCGACGGCGCCGAAGACGGTGACACCGTTTTCGGAACCGCCGGTGCGCTGATCGTGAATGATGATCGCGACATGACATGGGAAAAGGTAAATCACTGTGGGGTTGTGGTTATGTGCTAACCGGGCAACAAAATAAAAGACCATCCCATGGCTGCGGAGTGTGACAAAACTACCCATTGTAATCAAGGGTTTGCGAGATTCATTGCTTTTCCCGCCACTATTCTGATGGCAATTTCATAGGTATCCAATGTGTCGAGGTATGGTTTCCGCTCCGGCGTCAAAGACCGACTTTACAATGTAAATTAAGGACGCGGTACTCGCGGCAGAAGCGGGCGTTGATGGTATCCTCCTCTCTAATCATGGCGGTAAGTGCTGTACTATTATAAGACACTGATAATCTCAACGTCTGATCTGCCCTACAGGCCGGCAATTGGAATAGTGCGTTCCCGCCTTCCCGTCCTGGTTGCGATATACGGTTCTGAACTGCCTCCTCACCGCGAACCAGTTCGTTGCCGCCTCTGGAAGTACTCTACAAGCTGCGCAAGCAGCGACCGGATGTATTCGACAAGATCGAAGGTAAACGGGGTTCAGTTACCGTCATATATATTGTTTAATTACTTTTGGGCTGCAGTGTACATTGATGGTATGTGGACCCCGCTCTAGTCCGTCTTTCAAGCTAATAGGTGTGTGGACAAGGCGGCGTAAAGCGTGGGACCGGTAGGCAGGCAAAATCGCGCCCCGAACCAAACTGAGGTGTTCTTTATTTACACAGATGTACTGAAGGCTTTGTGTTTGGGTGCCACAGCCGTAGGGCTTGGGCGTGCTTTCCTTTACGCACAAAGTGTAGGTCGGAAACTTCATCGTCACACCTCACCTTTAATATCTCCCCAGGCGTACGGGGAGCTCGGCGTAGTGAAGATCATCCGCATACTCGAGCGAGAAATCCTGACCGGCATGCGAGGCCTTGGCGCCGCCACCGTGAAAGACCTCAAACCAGGGATGGTAAGTTGGGTCAACCGTCATCCCCGAGTGCACTGCTGAACCACGGCGGTAGGTCGAACGGGTGGACTGGGAACCTCTACCACGGGCGGCGAAGCTATAAGGGACAATCGAGACGAATTAGTTACGATTATATTACGAACCATCTCGAGCGACATACTTATATGGATACCCCTTTGTTCTTGGTGGCGTGCAGCTCCAGGTCTGATACCAGGCCTGCAATGTAAGGAAGATCTGCAGTACCGATGACGCCGGTCTCGGGCGACCACTGTTTAATCTCCATGGCGGCCCATTTCCATTTCTGGATTAACATGCAAGTCGATTGTCGGGTTTTCTGTGGTAAGGTAAAACAACGTGCTCACAAGATATCTAATCAGTTCCTTATCGGTAGGATTGACGTCCTTCCATTCTTCTGACGCTGGCCCCGAGCAGAAGATGCGATATGAGTCGAGCGCGTATGCACCTGCCCCGGGTAGGTGACTTATGGGCGTCGGCGGATATTTTGCCCGCTTGCGCGGAGAAATTGGGGCACCTAGGGCGCGGGACGGGCGCTCGTCGCGTCGCGACGGGGGGGTCTTGCAGGTAGGCTCGCGAGAGACTGATAAGGCGTTTGGCGCGAATATTCTGCGTTCCCAAGGGTCGAATCAGGGTGACGAGGTCCGACTCGGTGGCTGGATGATTTTAGTTTAGTGGATAGTGGAATGGTCTGCGATGGTGAGACGAACCTTGGGAGAGAGCCCAGGCGGTCGACCAGGTTGCCATGATCTGCCAGAAGACGGGGAGAGCAAGTTTTCCCGCGGTTTTGTTGAGTAGGGTCACTGCGACGAGGAGCTTCCAGGGATCGTCCGCGACTGTCTCTGAAAACAGCGCGAGTTTTCTGAGACATTGTCTGAGAGACTGAGACACGCGGTACCTTGGATGAGGCAGGGTTTCAGCTGTATGAGCCGCTCCTGAAAGTGGTCAATGGTAGGAGCGTCGGCCGCCTTGTTTTGCGGGCTAAAATACGGGGAGACAATTGGATGCTTCCTGGGAGGTGTCTGAGGCATACCTGACTTGGTGATCGGTTCCCACGTTATCGCTTCAAGCACGTGACCGCGTTGAACTGGAACTCCACCTCGAGGCTCGCGGCAACTTGACCTGCATCTCTCATGGGCTTTTGCAGACGCTGCGGAAACATTGTTACTGGGGAGCGCTGCAAGTGCGGTGGCATGGCAGTTGGTCAGTCGGGATAATCTATCCACCCCCTTCCTCGACTTACAGTTCCATGGGCAGCTCCCGTCGTTCCTTGGAATCAAACGAATCCAAAGGAAAAGACCCAGGATCGGTGGTCCAAGACGTATGTCTCAAAGGACAGATCTCCCAGTCCAACACGCAGCGCACCTGCAGCACCAGCAGCAGCACCCCCGGCTTTGAACCCCTCATCGCCGACGAAACGGTTCCCTCGCCCAATCTCCCAGTCGGCCCCAGCGCCACTCGGCAACCGTGTATCGGCTCACATCACATCCACAACCTCACAACTTACTCGGCCACCCTCTCCGTTGAAGTATTCGGCGTTGGCAGCCCCCGAATCCGGCATTTTGCCCTCTCCGCACGATACCACGCTTTCCAAGGTCTACGGCTCGGTGCTCCAACCACGGGAGTCCCTCACCGTCCAGTCGTGTGCACACTGTGGGACGCCATTCGCCCCCTCCGAGCCCACCATATACCCCGATCCTCATGGATCGACGGCGCTCGGACCCCCGCGTTTCTTTTGCCGCAGCTGCTTTATTACAAACGGAGGCTCGAGGGGGAACTGCGCCTCATGTTCACGGCCGGTCCTTATCCTCAAATCGGAGGGGGGCTTCATACATGCTGCAGACCAGTATTGGCACAAGCGCTGCTTCGACTGCGGAGGCTGTGGCCTTAACATCGGGGACTCCCCCATGGTCGATCTCTTGGGCCGGCCATCCTGTCCAGACTGTTTCGATACCTGCCTCGAGAGGGATGCCACCCCCAAGAAGACACGTACCAGTATCAGTAGCCCCCGCGTCGACAACCTCGGTGGCATGGGCGGGAGCTCCAAGACCAGAAGTAGGGAGGGCAGCCCGACTCTCGAGGAACTCGAACAGCGTTTAGGGATCGTAAAGACCCGTGAGGCGAGCCCTGCGTTGGAGGAATTGTCTCATCGCTTGAGCATGATTGGAAAGGAGAGTCCGACCAGGAGCCCAAGGTTGTCTGCATATTCTGGAAGCCCTTCGCCTGCCGCCGGGTCTACTTCCAGGTATTCGGGCTCGAGCCGAGAAGGCAGTCCGTTTATACATGTACCTCGCTCCCGAACTCGATCCGACCCTGCCGATCCAAATCCTCGACGGTACGATCGTTTCCGAAGCCCGGAACTTGAAGAGCGAAACAACTCTCCCTCGATGAGGTATTCTTCGGGAAGCCCGAGCCCCGTGCGGCTCAGTGGGAGTCCTCGACCAACTGAAGAGGCCATCGAAGAGATGAAGCGAAGGTTCTCCTCCTCGTCGCCTTCCACTTCCGCTTCCACGACCTCGACTCCCCCGCTTTCGAAACCGCGTCTCCGTTCCTCCCGCTCGTCTGGACGGCTTTCTAGTAGTCCTGCAATACCCCCCACTCCCGACTTGACTTCGGATTTCTCAGACACGACGTCTTCCTCTGGCCCTGATTCTCCACCCAGGGATATTGGCTCGGTATACGATGTAGATGTTTTCAGTGCATCGAAAGTGTATGCACCAGGGTATGGCTCACGATACACTCGTGAATTTATCGACGACGCTATCGCGGAGGAAACCAGCAGCCAGATGGGAACGCCGACCCACACGCCGAAATCTACAGTCAAGGCGAAATCTACTCCGACCAAGAGCCCAATACCCTTTGCAAAGACCCCGCCATCAAAGTCGCCTAAAGGACTCTCGATTGTTCCGCCGAAGCCTACAGCGTCCACCAATTGTGTTAAATGTCGCCGCGCGTTATTCTCGGTGGAAGAGGGAGGACGCTATGTCACCGTTCCAGACGATGTGACTGGAGAGCCGCAAACATATCACATAGACTGTTTCACTTGTGTCGCATGCAACTTGCCTTTCAAAGAGGGAACCGCCGGCCAAGCTGTGTTTGTAAAAGGAAATGGTGGTCCCTCTCATGTCGAGGTTCGTCACTGTCAATACGTTATTTGCCCAGCTAACGTTGGTTCTGCAGTGCACTCCCCCTCAGAAGATAAACGTCAAGTCGGTTCCGACGATGTCAAGCTCAACGCCGTCGATCTGGTCCACCAGGCCAACTTCGACCTCTCCGGCCCATTCGTCTTCGACCGGGGTGGCACCTTCTGCAGTATCTGTGTCATCAAGTAAATACGACCGTCCGCCTCTCACTGCTCCTGCTACCTCGAACCCATCTTCTTTCCCTCGCTTTGGTACATCTAATTCATGCCCTGGATGCCACAAATCTGTCTCCCCGATGGAACGCGGGGTTGTGCCAGGGCCCCAAGGCTCCCGATGGCACGCATCTTGCCTCGTCTGTGGAGGGAAGAAGGAGCCTGTCAAGCATTGGGGTTTAAAAGAAGAGAGGAAGAAGGGAACGCCCGGCTGCGGCAAGAAATTGGACAGTGCTGCGAAAGGAGACGGGGAAGGTGGCGTATGGTGCCGAGAGTGCTCTGTAGGTCCGCATATCACCCCCGCGAAACCCATAGCTAATTCCCCGCCCTTTCTTAGCTGTTATTGCCGGTTGGCATGAGGGCTTCGCCCCAGGGATCCCCGACGCGGTCGTCAACAACGTTGGTTCCATCTTACACTGGTTCTGGCAAGGTAGCACCTCAGTTCACCGGAACCACAACCATTGCCAGACAGTTCACCGGGCACGGTGGCGATGCCGGAATATTTAGGCAACTGACTGGTGGTGGTCCTAGCAGAAGCATCAGTCCCACGAAAGGGATGGGTTATGGCGATCCTGCGATTTTCAGGCAGATGACGGGCGGCGGCTTGAGCCCGACCAGAAGCATAAGTCCTACTAAAGGATTGACCAGCGCTGGGAGGCCCCGTCCAAAGAGTTTTGTCGGGATCAGAAATACTAACATTGTGAGGCAAATGACGGGGGTGTGAGCGAATTTGGACTCTGCTTTCAATTTTGAATAATCTTCCTTGTGTTCTATACATACCTATGTATGACAATCGCGGCCTAATATAAATTTTAGATAAACGAGCAATCCGAAAACATGCAGCGTTGCTGAGACACCCTCACTACGCTCGATCACCGCGTTTTGCGCTCACACCTCCACTATCAGCAAATTATGCACTCTACCCACATTCATTCCTTTCCGCCCTCATCCTCGGTGCTCGTCGCCTTGTCGTCTCTTACGCCTCCTTCCCCGGTTTTGAGCGCTATAGGTGTTTCATGTTCGAGCGACCACATTCCAATCATGTTCGACTTCTGCACGCTAGATGAGCCAACGCCTTTCATATCCTGTAGCACATTGACGTCGACGTCCTTCTGTGCCGTGGACGAGCCGGGCGTCGACGTTAGAGGTTCTGTGGGCACCTTTGGACCGCTTCACCCATCTCGCGAAACTGGAACCATATGTTGGTCTCCTGCGGCCTTGCCTGGCCATTGCGATCCTTCGTGGCCTACTGTTGTCGATGAATCAAGGCCGAACATCTCTACTCCTCGGGCCTCGTCACACTCCCTCGCAGCTCCGCTTGCCGTCCAGAGGGACGAAACGTCACCGATTCTCGGTTCTTCGCAGACTACTTCCACCTTGCAAAGTTCCAGCTGCACACCTATACCTATATCTCCGTCACCGTCCGACACATCATGTCCCTCGTCTCCGCGCCCAAGGCGCAAGTTCAAGTTTCCCATCGACTGCAATGGTCCAAGTCTACCGACAAGCAAGTCTTGGGTCCCAATACAAGATCCTCCAGAGGATGATTCTGCTAGTTTTACGGGCAACAATATCGCTAGTTCATCTGAAAATATTCACTCTTCTCTGGTGGTACAGTCGCCTAAAAGTCTCTCCCAAGCCTACGAGCACCCAGAAATTCCACTGCCGCTAAACCTTTTGTGGCTCAAAGATACCGTTGTCGAGCTGTTAGTGGATCAAGAGGGTTTCCGGTCCGTCCGACCCACCTTCCAGCTTGCAGCTTTTCCGAGACAGGCGCGAGGGTGGGATTCCCCCGACGGCGGTTTGGCCTTGTTTCGTCCTGTCAAGCGAGAGACGTTCCGGTTTCACTACGCACCGTTTGATTCTCTGCCAATTCTCCGGCGTGTAAGTGCTTTTCTCTCGCATTATCTTCTTGCGAGCTAATTCGGAAATCAGTTGACTGCCAATGACGACGAATCCCGGGATTACATTTCGCGTCAGGCTTCTCTCAGTCTCAGATCCAATGGCGTATATACTGTCCAGGGCACCGAATCCTCTCATCTTCCGCATTCCGGTCTCGAATCCGGGGCCGCCAAGAACAGTCCTGATAGCACGAAATTGAGGTGGAAATTCGACTACGTTGTGGACGATCGTCTCGAACAGTCCGGAAGGATTGTTGATGGGGAGAAGACTTTGACGCCGTTGACATTCATGTGCTCGCCTTGGCTTCTTCATCCTAGTCAAGCAAGAAAGATGAAGCTTCTGCACTTGGTCAAAAAGAGCGTCACCACCAAGCTCGTCGCAGAGAAGGTTGAACCCCCCAGGCTGACGCGTCAAGGCGCCCCAACATTGCCCGCAAAGCATGCTGTCAACCATCACTTGTGGGCGCTACACCGGCGAGCCAAGTCATCGCACACAGATGAGCCTAAAACGATGAAGAAGACAGGATCCGTTCGGCGTGCTGGGGAGAGTTCGGAGGCCAAGGCGCGTCGAGATGAGAATCATCTAGGCCAAACAATGGTTGGTCGGCGCAGGCGTGCTTCCTCTGCAGGAGAATGTCCGTCGGCCCCGACGGCAAACTTTACCATGAAGCATATCATGCCTCGCGCCCAACTTGCTGAGCTGTTGAATGCCGAACCAGAGGAGGTTGGAATAGGTCGCGATGTCCTACGTGTTTGGCCTTCTGGCTTTCATGGTCTTAGCCCCGCGCCTCGTAGGCCGTAAGTGACTGATGTATCTGGTGAATTTGGACGAACTGGTACCGTAGCGCAGCTCGTAGCAGCGTATAACCTTGCTGAAAGGAAGGTCCCCCGATCTGAAAATTATTTGTAACCTGCTGCCGAAACCTGCCATCTAACCCCGAAACCTGGCACCGTAACCGCCCGAAACAAATAACATCCAACACAGTGCTGGGCACATCCTGTGGGATTTTACCCGAAGCACCCGAGACCTGCCACCGTAACCACCCGCAACAAACAAGATCCAATACAGTGAGGGGTCCGTCCTGAGACTTTCCACCCGAAGCACCCGAAACCTGCCACCGTAACCACCCGCAACAAACAAGATCCAATACAGTGAGGGGTCCGTCCTGAAACTTTCCACCCGATGCACCCGAAACCTGCCACCGTAACCACCCGCAACAAACAAGATCCAATACAGTGAGGGGTCCGTCCTGAAACTTTCCACCCGACGCACCCGAAACCTGCCACCGTAACCACCCGAAACAAAAAGGTCCACCACCGACGCATCCCATACCTGCCCCCGGAACCACCCGAAACAAATAAGGTCCAAAACGGTGAGCCGTCTCCCACGACTTTACACTTGAATCACCCGACACTCGCCACCGTAGCCATCAGTCGGTACAGATGGTCGACGGTTCCCTCCCAGCTCGCCCCATATATGCGACCCGTACTAACCGCGCTCTCGAATGGTTGGTGGCGAATAATCACCTCTACGCTGGTCAGAAAATCGCCATGAAGAGGCTGAGGTCCAACGCCTCCTTAACCTACATCGTTTCGCCTTGCTTTGCCCTCATAACAGAAGTATGTTCCTATGTCTATTTTCAGTACCCTACGCTAACGTTTTTAGCTCTTTTCTTATCCAGCATTCATTCGCCTGCTTTTTGCCGCTGTGAGTCCTATGCTACCTCAGACTTCACACCCTTATGTAACCTTCCTTCCAGCTGCTTTCCTCTGTTCACCGTGATTGAGAAAAAATTGGTACCCGGCGTCGGTATCCCACCCTCTACCGCAGCGTAAATTAGACTGCTCATCAATGATCTGTGAACTTCGCGTTCAGGCGTACATCCGATCGGGCTGCGAAATCGGCGACTTTGAAACGATTGTTAAAATCAGCGACGTAGAGCAAAAATCAAAATCAAAAAGAAAGCAAAATCAGCGAAAGCAAAATCACCCGAGGTGGTCATCGAATTTAAACGATCGTTAGTCCCTTTTCGGTTCAACAAATATAAACGATCGTCACCCCCTTCTGGGTCCAATCGACAAGCCGTATCGGGACTGAAATCAGTGATCACAGTATCTGACTTACGACATCGCCCCTGCGGTCCGGACGCTCCGAGTCTGCGTCTCTTGAACGCGTTAAAATCTTCTAAAATGCGGCCTCCTGCTACCCCCTACTTACTCTGACCACGTCCTACCATGCCGGTAGCACCCCATCGTGTAGTCTATTCGGAAGCCCGGGACATATGGCTCGACCAAGTCAAGTTCGTCGCCAATACTCCGTACGGCCCTGACTCCCGTCGCGTTCTCTATACTATGTCTGCGCTCGAGCTGTTTGACATGGCGATCTTCTCTTCCAAACTGTACTGGACCGTCACGCGCTTCATAAAGTTTGTCGACGAAAACGACTTGGAGGAGGAACCCACACCAGAAGATGAGTCCTCCGATTCCGACTCGGACTTCGACGACCTTATGGATGACGAAACCGATATGGACGATGACACATCGGATGCGACCGACGTCGGCGGCACTGCCTCTTCGGAAGGTCTGTACACTATATGCTTTGGGATGTACGCTTACCATAACGTATCGTATCAGGATGGACCAGCCTCCCGATTGAGTTGGGAATGCAGGTGCTCAAGGATATGGACCTTGGCCAGCAGCTCAAATTCGCCAAAACCTCGACGTTTTCTAGCGCCATGGTTGGCGAGGCGTTGCAGCTTGCTGCCACGGCTGTGCTTCGACCCTTCGAGCTTACGTTTGCTGAGATGAGGTTGGTCCAGACTGCACTGGGATGTGTAGTCTCGGGCTCCGCCGTGACCTATCTCGTCCAGTCCAGCCCAACATTTACCCCAGGCGATCTCGACCTGTTCACTGCGGCCCAGGAAGGCTACTATGTAGTGCAATACCTCAAGCACGGCAAACGGTATGCCCTTCACGACAGCGTCGGCTCATACGCTTCAGCTAGCGGCGTGAGGAAGGTCTGGACGCTCAAAAACGTTACAACGGGAGCGCAGATTCACGTTATCGAATCGGTCACCGACAACCCTTTCCACGCCATCCTTCGCTTTCACTCCACATGTGTGATGGGCGCGTGGACCGATGTCGGCCTTTGGCACGCCTTTCCCGATCTCACCGACGCGGCTCTATCGATTACGACGCCTAGGCAGATGCCTTTGAGGGGCGGCATCAGGACGGGCCAGCGCTTCTGGAAGGTTCTCAGTAAGTACCGCGGTAGTAGAGGGTTCAAATTCTCTTTCGACGAGTACGACGCCATTCACCATTGTGGTCGAGATTGGAACTGCCCTGTAACAATGCGTTCGACCGGCGACGGGGGCTGCCTCACTGCCGCTTTCCCTACGTGGGCCTTCTCGGCCGACAGTGTGCAGCGTCCTCATCTTTGCTGGACACTTGGAGGCCACGGCTGCTCGAAGGGTATCAAGGACACAGAATCGGACGCTCCGACTGTTTCAGTTTGCGCATCTTACGGTCGGTCTTCTATACCATTCTCTTCATCGTAGTGTTCATTCATATTCAGTTGGTCGATGGGCTGATGCCATGAACCTCTTGCTCGACATGGAAACAGAGCCAACCGCCCTTTCCGACTACTTTCGCGCCTGAAAGTTTGCAATTTAGTTATTGATGTTGTTTTCTCGAGTGCATGTCTCTGCTGTTTATGAATATATTCCTTGTATGATGTCCGTGACGGTCGTGCGCCATCAGCTGCCGTACATACAAAGCACAACAGACGATCGCCCTTTCTCCTCCGTCGACCTGGAAGTATGCGTTCTGGGTCACTGCCAACGCAGCGTATAAGGACGAGCTGTTGCTCTCCATGGACCAGTATTGCAGTGCCCAGGAGGCACCTCCCATATCAGAATGACGGTGTTCTGTTACGGTCAGCCTAATTTTGTTTGCCAAAGATGATGTGCGGCACTGAGATTGACTTCGAAACCGATCGACTCGCTGGGCGTGGTGTCGCCCCTCACTGTTCGCATTCCATTGCGGTTAGATCGATCCCGACGTCCCATCGTGATCCTGCACCCTGTACAGCATCCTCGGGCTGGACTCGATCGTCTCCACTGAAAAAGATTCGCGCTGAAATGCGCTCGTCCACGCGCTCGACTCCGATCGTCTAATATCGATCGTCCATGCGCACGGCTTGACGATCTCGATGCAGAGGATGCTGGTCTCGCCGAAAACGAGATTAAAAATTAAAAAACGGGTAGAGAAACAGGAAACCCGTCTAAACGACGCCCCAGAATAACGAGGCCCATAATAGGCAGACTGCCTCTTGTTCCAGTCCCTCTATCTATTCGCCCGTTGTCCCCTTTCGCGAAACTCGGCTCGGCCATGAATCCACTTTCTCCTCGCCGTCCGCTTCTGCCGTACCCGGTGTTCGCCAACTCCGTTGCCAGCGCGTCGCTGTCCTCGCCGTTTGCCATTATGGATTTTCCTAACGAGATCATCCGGGAAGTATTGGTGTGGGATATCAGCAACTGCAGCTCCTTCTACGAGGTCCTGCAAAGACGTCACGATATGGCAACCCTGAGTAGGCGCTTCTTCAACATGGTGCCCGCCACCGTGGGCCTGTGGCAAAACCTAGTCGTCCACACGTGGATGAAAGCCGACTTCCTGGACAAACTCATCGCGCGCGCCAAAAAACCTCATATCCCTTCAGCTCGTTCTCAACCGTTGTGACGGGCCGCCGCCCGGATACAGTAACGGTCGAGTCCGCTACCGTGAACTGTCCCAGTTCCATGCAGAGTTTATCCCCAAGCTGGCGACGCTTTTCCATCGCGTCCACCGTCTTCACATCAGCGCACTTGTGCTGCCTGATATTCAGCGCACCACCAGCCTGTTGGGCCCTCATGATTGGTCTAGCCTCTCCTCCATCCAGATAGGCGACGTCGACATTTGCATGGACACTCCTCAGAGCTGGTCGTTCGTTGTGGACCTCCCAGTACCGGCCGCTGTGGAGTTCATGTCTATGCCCTTGAAGGGGCTGCTCTGCGACTCCTACAGGCACGTGGCAGTGCTTCACATCGGAAGCCTCTGCGCCTGCGACGGCTCCACTGCAGGGGATCTCCTTCACGTCCTTGCCTCCATGCCTCGCCTCGAAGTAGTGCAACTTAACGACGTTAGGTGCATAGTATACCAACACATGCAACCCGTTAGGTTGCCTCGGGTCACCCACTTCATGCTGAGGGTATTCTCTGCTAGGTACGCAGAGATCGCGGGGTACATCGTTCTCCCTCACCTGGATACGTTCTGCATCGGCGCCGCAGACGATTCGTCTTCCATTCAAAAGGTCTATGACTACTGTCCCGATCACTTCACCACCGCCCGCAGGTTCGAGCTATACGTCCATGCCGTTCACAACGAAGCCATCAACGTCGTCCTCCATAAGATGAAGAAACTGACGTCGTTTGTCCTGGTCAGTGAGTCCAGCGACATTGCCAACGTAATCAGCGCGGTCGAGTCGCCCAGCATCATCTCGCTGCCGTTCCTGCGAGAAATCCTACTTCCCTCTCGCTTTCCACTCCCCGCTCTTTACGCGCTGCTAGGCATGACAAACAGGTTCCATCCGAACTGCAAGATTTATGTGGGACGGTTTGGGAGGTCGGAGCTGGAGTGGTTCACGAAGGACTCCCTAATGGAACACCGACCTCACGAATATACTAGCCCGACCCGTTGGATATCTTTTTCGGCGCAGCAGATGCTTCTTCGCTCTCTTTTTTAGGGGCTCGCTCTCATCTCTTACTGCTTAGCCCTTTCGCCAATGCCGGCTAACGTATCTTACCTTCTTTAAATATTTTATTACTCTGAATTACACCGTTTCCACTACAACGTGTTTATCTTCCTGCAAGCACCTTCCAGCTGATGCTCCGTCGGTAGTCTGCGGGGGACATCATTGTTCGGGCGACTTCTGATCCGCCATCTATCGCATGGCAAACTCGTACCCCGTAAGTTTTCGATCGTCATGACGTATACGACGTTCAACTCGATCGTATCCAACCTCCAACTCGATCGTATTTGACCTTCAACTCGATCGTATTCGACCTTCAACTCGATCCGGTTGGATGGATGTCTTCAACGTGGCAGCAGCCCGGTCCCTTAAGAGCGCTGCCTTGTCTGGTGACGGAGAACAACATATGCTCTCCTGCTCACTCTGAAGAACAACCACTCTCTCCAGTCTAATCCTCCCCTTTCCAACTATGGCGCACCTCCCCAGTGAGCTTTTGAAGATAGACCTTGCTGTCCAGCTCTAACCGTACCACACGCAGTGCGCTTTGCAGACCCTGCCATATGGGAAGCGCAGACCCGTTTCTTGACAATATCCGAATTCGGTCCAGAGGCTAGGTTGGTCTTAACGTTGATGAGCGCAGGGGACCTTTTCCAGCTGGCCTCGTCAAGTCGCAAACTGTATCGAACGGTGTCCGCCTTCCTCTTTCATCTTAAGGACCACCGGGGTGAAGAAGACGAATACTGGATGGATGATTCAAACTCCAGCGGAGAAGGCGATTCCGACAACGCGTACAGCGTATGCAGTGACTTAACATCCTCCAGCGACCGATTCGAAGCCTCTCGTGAGTGACTTTGGTCCCTATTTTTGAACTTTGCACCTCTGAATCTGTTGAGGCAGGGCCTGGGTTGGTAAATTTCCCGACGGATGTGGGCGATCTGCTGCTCCGAGAGCTCGGTCTAGTGGACCAAATGCGACTCAGCAAAGCCTGCGCATCTACGCAGGACTTGGTTGCCCGAGAACTCCAGAGATTAGTCGCGGTAGCGTTGGCTCCGTTCCGTCTGCCTTACTGGGAGATTCGCCTTCTGCAGACGGTGACTGGAACGGTCGTATTGGGCTCTACAATCACATCCTTACTCCGTCGCAGCACACCCTTCGCTCCCGGCGACCTTGACTTCTATACAGCTTTCTCTGTCGGGTGGGACGTCATCAGATTTCTGCGGCGCAGTGGGAAGTACAAGGTCGCCAGAATGTCCGCCGATTACAAGATCTCCGCCGGAATTGGACGGGTGTGGACTCTGAAGGAGGTTGGGGGCGAGCACAAGATCAACGTCATTGAATCCCTCACGCACAATCCGTACGACGCCATCATGCACTTTCATTCGACGTGCGTATTCGGCGCGTGGGATGCCGCCAAAATCTGGGTCGGGTATCCGGAACTCACTGAAGCCGGGATCTCCATCACAGCGCCCAGCCTCCTCAACGGGAAGGGTGACCTCAAGTACTATCGCCGGTTGTGGAGAATCCTACGCAAATACGTCAGACGAGGGTTCACGTTCAGCCTTCATGAGTACGAAGCGGATCACACGTGCGGCGTGGACTGGAACTGCCCTGCCACCCTTCGCACCACCGACGACGGTGGTTGCCTCGTCCTCCGATTGCCTGTTTGGAACTATACGGACGAGTACGTCGCAGATGCTCCCACCTCGTGGTCGCTGGGCGGCAGCGGATGCGCCATGGGTTTACTGTCTAACGGGACGCGGCCAGCTCGTTCCCTTAGAAGTGTGTCCTTTTCTGCAGATAACTATGTACGATGCTGACTTGTTCACTTGCAGTCGACCTCTGGAAGGACCATATCCGCCAGTTCTTAGATATGCCTTCTATCCCCAAAAGCGACGTAGACTACAACGGCCTCGTGTAAACGGTGCCGGTGTTGTATACCCTGGTGTAGTGTGTGACACGGGTAACCCGCGGGTACATTTTAACGGCACCGTAACCGCACCCGGGCGTATCGATACCCGGGCCCGGCGGGTACGGTATACCGGCGCGTGAACCGCGGTGTGACGTAAAACGCTGAGGGTACACAACTGCGGTAGTAAACCGCGGTGTTGGGTAGGTTTTGTTCCCATTTTCCCACAGTAAACCCTGAGGGTACACACTGAGGTTTATTCCCGCGGTTTTTCTCTCATTTTTCCCCAAGTAAATAAGTAATTGCAGTGTTGCACTACTGTATCTCGTCACTCGTAGCAGTAGCCTACTGTAGTATCCTGCCAGTGTCAATGTAAGTATCTACAGCTGTTGGCCTACCTGCCACTAACATTTGCAGCCCGACAGAGCACAATGCCAGAGCGTCGGTTACCTGCAATGGATCAGCCGCGGGCAGACGTGCTCGAGGGGACAGCGCTTACCACGGGAGCGTTCGTTTCCTCCGTACGCTCGCACGGCTGTAGCTCGGTCGCTCTCCCCGTCGATTCCCTGGACACGGATTTCGCGCTGGTTTGCGCGATCTTGTGATTTCTTGGTACGCACTGTACGCAGTGCGCACCAACTCGCACTCCCGGCTTCTCCCGCCTGAATTCGACGGCGTGCGGCTCCGACTCCACTCGACGAGGAGCGGATTTCGACCACGTCGACGCGCCAGAGTTTGTGTTTGAATCCAGCTCCGCAGACCTGGCGCGTGAAACTGCGCGTCCGCGTCATGCCATTCGATATTTGTGCGGCGCCCTTGAGATTGGACGCGCAGGGCATGACGGGCTAGGAACTGCTAGGAAAGAGGTTAGAGGGTGGAAAATGGGAAAGGGAAGGGATGCACACGACTCACCGCGCACAACTCGCCGCTGCGCGCTCATGGGTGATCAGCGCACACAGGCATACACGACCTGTGCACGCCAAGTCCACTTCCGCACCGACGACGCGCAATCCGACGCGCAATCCGGTCGACTCGGCGCGGCGTGAGTCCGCGTTCTTGGAGAGAAGAGTCAGAAGACCTTGCGGCGCCGGTGTGTTAGTTGGTCCAGACAGCGTGCGAACAAGACTCAGTGTTCGCACTCGGGAGTCCGCACGACGAGTGCGCGACTGAGCTGGACAAAGAGGTGGCGCGTGCACACCGGGTGCATCCGAGTCGCTGGCGCAGAAATTGCCTCTGCGCTGGCGGGCAGCCGCGACTCGCCGGGCATCGAGATCGAGCTCGATGAGACTGCGTGCCGCACGCAAGGCACTGCGTGGGCCGTTCCCACAGCCGCACAGGACAGGCGTGGCGCAAATGCGCGTCCGCTGGACGTCCGCGGCTGAGATGAGAGGACCGGCGCGCTCGCGTAACGTTCGAGAGCATCACCACACGGCAGAGGTGCCGCGCTGCTCGCACCTCGTGTACTTCGTGCACGGTGGGGAGCTCGCACCGTACCTCGCATGGGAGCGGGAAGGAATTGGTACCCACCGCTGCGCTTGATCTCGCAGGCGCGGGCGCGCGCAAACGCCGCTGAATTCATTGAAGATTCAGCTTCACATATTCCATGGAATCTGGCACTTACCTCGAATTTCCACCCGGTCAAGAGATGCGCGATCCCCAGGGCGAAGATCACGCCGCAAACCGATGCGAAATCGAACGGAAACAGACGGCGCGCCCCTCGCTTCAAGCTGTGCTGGTACCCACCGCTGCGCTTGATCTCGCAGGCGTGGGCGCGCGCAAACGCCGCTGAATTCATTCAAGATTCAGCTTCACATATTCCGTGGAATTCTGGCACTTACCTCGAATTTCCACCCGGTCAAGAGATGCGCGATCCCCAGGGCGAAGATCACGCCGCAAACCGATGCGAAATCGAACGGAAACAGACGGCGCGCCCCTCGCTTCAAGCTGTGCTGGAAGCGGCGGGGTAAGAAATATTGTTGACAAAGGCTTCAGCGCCGGTATCGTAGGGCTTCTGGGGGAAGCCACGGGGATTTCTCCGACCCAGGGACCTCAGTTCAAGGCGTCGCCGAGGGCGGCGTCACAACGGCTTCGGCTTGGAAACAAAAATCAGCGAGGCAAGGAGCGCCCGCCTGGGCCAGAGGAGCGGGGAGGGAAGGGGGGACAGGCGAGGGGCGCGAGTGCGGCGCTGGCTGGCTTTGCGCAACATAGGCCGACGGAGGTCGTTGATGGGGTAGCCACTGGGTAGCCGTGCAGACTATATCCTGTTATGTGATCCAAGGCGTCGCCAAGGGCACGCGGGTCCAGATCTATCATCTCTGGATCTGAGCCACCGAGACAACACCGAAACCTCTTGTTCAGAACTCTTGTTCAAGGACGACAACGGCCAATGGAGCCGAAGAGCCGGAGAGCTTCGCCCAAGCGCGATTCGAATAACATTTGTCCTGCGTAAACTTGGAAGCAGGTATCAACGAGGCGAGGAACGCCCGCCTGGGGCAGAGGAGCGGGGAGGGAAGGGGGGTGAGGGGCGCGAGTGGCGCGCTGGCGGATTTGAGTTTGCTCAGAGTAGGTTGATCGACCATGGAGGTCGTTGACTGGGTAGCCGTGCAGGCTATGTCCTCGTATGTAACGCGCACTGTATCCATCACATCTTCATCGCCGCGGGACTCGACTGCGTAGGTGTAGTCAATGTTCATCGACGATAGCTGGGCCTCGGGTTCCAACTCTGCGAGGATGGCCGGCATTGAATGGCACTCCGAATCGGGCTCGCGAGGCGAGCCCTCGCCGGCACTTTGGGACGAATTGCCTCCAAATAGCGTAGTGCCGTTTGCAGCACGGAGCCGGACGTTTTCGAGCCTCTGGGGACCTCGTGAACAAAGCTCTTGATCGTCGCAAGATCCTGTTCGGCCTGGAGGACGGTTTGGCACGGGTGTGCTCAGGCAGGAGAGCTGGATGACACCGGCGATGGTTAGTCGTGGGGGAAGCGAGGGACGGTGGCTGCGTATTCCGAGGGAGTAAGAGGGATTGTTCGCACGAGCCAAGCGTGGCGCGCGAGGAAGTCAAAATACAGTTGGGATGTCTTGGGGATGCCATATCTCGCATAACGACTTGAAGGCTTGATCTAAAGAAACCGGATTGGCAATTGTGGGAAGGAGCGAAAGAAGGAAACATACCAACTAGGTCGATTGCTCTTCACGGGAATATTCGAGATATCTCTCGATGTTTGCGGTATGGAGGACTGGGCATGGAGGACTGGGCAATGTGCATAGAGGTGTTCCGGTTTGCATCATGGGGTCGCCTTGGGGGCGAAGGAGATGATGATACAGAAGTGGCCGAGGTGGAGAGATACGCGAGAGAAGGAGAACGAGAAGATGCGGAAGAAGCAGAGATAAGAGCATTGTAGGGCTGCCGACGGACCCGCGAGCCGGTGGCCCGGAGGCGCACATTGCGACTGGTTAGGTCAGGTCGGAAGACATGGACGAGCGGGAGACGGGAGACGTTCGGGTTGGGGTAGCGGGAATATATCGTCTGGAACACGGAGGCGCACATTGCGACTGGCTAGGTCAGTTCGGATGCCTCCAGTCAGCGACCTAAGGGCGATCGAGATGGTGTGGTGGTGATGCGAGGAGGCGAGCAACAGGACGGACGCTAGGCCGCGAGTGTACAGGAAAGCAGGGGGGGGGGGGATCTACTAGAAGGGTATCAGTACACGAAAAATGAATGTGAAGATGAAAGAAAATGAAACGCACGAAGGAAAGGTATTCAAATAGACTGCGCATCGAAAGACTTGGGGGTGATGGTAGTGGTTTGTTCAGACGAGACGAAAAAAGAAAATCCATGGACGAGCGGGAGACGGAGAGGGTCGGGTTGGGGCAAGAAAATATATCGCCTGGAGCCGCACATTGCGGTTAGGTCAAGTCGGAAGACATGGACGAGCGGGAGACTGAGAGGTTCGGGTTGGGGTAGCGGGAATATATCGTCTGGAACACGGAGGCGCACATTGCGACTGCTGAGGCCAGGTCGGAAGACATGGACGAGCGAGAGACGGAGAGGTTCGGGTTCGGGTAGATATAGGCGCACATTGCGACTGGCCAGGTCAGTTCGGATGCCTCAAGTCGGCTACCTAAGGGCAATCAAAATGGTGTGGTGGTGATGCGAGGAGGCGAGCAACACGAATGCTAAGCCGCAATGTACAGGAAGGCGAGGACTGATTGGGGGATCCACTAGGAGGGGTGTCAGTACGAAAAATGCGAAAATGAACGCAAATGGAACGCACGAAGGAAAGAATCGCTCAACTGCCACCTCTTGCGGCTTCTACAGGCAGGCCACGGCCACAGCGACTACCCTCAGGGCCTCAACTGCAACATCCCTGCGCTTCCTCCGTTTACAACTTCGTGCTTCTCTAAATTTATTCGACCCGTCGGGGGGCTTGTGCATGCTCCGTGGAAAGTTATCGTGAAAAACCAAGCCTTGCGACGACTTGAGGTAGCGTATTCAGATGAGCAAAACGAACATGATTGAAACTTGGTTGTGTTTGGTTCTGGGGTCGTCGGCGTGTAAGATCCCACTCCAAATCTCGGTCATTCACGCAAACATTCACGGATCGTTCAAGACTTTAGTTGGAGGGGAGCGGTCAGGGTTATTAAATTCAATCGCAAAACGCAATGAAGTTTTTCTCCAAGATGAATTGGGGTTTTTTTTCTGCATGCAACAATTTGTGGCTACATACATACGCTCCCGGTCCGTGTCACGTCACGTCCCACATGCCGAGGGCCCGCCGTGAGCTTGAAACCAATGCGTGTGCACAGTCTCGGCCAAAAAAGAGTATTAAAAACGGTAAGAAAGAAAGAAAAAAGGAGAAAAAGACAGAAGCGAGGACGGAAGAAGGAAGTGGGCGTCGGAGCGGGAACGCTGAAGATGGGTGGGCAACCCAGGCATCCAAACCCAGTTCAAGAGATCCGGACTCACACATGCGCGCATTTGCAACAGTCTGAGGAGAACCTGAGAATCAGCATCGAGCTCTCAACAGCGCTGCGGGACTCACATGTAGCGCTGATGGCGTCGGTGTCGAAGCGACGCTAACAATAAACCTGCGGACAGTGGGACACCCGGCACATGCACCATCAGTGTGCCGCACTTGAGATAGAAGTTGTCGATAACACACCTATGCCGTCTGTATGGTGTCTACCCACTCCTGATTCAGACTTCTCTGTCCACGCACAAGGGGTGGAGAATGGCTTGCAATCAATCTCCCCAGCCCAACGACGACTCCGCAACGGGCGGGCGGCACGAGAAGAACCGTCCCAGCGCAAGGCCACACATCTCGAGCGCGGCGTCGCGGAGCCGGGGGGCGGGACGCGCCACCATGCTGGGGTGCAAGGAAGGTGAGGGGGCGACTGTGGAGGCCGCCGGGCAGCCTCAACTTGACGTCGCCTTCGATGTAGTGCCGAATAGTCGGCGGTGAGTGCTGCGGTGATACGGGGAGGAACCGATCTCCGCGCGGTACGGCGGGAGCCGACGATAAGGCGCTGCTGTTGCGGGGGCATTAGTCAGAGCAATTCCGCAGTGACGGGGATGCGCACGCTACGAGGGTGGGTGGTGACATCTGCCCGCTCGCGACGGTCTATGTCGCTCGGCCTCGACGAGGGCGAGTTTCTTGAGTTTCAAGTAACTCTATAAACCACGAACTTCACTGAATCCAACTAAGGCCTGAGGACAAATCCGATGGGTCCAGACGTGAGAGAAGAGAAAAAATAAGGAATAGCGGCATAGCTTACTATAATTGGTCCACGAAGAGCCCAGATGTTCTGGCCGATCACTGGGTGTCACCGTCCAGTGCAACCGACTGCCAACCTTCCCGCACACCATCCATTCCTCAAACCACCCCACAGCGCCCCGCGCGAGGCCAAGCCCCCACTGGCCCGTACTCCGCATGCCGCTTGCGTCCTTTTCCAGAGGGCCTTCGACCTCGTCGGCGACGTCGAACGTGCATCCCCGCAAGCGATGTCACCGCACTGAACGTGTCGCATCGATCGAGGCTGGCGCGCGGCGAGCGAGGGTGGGATTCAGCTCGACGTGCGCGTTGCGTTGGAGCTGTGCGCGGCGGCGTTCGAAGTTCAGCTTCCCTTTAAAGGACTTGAATGAGGCGAAAGGTGAGGAGGATGAAGGATGCTGACACAGGAAAGTAAACATATCGCCACTGGGGCTTTCATCGTCGTCATTGCGGGTGTCAGAGGCGTTGTGCGACCTCTCGATGAGACCCATTGAGGTACCGACATCGGCGTGTTCCGCAGTGAGTCCCTGTGACCGTGTCAGCATCCAAGACTCAAACGAAAAGGAATGAAATGCTCACTTGGAGACGGTTCGAGCCAAGGGATGTTTTAATAGTCGCATTGCCAGCAGAGAGGGCTGGCACGTAGTAACATTAGAATATGTACGGCAATAAGACGAAAAGCGGGCCAAGTTTTGCAGAAAAGCTGCTTGACGTTTAAAGACTTCAAGTCAATCTTCAAGTCAATACTATTTAGCTGTAGCTGCCGCTGTCAAGGAAAAAAAAACGCACCGTGGATGTTGGGAACCTCGCTTGATCTGCGTATAAGATTGGGAGAACGGCTGTGAGGGGTGTGTTCATAATATCTAGCTGAAGTGTGTTCATAGTATCCAGCTGAACGGTTCCACACGTGAAACTTGTGGCCATGTTTGGTCTCAACGGCAATGCTCACTTGGACACAGCCACATGCGTTATTCTGGAATAAAATTTGAATCGCTCTCTCAGACACTACTACAAGACATGAAGAACTAATGAAACAGATGGAACTAACGATACAGAGTGTGGACATGTACAAACGGCGAGCAAAGCGAGGCTCCCACCCGATGTTCTGTAGAGGCCCTCTATGCCACGCGAAAGGCAGATACTATCGGGTCGACGGTCTATAGACTACGAAATTTTGAGGCATGAGATAAGGAAATTGTATGCTTGCTCACCCGCTCCAGGAACCGAAGTGCCAACAGCACTTATGCCCCCCAAACCCTGGTCAGCGCTGCTGGCCGTGATGTCGCCGTGGCCGTAAGTAGAAGGCGCTCCGCCAGAGTCGACCGTTGTGCCGTATCCAGAGCTGGTAGACCGAGCCGCAGAACTATATCCTGTGCTAGAGGCACTGTTGTCGGCGGCGTTGTCGGCGGTGTTGTCTCTGGAGTCGCTCGCAAAGCTGGTGCCCGAGTAGGTCATGTCGGCGTTGTTAAAGTGAACGGACGCATGGAATCCAGCGCTTTCAGCGCCGTTATAGTAACTTGCAGGGAATTGAGCGCTGGCAGCTGTGTTGGTTCCGCCGTGCTGGGACCAATTCGCTGACGCAAATTCGTTGCTTAGGGCCTGCTCCAGATGAATCCAGCCGTGGGCGCGGAACAGAGTGTTGGAGTTGGTGAGGGATCGCTCCAGCATCTGACTATGAAAGATTACAATAATGGCAAGAGGAAGTTACGAGTGACATACTGAAGTCGACGGTTTTCCTGGCGGTAAAAATCAAGTTCTGCGCGGGAAGCGGCGTATGCCATGTTCCCGGCGCCCTCCAAGACGAAATGGGGGGCGGTCTGAAGAATAGACGCCACCTGAAGCGAAAAATAAACTTAGAATACCCTTGTTAGAAGGATTGAGAAGCGTGCCTGCTCGGTTGTGTAAAGACTGTCCACAGAGAACTGGGGTGCGAAGGAGGGCAAGCCTGAAGAGCCTGCGGGTCGGAGGAAGAAGAAGTCGGATGTGATGCGATGTATGAATGAATCAACGCCCAAACCTCCGTCTCCGTCTGCTGGATCTTCGTTTGTTGCATCTTCGGGCACTTCAGTCTCCAGCGGTCCCGTTAGAAAAACAGGGTTGGGATACATAGGTTGAGGAGAGATCGGGACAGACTCAGTCGGCCGAATATCGATGGGTAGGTGAAGATGGTGAGCGGATGATTCCATGGTAGGGTGGAGTATGGGCGGTCCATCACCAGAGTCGGCCGTATTTAACAACCTGGTGCATGTGCCTTCTGTGGCGGGCCGTGCAGATAACGTGAGGTGAGAGTAAAAATTCGAGAAAGGCGGGTAAGGCACCGAAAGACACGGCGCACCGGGCGCAGTGGATCGAAGTACGTCGGAGGCAAAATGACATGACCAATCAATTCAATTCAGAAGTAAAGCTAGATAAACGAAGGCCATTTTCTTTCTAGTATCGACACACATCCAAAACAATCACAAGGCATAGTCCGTTCACATATCCCACGCGTCCCAACTACCGGACTAGATCCTACCCTTCTTGACGGGACCCATGTTGTTGTCGCCCGAGTCATCATCGCGGTCGTCCATCGTGCGTTTGCGTTTGTTGTAAAACGCCAGGATTATGTCTTCCGTGTCGATAAGGTTGCGCCGGCACCAATCTCCCAGGCAGAGGAAAGCCCTGATGGACGCAGCAGATAGCCGATTTCGAGTGAAGTGCAGAAGATGGCGACCGGCTGAAAAAACCCGTTCAACAGGGGTGGACGTGGCTGTATAGAGCAATAAATTTATGAGTCAAAAACATAAGAATCTGGGGTAGACCGTAGACATACCCGGAATGCTAAGAAAATCCAAAGCCATGGTGGAGAGGATGGGGAACTGAGCTCGACGTTCGTACCACCATTTGAGCGGGTTGGTGACTTTTTCAATGGGCTGGGCGAGATATTCGTCGAGTTCTTTGTGGCGTCCGAAGGGTTCCGAATCCATCGAAACATCAAAGACGTCAATGTTGACCGACGTCTCGCTTGCGTTCTGGGTTGTGGCCTCCCACGGGAGCTCCTGCGGAAGCATGAGCCAACTTAGAGAGTTGATAGCTGCCTAAGTATGAACAAACACACGTTGCCGGCATCGCGGTATTGCTCCGCATAGGTGGTGTACACGCCTCTGACGATGTCGCGGACTTCTTCGATCCAATCCTGGGGCCATTCGTGTTTCACAAAGTACTTCATTTTGATTCCGGGGTGCAAGACTGCAAGAAGATAAATTACGTGAAGTTTGAACAAAGGCAGGGGAGTCGAGTACTAACCCATTCCGATCCGGTAGGCGTGAGAGTCGTCCGATTTTCGTAGTATTTGTTCATCAGGTCGACTCCGCCTTGAAGAGCGGCGACGACTGCAATGTTGATGTCGGGGTCATCGGCTGCATCCTCCAACATGTTGACGATTTTATCCATGCAAGGCAAAACGTGAGCAATCGTTGCGATACCCTCTAGAGAGAATTTCAAAGTCAAGTCTTTGTAGAGCTGTCGCCGTTTGTCAGCCAGATGCGACGCAGTGAATAAGTACAATGTTTACCTTGAGCACCTTAAACAAATCGGACAGGGAGTCCCACTCTTCGTCTTGCAGTTCAAACTTTCTGAGCCCAGCCTTTTTGTGGTCGACGATGACGTCCACTACCTCACGATATTGGAGTGCGATCTTGAGCATATCGTGAGTAGAGTTCCATCGAGTGGAAACATCCCGGGGAATCAACACTGGCTTGAGGTTCATATCAAGACAAGTGTCGCGCCAAAGGGGAAGGATAACGGTCGGGGATTTTGGGACTTTCATGACGATTTTACGAAGCTGATAAGAATATCGTCAGCTCAGGTCTGGGAAGGGCATTCGATGAATTTAGGGCAATCACGGCAATGGGAGGGTGCAATGAAGAATTTATAAAAAGTTCGCCTCAAAGACAACAAAACAGCGCCTTACACACCTTGAACAAGGAAGATTTAACTGCAGCAGTGGCTTCCAAAAGCTCCTCATCCTCATCCTCGGCCTCTTCCTCGTTCCCTCCGTTGTTTTCCTCCTCGCCGTCCGCATCGACCTCGTCATCATGTGAGACGTCTTCCGCAGCCTCGTCCAGAAGCTCTCCATCTTCTTCTTCGTCGTATTCGCACTCGCTGGGGAGGTCGTCGGGGGTAGATTCCTCCTCCTCCTCCTCCTCCTCCTCCTCGTCGTCCTTCGGGTTTTTGGTGAAAGGCTTCAAGATGGCTTTCGCCGACAAATTCAAGGTGTGGTTGAAGCACCTTACGCGATAGACGGGGTCAAATTTGGAGTTGAGTTTAGCCAGATGCACCGTCTGCGTGTCGTTGCAGGCTGCGTTGTCGGCCGTGAACGAAAGAATCTAGCACAACAATGGATTAGAATACGTGATCAGACCCTTTCCAGAGCTGACTCGCCTTGTCTTCAATGCCATACCGCAGCAGGGTCTGCTGAAAGGCGCGTGCAAGAGTCTCCCCAGTGTGAGACTGGAGCGCTGATTAACAATAGAGCGACTAAGCAACAATGACAACTAACCTCTGGAATCTCGATTGTATCCAAAATAAATTGAAGAGGCGTCCCTTCGTGTTGCAGATGAACGGTGAATGCGACAATCGCCCGGTGATTGGGTGACGTCCAAGCGTCAGTGCAGAAACTGAGATTTCCCTGGTACTCCTATCATCCCAAAGCGTTAGTGTGCTGAAAAAGGTGGACCCGAGAGCAGTAGCCAACCTGCAGGAGCTTTTTCATTTTTTCCATGCTCATACGATGCGCCGTAATGACGTCCCGGCCCACTTGCCGAGGACTAGGAAGTGTGGTGCCGGGCCGCCCTGTCTTCATAAGGTTTTCAAAGCCGTCGTCAGTTACGATTTTTGCCGGACGATTGGACTCGGCGATCCATCGGACGATGTGCGCACTAATTAAAACCCGTCAGCATGAAAATAGACTAATAGGAGCAAGCGTTACCGAGTCTCCGTTTTCGAGTGGGGTCGGTAAGAAAAAGACTTGACTTTGCTTCCGATCCGTGCGAAGGCTGCATAAATGGACCCGTCGCGGCGACCAGCCTTGGGCTCGTCGCCCCTCATCACGGCCTCGACAGCGGCGGAACCATGACAGATCCGAGCGTGGCCGAGGAGGTTGCCTGTGGACGCGAGATCCTTTTTATCCAAATATCTGAGAATGGGGTGGGTCGGTCAAGAGAGATTAAGCGAAAAGCAACCAAGAAGTACCTGCGAATTCCGCCGTTTTTACCGTTGCGGCATTTTGGGTTGGTGCAATAAAAAAAATGATATTTACGACCTTTGTCGTAGCCGATGGTGACCGTGGATTTATAGAAGGAATAGACAGGGGACCGCCAGCGGGCGCGGAGACGTGCTGCGACATTGAGCAATCAGAAGCCAAGAATAAAGACAAAATAGAGGGAACTGACCCAATTCCTGCTCGTCAGTTTCATCCTCGAATACATTGCCGACAGACCCTGCCTCGCTGTTGGCGCTGCTCGCGGTGCACGAAGCGAGGGAGGGAATAGAATCGTTGGAGGCATTGGACGGTTTGCTGTCTAGACGCGATGTTAGATCCAGGCTGTCCAGCTAGATGAGAGACGAGTCAAGGCTAGAAACTCACTCCGTTTAAAAAACTTGTCCACGCCCTTCTGGACGACTTTCTTCACGACTTTTTTCATGCCGTGGGCCTTGTCGGAGATGCTGGACGCCACGCTGGACATGGCGGACCTCCCGCTACGGCGAGTTTTGTGGGACGACGCGGTGTCTTTGAGAGAAGCAGCGGCAGAGCCAGAGGTGGATTTGGGTTTGTTTTTTCCCATCGCGGCAGGTGGATGAAAGATCGAGGGTGCTGAATCGATTCCTTCGGGGCAGTATAAATACTGCGGGGATATTCGTTCCTAATTTTAAAAAAACCTGCCCACCTGGCAGCACGGGTAAATTAGACGGTATACCGAGCGACGGTGTCGATACAGGAACACCGAAGGCAGGGGCACTTCTCCATCCTCATCGGAGTGTTTTACTTCCGACTGGAAAAATCTGAGAGATTCGACGAATTAGCCACGTCAAGGGAAGAAAACGCAACACAAAGAAGATAATTCGTGGTGAGAACGCTTATTGAAATTTACGGAACACACGTACAAAGAGACTCGGTGATCTGGAGGACGGAACGATTCCGAAAGCTCTCGTTGTGGCTATCAAAACGGATATTAAAAAAATAACGACTGCATTTATAAAGGAAAATAGCTTGCTGGATCGTGGAACCACCCGGAAACCTTGTGTGGTAGGTCCATCTCGTCGGCACAAACACCATCGATTGAAAGAACCTCGATCGTGGAACGATGTAGCACCCCAGGGGAAGTGCCCGCGGTCCTGAAAAAAAAACGCAAGGCAGCAAAAGCCTTTTAACGCTGTTCTTCGGTGCTCGCTGGCCACTCTTGTATGACGAAAGAACGGTTTAGAACCCGACGAAAACGGCTCAGTCGCCCCCAGCGAGGTCGGTTGTGAGTTCTGGCAAGGTAAATTTCTTCATTCAAGGAAGTTAGAAGCCGAAGAAATTTACTGAGCAAACCTGACAGAAAGAAAAGAGTTAACGGTGCTCCAAATGTAAGCCCCACTGCAGTTTGATCTTGATTCGGTCGCTCTGAAGCCGACATTAACACGATATGGAAAAACCAAGAAGAAAGGAAACCTACGTAGTAGTACTTGGCTGTTCTCGTGTGAAGAAAATACGGGGCGGATACCCCGCCTTCGTCGGCTGAGTTGCCTCCAGTGGGGTCAGTTGCGCTTTCTAGCAAGGAAAAAAAAATCTTACTTGGACTATTGGACGGTCATAGAATTCATAGCCTTGAGCAAAGCTGACAGAAAGAGAGAAAAAACGAGTAATCGGTGTAAAGTCCGCGCAATTTTTGGGCCATGTTCCCCGCACTGTGGCCGGTCGGCGGGCCTGGCGATGATGGAACTGAACAGGTTTCCGTTACCGGAATACATAATCGAGTAGAGACATTGGATACGTTTGCAAAAGAGACCAGCTCAAGTTTGTTGTGGCTTGATGTGGCTGATCAGGTGGTTTGTTGTCAACTCTAGGAGCCTTGCTGGAGCCATTTTCCGAAGGAGTTCAAGTTCAAGTTTGGGAGACATTCAAGCGGATCGCGCCACAGAAGAGTACTTTACGTTTTGGTGTCAACGACAGTTCGTCTCAAGGCGGTTCGGTTTGGAATGCACCATTAAGCTTCTGAACCTTAGTTCAGGTTGGTAATAGCCAGGCGACCCCTTTCCGACGCGCATGTTGCCTTAATGGGAACGAAATTGTGGCCAACCGGTGTGGTACCGGCGGGAGGCCGGATCAGAATCGGTGCTGGTTTCGAGGATGGACAAGTAGGATGGACGAGTACGCCGTTGTATTTTCCCCCCCTCTCACAAAGGTATCACAGGTAGTATCCCAAAAACAATCAGTACATATGTATTCTCGTATCGTTTATCGCATAAGGGATTCCCGTCAGAAGAACGTGCGGCGTGTTCGGCCAATTGGTGGAAACCATTTATTCTAACAATGATGAAGATGAGCGTGTAACACAGTAACACAAGGGCATCACGCACAAAGTCGGAATGAGTAGTGAATTGCATACGAGGAGGACCAGGATGCCATAAAGGAGGACGATTCCTCCTGGGGACACAGCTGGAAGTAAATTCACTCTTGAATGATGGCAATTTCGGATAGTTTTTACTGCAGCGACTGACCACATTCCAGAAGGAGACTCATGGATTGCCGTGCAGATTCTTGAAACCTACGGCGTCTTCGTATTTCTCTAACTTGCAGGCGGTCAACCTCAGTGTATGTATAGGATGTCATTCAATTTACCGACTACACGGTCTATCACTGGATAAATATCCACATTCATGGAGGCTGTCGAGCTGCGCTGGATGGAGAAGGTAGGAGATGGCGACGGAAGATGATGATAAGCGACCGCCGACCAGAAGTCCACGAAGGCCGAAACCGGTGGGTCTTACAAATAATCCCTGCAGCAGGCAGTCAATTGAGTTTTCAATTAAGACATTGAGGAAAGCAACGTTACGTTCCGCTTGCTGAGCCATGCTGTCGCGGGGACCTCAAGAAAGCTGACAACATCCGTCGAAAAGAAGAGGGGCACAAGAAGATTTATTGCGCCAAAGCGCCAGATATTTACAAGGCAATAGGGGGGGTGAATAGAGAGAGGCCTCAGAGGCGGGGAGGAATTAGAGTGAAGAAAAAATAAAATAGCACGGGCTTCGGATTCCACCTTGGCCCGGACCTCCTCTGCGTTGACGCGCTTCACGCCTTTCCCGTTCGTCGGCCATGGCCCGCCCCCCCCCTGTTAGCGATGAGTTGCTGGACGGCCTGGATGGCGGCTGCTTCGGACTCAGTATATTCGCCTGCACCGTGGAAGCCCTGGCGGGTGCCGTGAAAGTCCTGGCGGGCGCCATGATAGCCCTGGCGGGCGTTGACTAGGGCTTGGTACGTGGGTGTGGCGGCGACGACGCGGTCCAGCGTAGTAAGAAGAAGGACGTGGGCCCCCCTGAAAATTGAGTTCAGTGATTTTGAGCGCAACAACCCACTCACAAGATGGAGTCCAGATAGTTTTGTATTTGAAGAAGCAGACACAGTATGCACCCAATAATGAGAATTAGGAAATACCAGGCCACAATGGCGCCGTTAGATTCGGGGGTCGACGTGGACGAGGCCTGAGTGTGGAATATATCAGCAAGGGCGGGTGCATACTGAAGAGGAGCGCGCACTCGCAAGGGTACGCGCCCGGTTCGCCTCAGGGGGCGATGCGTAGGGTCCACAGGGGTAGGAGGCGGGGGAGCAGGGGTCCTGTCATCGCCTGAGTCCGTATCATGGTAGCGGAGAGGTGGGCGGTGAACGGAGGGTCCAAAAACATCATCTGATGAGTCGTCAGCAATGTGAAGGGCGAGGACTGGA